>CM038231.1:3041727-3043467 GCA_021442155.1 Cymbidium sinense | reverse complement strand
TATTTCACAAATGAAATTTAATACAGAATAATGTTCAAAATTCACATAAAATCATAGAACAATCAAGTTAGCTACTCATAATACAAGAAAATAGATCCATGAGCTAGACCAAAGAGATAACCAGAGAAAAAGGGAAGAATGAACCGAGTAATTTTTCTAAATCTACGCTTTATTGCCTCTATCCTGCTTCTCGGTGGAGAACCACAATGAATTTAATGTGCACACTCCATCTTAAACCTTCTCCTTAACTTTAGCATGAACAAACACACTTTACACATCTTTAGAACTTTCTACAACACATACAATATCACACTACACAACACACAGCACTTGGAGTGTCACTCTCCAAGTGCTGTCAATGCACTGAACTTACATTAGACTCACACATTGCCAAAATAATTTTTTAAGATTGAGATATCACTCTTATTTTATAACTCTTAAGTCCACTGCACAGTTATTGGTTTGCTCACCTTGAAAACTGCTCTAGAAATTTCTCAAATGATTTTCTGAAACTACTGAAATTGCTATGTTCGGGCTATGGAGCTATGATGCTATTTTTGTAGCTCCTATGCACTGTGCTCTCTAACTTTGGCATCAAATTTCTAATGCTAGCACCTTAGTGCACTAAAGTAGTACAATGCTATGTCAGCCTCGAGTTACCGCACCAAGGGTTCCTTGTCTATTTTGATTTTTCATTTTGGTTTTCACATAGCACCATGGCATTAGTTTTCCAAAGCTTAGGCACTCTACTTGCTATCTCCATGTCAAATTTTTTATGTCCCCAGAACTGTGGCATTGGCTCCTCTGTTTTGAGGCTTCAAATTTAGTTTGCCCTAGTGTCACAATGGTGTTTCTACAATGCCCCAATTTTGTAATTTTCTCTTTCAATTTATATTTTCTTATTTTAACACAAAAACAAACTACGAATATATCTATTTTTCACGCATTTTAAGCATAATATAAGTATAAAATATAATAATTTTTTTACGTAATTTGTGCAAGTTAGGCACACTAATAATAAATATTTTAGAGAATTAATAGTGAGTGAATGAATGAGATATGTGTGCTAATCATAAGAAAACTAGAGTAGATGTAATTATATAATAAAATACAAATTAGATGGTATGCTTAATTCATCATACGATCATCATGATGACTAAAATGGATAAGCTAATTGAAGATTAATCATATAGTATAATATGCATCATATTGTATAGTAGGCATGGTCAAAGAAAGCTATTTAACATGGTGTCAAATTCCATTAGCATGACATAAGAAATAAATATAATCACATCATCATGACATAAACTTTTAAAATTCTATGTATATGATGTTAAATTCCATTCTTAAGATGTTTAACTTATCATGACCCAAAACATTCATTAAAATATTCACCAATTATTTTTGTTTGCTAATTAAATACAATTTTACATTATGTTTACACGCACGATCTCTTTAAAAATGATGGTAAGTATAAATATAATTAGTTTTGGAGTATTGTATATGATTCTTTGTTAGATATGTAATACACACACTACCACACATAATATATATTCTCTCAGCTTAATTTTTAAAATCTAGCAACTATTGCTATAACTATATAACCTAAGTGATACATCTACCAACTACTATATGTTATGCTTCAACAATGAAAAGAATAATTGAATTCAATTTTGTATTAGATTGGGAGACTAAGAAATATCCTATAATGACATTCTATTCTAAGGATATTAAATTTCT
>CM038231.1:2971727-3039227 GCA_021442155.1 Cymbidium sinense | reverse complement strand
AATCACCAATAAATGTAAAATAATTATTAATTTCATTAGAAAAGGCTAGCTAAGGTGTGAATATTTTTCTCCTAAATTGAAAATAAGGAGGTCAACTCCCCACTCTCTTACTTCTTGGTTCTTTAATTTTTGGCATTGAGGTCTGACATTGATTTCTTTTATGAATCACATCAATGATATTTTTAAAGAGAAAGTTAACAAATTAAAACCCTATTCATGCCACTTCACTTGAATGAAATTATCTTCTTAAAACCATATATCATGTAAAATGAACTGGATGATTAAGGCTGAAAATTTGATCTCAACACTCCAATTATCATCATAATTGAAGTGATTATATATTTTTTTTACATATTTGAAGGCTAGCATATTTACTTTACCATCAAATATAGCACTTAAGTTTAATATTAATTAAATATTTTGTTTACATACTCAACTATTTTTCCTCCATTCTCTTTCACCATTCACTTGGGCTAAATTGGGAATCAATTACAACTTTACTCTACATCAACATAATCATTGTAATAGTATTTATTTTATTTTGCTAAAAATTTATCAATGTCCTAATAGGTTAGCCCTAATTTGACATGAAAGAAACTCATGCTAAAATATTACTAATTTGTATTTTAAATAATCTAAAATAGATTTTGACCAAATTTAATTAATTCTTTTGAATTTGATTTCTTTCTAAATTAGCCATTATACACTAAATATTATATAATAAATAATATTCCCAGCATGTAAAACAGAGAATCCTAAAAATTTATTATTGTTTTTAACTATATTGGGAAAGAAATTAAAGGGAATCAATGCTCTCATTCCAAAAATGTACATGAAAAAGTCATCGACCCACACTCTTAATAAGTCGGCTACTAGAATTCTTTTTTTTTTTTCAAATAATTTTTGACGATTTAGATATCAAAACATTCCTCACTCTTAAAGCTTCAAGTTTGGTATGAATTGTTCAAATATCTTAAATAATGTTTTTCTTATTTTTCTTATAATCTTTAGCTTCTCTACATAATTTTAATACCAATTCTTGAATTATTCAAGATTTAGTTGATAAAGTTGCTATACTTTTTTTTTGTCAAATCTAATGTGCTTTGATTTTCATTTGCTAGACAATCTACATTATTAAATTTTTTTAGTTGTGTAATTGAATAAAGGGCTCTTTTTTTGGCCTAGAATATAAAATCAATAGTTGTTAAAGGTAATTTCATTTTAACTTCATCTATTTTGGAATTAATCTCAGAGGACTCATGTTTGTTAAAATTTATTTTATTTCAACTTCATGTGTTATTGTATATAAGCATTATCTACAAAAGATTCATTAGTGAGTTTATAGATGTAATATCAAACATCAACTATGAGATAAGGGAAACACAACCTTTAGAATTGGAATTATCTTTAAAATTAATGCAAACTCAAATCTATCCCATTTCTTACAATCAACAACGATGCTAGAAAGCCTGGTTGAGTATATCTTTTTTTTAAAATGAACCTTGTATTAATAAACTCCTTAGTCTTTAAGATCAAAATTTTCATATAAGTTCGCTTCATCCTACTTGTTTAACTAGAGTAATATCATGATTAATTTTTTTGAATGTTAAACCTAGCATCTTAGTGTACATCTTATTAAAGCAACTGTGATATATCTTCAAGACATGGGTTTCTTATTAATATAAATCTTAAGAGAAATTTACAAATTAAAGCGGATCAAGGATCATTTATTATAGCCAATTTTATCTCAACTAGTTTCTTAAAAGAGAGATTATCTCTTAATTCTGGGGGTGCATTAATTGTCATGCGAAAATGTTATCAAAATATAAAAACTTCATAAAAATAATGGCTTCGGTTAACATAAATACATAGAAATCTTGCAACGTATTGGAGATCTCTTTGAATTTTTAAACATTTTTATCTACTTAAATAAGCTAAAAAATTTGCCTTTAATGAGCATTTTAATACTCTAGAGACACTTTTTTTAATCAAATACAAAATTCAATTGATTAATAAAAGATAATACAAAGTTTCAAATAAGGATCAATCCCACTAACTAAAAATCTAGTAAAGAGCCTATAAAGAAAATACAAAAGAAGAAGAAAAAAGAAAATAAGGATTGATCCCAAAGAAAACCAGAAAGAAATCATTATATAAGACTAACATGAACCATCTAATTAAATAAACAAGATCTAAAGATTATAATTATCCTTGAATCTTAAGCATTGTTCTTAGATGTATCTTTGATTTTAAGCTTGAGCTTGTCTCCAAATCTCTAAATTAAAACATCCAAAACTTCAGTAGCTTTTTAAAATTCTTTGAGAAAATCATTCTTGAGCTCCAATCTATCTTGCTTCTCAAGGGAGGTAAAAAACCCTCAATTTCTTCAAAATTGTCTTTGTGGAAGCTTCTTATAAAATCCAAACCACAATATATTAGGATGCAATTATTTCTTCATATTGGAGTTTAAATTTCTTGTATTGAAAGGTGCTAGAGGACTTTGAAAATTAAAATATTTTTCCTAAAATGAAACATCATAAGAGCCTTTACTAGTATAACTATTATATGATATAATAAGAACAAACACTACCTAATTATGAGTGCTTATATTCATCCACACCCAATGAGGCTCATGTTCAAATTTAGGATCAAAGCCTATCTAGTTTATTTTGGATAATTTTACTATATTCCATAGCAAATTATATAAATGCAAATGATAGTCTATGTTAGGCTACTAACTCTAGAAAGAGAGGGCAACACACCCAAAGAAAGCTGCCAACCTTCTAAAGAATTATAAAGATAACATCATTAACTTCATCACCTATGAGGGATATAAGAATGTTGAAAAAATTTGAAGAAACATCTATAAACAAAATTACAAGGGAATGAATTTGTCAAACCCATAATTAATTGAGATAGGATGAAAATATTTCAAAAAACCCAATTGAAACTAAAGTAATGAGTATCCAATAAAGAATTAAATGGTGAAGATAAACAAGCAAAGAGATAGCATTCTAAGGTAAGCTTCTTAACTTCAAAAAAGTAGGGCAACACCACCAAAGCAAACATCCAATTTCTGAAATTGTAATCCAAAAAAAAAAGTGAAATTATCTCCAAATTTGCATAAGGCAAGCATAATCATCATTAATGTAGATTTCAGAAGCATCCCATAAAAATAAAGAGCAGCTGAATCGTTAAATGATGATGTTATAAATAAAGAAGTCAAACTTTCAGCCTCATAATATAACGAAATCCAATCTTATCCAAATTAACAAGCCCACACAAATCTTTAAGCATTTTGCCTTAAAAAAAGTCCACAAATTTAATTTGGCGTTCAAACTATTTAGGAAAAAGAAAATAAATAAGAAAAGGGAATATCTTCTATTTCATCAAATAAAAAATTCTATCTAAGCAAGAAACCCCAAATTATAACTACAATTAACTCATTCAGGTAAAGCAAATTATTGCAAATCCACTTGCCTGCCTCTAGGGAAATCATGCGTAAGATTGACTGACCAATCATAGCGATTACTAATCAATGATGTAGAAATAAAAGTGGAAATGGATCGTAGTAGAGAACTTCCCTTTAGTTCAGAGGATCAAATATAATTAATATCCCATTAGAAAATGATGGCTTTAAAAAAATTCTATCGAATTTATAAAATTCATCCTTCTTCCTAAAAAAGAGTAGACCAAACACAAATTCTGCAGCCATAATTACGAAGAAGTGAGAGAATATTTTGATTTTAAAAAAAAAAACCGTAGGCATATTGAATTCAAAATATCATTCGAAATCATGTGCAAAAGATGACTATTGCATTGCCAGTCCATTTTCATTAATAAAAAAGTTATCTCAATATGTTCTTTCGGTACACTGTCTACTTGAAATGTTAAATTCAAATTATTTTAAATGTTTTTCTGTATAGATGAAAGAATTTAAATGTCAATTAGTATAAGGAAGTTAAATGCATGCATCAAGTGCACTCTGATGGGATTATAAAATCAATAGGAATATTAGTAAAAATTAAGTAACAGTAGCCATCTTTATGTATCTTATTGATCATGCATAGTTGTAGTCCATTTTAAATACACTATATAAAAATGAAATTAAACACTAATCACTACTAATAATAGATTTTACAAGTTAATTTTATACTATCTCTTTGTGTCTTCAAATAAAGCTCAAGAAATATTAATTTCTTGGTATCCCTAAAATTCTTATTAGCTCTTTCATGCAATAAACATCTAATAATCATTGATGTGTTATTTTTTAAAAGTAATAAAAAATTATTCTAAGTGTGATAATGTCTTGTCTTCTAGTTGTGATCACTAGATTACTAAATGCCATCTTGATATTATATCAACCCCTTCCAAGGATAGCCATAATTTCTTGCAGTGGCATGTTATCTCGACACTCTAACATCAAGCTAGTCTTACGATGACATCAATTTATACTAAGGGATTGAAGAATCTAGTGATGTATATAGTCTAGAAATTCAATTTTTGTTTACAAATATAATAAAAGAGTTGAAATAGTCAATGATGAAAAGAAAATGAATATTAAAACAAAATAATTTAAATTACCTCAACTTAAATAGTCTTGCACATCTTTAGGAGAAGTTATGAGTATTGCTATGGATAAATCACATTTTCAAAGTTATCATTTAATTAGATTTTCACATCATATTGTTCTTAAGTAGTGAAGTTCTTACAAAGAAAGCCTCGACCAATAACTCTATTAATGTAATGAAAAATAATGTAGTTTTGGAGTGTAAATAATTTTTTAAAAAATAAGTGTAATATAAAAGATTCTCTTAGAGAATTACTTGCACCAAGAGAATAACTATGCTTTTGCATGTTCAAATGTTTTTAAGGAAATTTCACCTCCATTTGATAGATCTATGATATGTTCAGCATGTATCTGCAAAGTTTGAGATGATATTATTTTAATCTAATGCATCCTTATGTTATGTTATTCAATTTCAACTACCAATTGTACAAAACTGAATATAGTTGTAGCTGCTTAACTAATAATACTATGCTCCTTTCCATGTTGATTTCATATAACATAACAACAAAACATTTATTTTGAAACTAAATGGTCTTTCAAATCTGTCAATGAATGAAATATTTATTAATGCTGGTCCTATATGGATATCAAAATTTTCTTTATCCATTTATATTTCGATCAACAATGTCTAAAATTTTGACTCATTTTATATACTCACAACTCCATCTAACTCTAGTCATTCAATTGTTATCCATTTCAAACGAAAAGTGAGGTTTATAAACTAGAGTAAGGATCTAAGAATTGAATATTAGTTATGAGATAGTTAAAACAAACCAAGGAAAAATATATTAAATAAAGTTAAACATGTCTCTTATGTGGTGCCTAAAATTTCTTATGTATGTTTCTTATCACCCAAACATCCAATGTTTACTATTCAGCTCATTTATTTCATTTCTATCCTCACTATATTCTTCCCATTTTGATGATATATTTAAATAATCCATTAAATCTAATTGATTGTTAATATTAATTAATAATTAATATAAAATTTTTGTTGATGATTTTTTTCTTTGATCAGGGAACTTTAAAATTTTTGACAACCTTTTATATACTCATGACTCCATCTAATTTTAGTAATCTAATTTTTATTCTTTCCAAATGAAAAGTAGGGTTTTGAACCATGGTAAGGAATTAAGAATTGAATATTAGTGACGTTAGTCCAAACAAATAAGTGGATAAGAGAATAAATAAAGCTAAACAAGTCTCTTTTGTACCTCGTACAATTTCTTTTGCATCCATCTTATCACCCAAAATATCCAATCTTTACTATTCGTTAATCAATTAATAATTTCATTTCTATCCTCATTCTAATCTTCTGTTTTGATGATATATTTAATTTTATTCATTAAATCTAATATTTAGTAACAGAAATTAATAATAAAAAATTTGACATTCTATTTATGATTTAATTTAACACAACAATAGATTTGAGCTATTGTAACACCTTTTAAGTAATGTGACTAAAAAGACACATTTATTTTTAAATATTTAAAAAGCATGTGTTAATGTTATTTTTTATTTTTTAAAAAAATTCTAAATCACTTTCTTTCAAGAGGATTAGATTATGTGTATGTTTGTATGTACGTATGTATTTATGTATAAATAGATAGATAGAATTCAACATATGACTATATTAGAAGGATAATACAGAGGATTAGATTATGTGGAAACTTTTAAGACAATATTAGAATAATATTTAATGACCTTTACTAATTACACAACAAAATAATGACAAAATTATAAATGAATAAAACAATGAAACTATCGTATCAGTTATATGATCGCAGAATTGAAGGACTGATAAAATATGGTTAAAATGTGATAGTCTAGAAATTACATAAGTAAATAAAAATTTATGAAATGTCTTCTTTCAATATTTGTAGATAAATTTATAAATATAATTTGTTTGCATTCGCATTTTTTGTAGAAACTTTTCTATTCCGCTCAGTAAAGTCGATTCTCGTAGTCTTTATATTTAACTTCTACAAAATCCGAATAAAACTCCCTTTCTTTTGAGGCAGCAACTTGCCATCCTTTGCTTCAAACCAGCTAGGTTTTCCTTTATTTTCTTATTTAATTTTTTTTGCTCTCCTTTATTCTTGTTCTTTTTTTATTTCCCTCGAATCTTGGTGCAGCAATCTCCAGACGATGCATTTGGAAGAAAAGGTCTGATAAATCTGCGTTCCCAGTACTAAGCGATCAAGGAAACGTCCAATATTTTAGAAAAAAAATATAATTTTTGCATTGCCCTTTTGTGAGATGCCGCTTTCCATTCTGTACCTAGATATTAACTGCTTACTACAAAACCAAATTACTGCTCTTTCTTTCAAGAAACAATTGCTCCTTTACTACAATACTGCAGAGGGTTCCTTTATGATAAATGTAACTTGCCCATGGAGAGAGTGAACTTGGCCCTCAATTCTGTTCATCAAAACCTGATGGCTGGGACACTTGGCGGTGGCCTTCAGCCTAACCTCTGGCATGGTCCAGCAGCCAGCTTCGGCGCTTCCAGCCTGATAAGTTTTGACTGCTTTGTCACGATCATTGGTAATGGTGGCAGAAACCAGATCTGCTGCTTAACAAACAAAACTGTTCATAACTAGCATGACAGTGACCCAAATCTTAGGAACATTGATCTGGAAGAACTTGATCAGATCATGCAGGCGACTGGAATGGTTCAGAATGATTGCTAACATCAGTTCTCCACTGGTGCTCCGGCCTGCCAAACCGCCGATGGTTTCGGCAGGAGGCGGTGGTCCTGGAGCAATCTCAAGACAAAGATGTGTAACGATTTTATCCAGGAAGCTGCAACTATGGAGATAGGTGCAATTTTGCCCACAGGGATGAGCTGCCTACAGCTACTTGAGAGGACATTTGCAGCGAGCGCTGGTTTGATTGGTTTAAGAACTGGTAGTTTTTCTATCGTTGTTGAAAAAAGAAAAAATCAAAATAAAACTTAAGTAGCAGGGCTTAATTAATGAAATTTGGTCTAGGGATACTCAATAGTAAAATAAAATGTATGCAGCCAGCTTATCTTTACAGTCAAATAAAATGTCTATATAGATATAAATGGATATAATAAATATATTGTTAGTAAAAAGATCGGTAATTAATGAAAATGGTAGAGATACCTCCATATTGAAGTGGACAAGTGGTATGAAACTAGTCTGAAGTAAAAAAAAAGCCTCTCTGTCATGTTTTTCATATAAACTTTTTATAGATATTGATTTTTCTTAAAATGATACTATTTTGGGTTTTAAATAATCTAAGATGGATTTTAATAAAATTTAATTAATTATATTTAAACTTAAACTTTATTTCCTTCTAAGCTACCCATTATACACTAAAATTACATTATAAATATTATTTTATAGATGCAATCATATAATCTTGAAATTTAATTACCTTTCCAAATACAGAGGTATTGAAATTAAGTGGAATTAATCATCTCATTAACAATTTATATATGGTAATATCCTTCAATAATTAGATGTCATGTTTGGTATAAATCGATCAAATCAATCCTTAGAAGAATTTTTAGAAATCATTATTTTTTGTATAAATTTTAAATAAATCCTTAATTTTTTATGATTTTGTTGATAAATGTGCTATACTCTTTTGCCAAATCTCAAAGTATATTGTGGTTTCATTTATATTTTAAGATGTAATAAATGTTGAAACTAATCCACTGATTTTTATTTTTATTTATTAAATGATTTATACAAACAAGAGGTCCATTTTGTGCCCTAGAATTTCAAATAAATAGTTATTAAAGTTAATTTCATTTTGACTTCCTCTTTATGAAATTAATCTTTGTGGGCAAATTTTTGTTGAAGTAAATATTATTTTTTTATCTCAACTAGCTCATCAATAGTGGAAGGGAATTTGTATTTTAATTCTAGGGGTGTATTAATAATTTTGGGAGAAGTATTATCGAAATATAAAAATATTTTTAGAATAATTTCTTTGATAAACATATAAAGAAATCATCTTACAACTAAAAGGAGTTTTTTTAAGCATTTTAAACTTCTTAATCAAGTTTGAACAATGCGTTATGTAGAGAGTTTTAGTAGTCACTTACCAATATTCATGCGGCATTTGAACTATTTAGTGTAAGAAATTGTATTAACTTCTAATTCATAAAATTATTTAAAACATTGCAGCTATTTGATTTAAATTTATTAATTTATATCATTTGACTATATATATATATATATATATATATATATATATATATATATATATATATATATATATATATATATATATATATATAACTTGCATGATTAAAACTTGTGGCCTCACCTTAAAAATTAAGAAATATTTCTCTTGTGCTAAGGCTATTTATTATTGGATCATTTAATTTAAGTGGCCCTTATTATGTGGGCTACCCATAAAAAATTTCACAAGTACATCACTATTTTTCTTCTTTTATAACAATTGTTATTTGAATATAACAAAGAATATATAAAGTTTGATATTCATAATATTATTCCTAGATGTGAGAAAGAGATGTTAATTTCCTCTATCTACTAGAAAAATTATGGAAAACTTATTTTATTTTTAATTTGCAAATTTTCTACATGATTAACAATATGTTCTTTAGCATATGCCCACCAATGGCATCATCTAGATTCTACAAAGCATGCTCCCAAACTATACATCGAATGTGGATGAAACCATTCATCCACACACTCAACATGATACTTATGGCTGCATAATAGCTATAACATCCATCTTTATAATCAAATAACCAAATATGACAAATAATATCATTATTGGTAGACCCATTTCATCTTCATCATGCATTACCTTAGGATAGCTTTGAGTTGCATCATTGATCCCTTGTTCTTTATATTTTTGGCAAAGGAAGTAGCAAATATTGATAGTGATAGTGATGATGAGAGAACAATGATGCTCTTAGTCATGTGGTAACACATGGCGATGAAGGATGAGCGATTGTACTATTGGTCATGTAGTTTGAATTTAAAAATATTTTTCTAATAAAAATTCTTATTTTGTATGTATAAATTTACTATTATTGTTGTGAGACCATCAACTTAAACTTACATGATCCTTATATTAAGATTAAATCAAAACATAATTAAATTACATGTAATTCTCTATAAAAGAGTTAGTACAACAACAACAACAACAACAAGCCTTTATCCCACTAAGTGGAGTCATGAATCCTTCATCTATGTGTCCTATTATGTGTCAATTATCATTTAATTTAAGTATATTAAGGTCATTTTTATACATCTTAACCATGTCTTTTTAGGTCTACCTCAACCTTTCTTAACATAAGAAAAATCTAATGCATCTACTCTCTTAACAGTCATTGGGCCTACACTTTATGTGGCCAAACCATCTACTCTCTCTAAAAGCTGCTCCAACTTTTTCCTGAACATACTCATTTCACATTTTATCTCTACAAGTAAAGCCACTCATCCACACGAGCATCCTCATCTCTACAACACTTAACTTAGTCTCATGCTCTTTTATTGACCAACATTCTGCACCATAAATCATTGCAGGTCTTATCACTATCTTATGAAATTTTTCCTTAAGTTTAAGTGGTACTTTTCTATCACACAATAGGCTAGATGCATTCCTCCACTTCAACCATCCAACTTGAATTCTACTAATAACATCTCCATCTATTTCACCATCAATTTGAATAATAGAGCCTAAATATTTGAATCGCTCACTCTTTTTAATGACTTGTTCACCTAATGTCATAACACTACCACTATAGCTTCTACAACTAAAATTACACTTCATATATTTAGTTTTAGATCTACTTAATCGAAAACCTTTAGACTCTGGGTTGACCTCCATAATTCAAGTTTCTCTTAGACTCTCTCTCTAGTCTTATCAACAAGAAGAATGTCATCAAAAAAAGCATACACCAAGGTACATCTTCTGTAAATGCCTAGTAAGAACATCCATAACTAAAGCAAAAAAGATAAGGGGTTAAAGCTGTCCTTGATGTAATCCAACTGAAATAGGAAAATATTTTGTCAATCCTCCTTATTTTTGGACACAAATACTCTAGTATACATATTCTTAATTACTTTAATATAACCAATATTAACTCCTTTTTTTTCTAGAACTCTCAAAGAAACATTTCTTGAAACTTTATCATAAGCTTTCTCTAAATCAATAAATATCATATGTAGATCTTCCTTGCTTTCTCTATACTTCTCCATCAAACCTCTTAACAAATGTATAACATCCATAGTAGATCTACCTTGCATGAAACCACCCGATTGTGAGAGGCTTTTGTATCACATTATAACCTATGCTCAATTACTCTCTCCCATAATTTTAATGTAAGACACATTAACTTAATTCCTCTATAATTTGCACACTCTTGTCCATCACCTTTATTCTTAAATATAGGAACCAACAAACTCTTTCTCCACTCATTTGACATTTCTTAGCCTTTAAATAACATTTGAAAGATTTTTAAGCCAAGAAATTTCTTGACCTCCTAAACATTTCTACACTTCAATTGGAATATCATCAGGTCATACTATTTTTCAACATTTCATTTTCTTTAAAATTTCTCTAATTTTAGATTTACTAATCTGATGATAAAACAAAATTCTCTATTTTTCTTTAGTATTAAGATTGCTAAAATCAATCTTATTTTCAAATCCTTAATTGAAAAGTTTATCAAAATTCCTTATCTACTTATTTTCAATATCATTTTCTAAGAAAAGCACTTTATGATTTTCATCATTAATACACCTCACTTAAGCTAGATCTTTACTTATTCTATCTTTTTGGTTAGCTAATTTATACATACATCTTTTACCTTCTTTGGTATCTAATCTATTGTATAAATCACTAAAAGCTAGTTTTTTTGCATCATATATTACTTAGAATCTCTAAATGTCGCCTTATATTTTTTCCAATCCTCCGAGCTTTTACATCTAAACCAAGTTTTATAACAACACTTTTTATTTTTTATCATTTTTTGCATATTCTCCACCACCAACTATTTTATTAAAAAAACTTTTCTTTTGATTCTCCAAGCACATTTTAGGAACTTGCTTAATTTTATACTTTTTTCACAAAAATTAGCTTCCTTATGAGCATCCCAAATTCTAAGCTCTTGTACTCTTCAAAATATTTTTAGCGTTGTTCTTTAAGTACCTCGATTTAATCCTAGGACAATACTTTGATTTATTTTTCATCTTCCAATCTTTCAACTTAAAATTTAAGACTAATAATCGATGTTGGATATTTAAACTTTCACTTGGAATGACCTTACAATCTTTACAATCTAAATGATCTATTTTTTATCAAAAATAATCAATATGTGTTTTACTAGATCCATTTTTATAAGTAATAATATGCTCATCTCTTTTCTCAAATATAGTATTAGCAACTACAAAATCATAGGCTAAAGTAAAATCTAATATAGTTACCTTCTTCATTAGTCACTCCAAATCCATAACCACAATGAATACTTTTAAAATTTTCTACCACTCAAACATGTTCATTTAAATCTCCTCCTAAATACTTTTTCTTCAAGAGATATCTTTTGTATTAATCCCTAATTCATTCCAAAAATTTTCTTTTTTATATACTCGAGGAGCATAAACACTTATAACATTGATAATCTTATTACCAACAATAATCTTTAAAGCTATAATTTTATCTCTTTATTAATATTTATAACATTATCCTTTAAACTTTTATCTATGATCACACCTACGTCATTTCTAATTCGACTTACACAATACCAAACTTTAAAACCTAAATATGTCTCCTTGACTTTCTCCCCAACCCATTTAGTTTCTTGAACACATAAAATATTTATCTTCCTATGAACCATAATATCTATTAATTCCATTAGTTTACCTTTAAGAGTACCTATATTCTAAGTTCCTAACCTAATTTTAGTTTCATGGACTAACTTTTTTGTTTGCATCTATCCATAATGTGGGATCCCTTGCATATTTAACCGCACATGCTGACCACTTTGCTCAAGCCATGGTGTGGTCAAGGATGCCTTAGCATTAATACAATAAAGGATTCATGTCATGATTATTTCGACAAGGTTTATGTTGGTAGTCAACTGCCTATCACAACCCTCCACTTCTTATATCCGGACTTAGAACCGGCAATGGTAGTGTTAAAAGAGGTTAGTACACAAGTAAAAAATTTGTAAAAGAATCAAATTCGCCATGTATAAAGCAATAAAGATAAAACTAAATCTAGCCACGTAAATGCAACAAAAAAACCTTTGAATATCATGAAGTTATCTGGCGACCTTATTCTTAAGTTAGATGACATCAGATTAGCATGCATTATTTCTTTTGCAGTTGACTATTCAAGTGGAATTAGCGTACCGTTAATGGGAACTTCTAAATGCAAATTTCCAGGAGAACATTACCCACAAGGAATCGATAAACATTAGCTCAATATGTATTGTAATTTGTAACTATTGTTTTATGACTTGAGGATTTCGTTTTTATTTATATTAATAAAAAAAGAAAATAAAAAAGACGCAGAAAAAATATTTATATTAAATATCATCAAAAAAATTTTAATTTACGACTCTAGCACTCATATTTTTAAAATTAATTATTAAATTCAACTATTTGTAATTATTATAATCAATTTGTTGATATTTAATAAAAATGAAAAAAATATGTTGGAATTTTATTTTACACTTTACATTGTGGATGACATCATTAAAAATAGAGGTGATATGACGCTTAAAATATTTCTAATCGAAGTACGAATCTTGATGTCAAAAGCAGTTGATCCTAAGTTGAACCTGATCGAGATCAAGCACTTAAAATATCATTAGAAATTTTGGATATCAATTAAATCCCAAAGTAGCTCTTAAACAAGGAGTGTTTATAGTCAAATCGTCCGGCGGATCTAACAAGCCCAAGATCTCATAATTCTGACTTCATTTGAGCATTCAAATACTTAAAATACATTAAATGATCGAAGAAATCATTTTCAGTCCATGGAGTGGAGTAATGGGTTTTGCATGTATCTGAAGCGTCCTCCAATAAATAGCCTCATTCTTCATGAGGGGAGGTCAAGCAAGAGAGAGAGAGAGCTTTAAAGCTTGAAAATCTTCCGAGCATAATCGTTACCACCTGGGGATCCTACACCGTTGGTTACCAAGCCCGTAGTCAACCGTCGTGATCCTTATTTGTCAATCTTTGCCGCTTGTCGCCGACCACTTCTGCCCCGGTAGTCATTGTGTCAACCATTATGACCATTACCGGTACGCGATTATCATCATCGCTGATTCGCATATCCGCGTCATCCGACCTTCATCGGGCCGACATTCACCATTACTATATGGTTTGTTGCGATTTTGAGATTTCCATTATCTTCTCATGTACAATTTTGTAATCCCTTATCGAAATTTTGTACTCTAAAACAAATACATAGTGGAAGATTCTTCGAGGCCCATGATTTTCCCTATTTTCGAGGTTTTCGTAAATGATTTTGAGTTTTCTTGTTTACTTTGTGTGTGTCTGGATTTCACAAAAAGGCTAAAGTAAACTTTTAACTCATTTTTCTTGAAACAAGAGGTTTAATATAGTAAAAAATATAGATATATAAAATTATATGTTAAATAAAATTTTTTTTGACACCTCAAAACTACATCGCCTTTCCGCTTCATCTCTTACAGCAATATTACCAGATCTTCTCTATCTGGAATGCCATTGGTCAACTTTACCCAATCCCATCTCTCGCGTGACTACTTCTTCCTCTTCTCGCACACTGTCGACCCACTAAGCAAGCATAAAATTATTGAACATGTTAAAATCGAACATAAAGACCATCTGTGCTTCATTAAAATACTTCAAAAATGACAGAAATATAACAAATGCTTCAGTTTTTTTACTATTTAGCTATTTGGTTAGCGATAAATAGAATGCACTGTAATTAGTTTACATATTTTTTCTCTTTTTTATTGTTTGGATGGAAGTAAAATAAATTCAGTGTAATTTTTTGAGGTAAACTAATAAATCACACTACCTCGAATGAATGGGGAAAAGAGATTTTTTTCTTTTGGGAAAACGAGACCGACGATAATTTTTTTTTTTTAATTTGCTTTTAATTATTTGAACCCCTAATATTTATTTTAACTTGAATTAAAATAAATATTATTATAACAATTATAATTTAATAAATATAATTATGTTTATTCAAATTGATGGTAAATAATTCACGATAAATCAAAAAAATTAAAATAATTATTAAATTTTAGTTTATTTAGCAAAAAATAATTAATGAGTAAGTTATTTATTAAAGAAAATTATTTAATAAATAAATATTAAACTTGACAATTAATTTATTTAATAAAAATTCCTATTAATTAATTAATGTTTAATATAGTAATAAAAATATATATATATATATATATATATATATATATATATATATATATATATATATATATATATATATATATATATATATATATATATATATATTAATTTTGGGTCATTATGTTAATATAAAATGATAATATTTAAATTTTATTTATTTATAACACTAATAATTAATATCTTAAAAATTTGTAAATTAATTACTAATAATTAAATATTCAAAATACATTATATTTGTATTTGATTTTTTTATTTTTTAGTCAAGAAAAAATTTTATTTATAATTTATTTATATTTTAATATATATTTATTTTTTAATTGAATACATTAATTAGTGAATAAATTCTATAATTAATTTACATATAATAATGTATTCAGAATACAAATATTTACTTTACATTCATCCAACTAAAGAAAAAATAGTTTCCATGTATTTATTTTACACACACAACAATAAGATATTAGAATTCATTATTACACTAGTTTCTTTTTATTTATGCATAACAAATATATATATATATATATAGTTTTCTTATTCACAGAACTACTTAATAATTTGTGTTATGCAGGCTGTGCTTGAACAAGCATAACAATTAATTCAAATGAAACCAGGCCAAGTTAAATTAAAAGGAAAATAACTAGGTACCTTTCAGAAGATAGTTAACTAGAATCAAAATGGAACTTGAGAAGTTTATAACAGAGATTCTCCACAAGTATTTTGCCAAAAGTCATGAATCCATAGAGCATGTTAGGCACGGTTGGTAGAAAAGGCTTAGTGCAGCAGAGAGACATTCCTATACAGCACTACGGTTAGTCAACAAGCAACTACGCAACAAACGACAAAGAATAGGGATAAATAACAAACCTCTCTTTCACCGAACTCCTTCAGAATGACGAAATGAAACCCTCACCTTTGTCACACACACGTCTAGCTCTACCGCTCAAAAATCTTCCCTTGATCTAAACTAAAGTTTCGACTCCTAAGTCAAGGTGAAGGAAGATGAGTCAAGGAAAATTTTTTTGACGACGGGATGCAGGTTAGGGTTACAGTTTGGCTAAATTTTTAAAATAATAACGTTTAAAATCGTAATTAGTGAATTAGGCATTAAAAAAAATTCTAAATACAGTTCCGCCGGTGACCGGCGCACGCGATTCAAGCGTGCTAAACGGACTAAAATAATTTTTTTTTAAAATCCAGATCGGAGCATCCGATCTCGAAGCTTCCCTAAATTGCTGCCAAAGTTCCACCCCAAGCAAACAGCCGCTTCAGCTAGTAGCATCCTCGCCCTTAGTGAATTTGACCCACCCACATTAGGTATTTTTTGAGTTTTTCTTTTTTGTAAAATGAAGAATATGTAAATGTGATTTTATTTTTTGTGTGTTATGATGTTATTAGTAAGTATATTATGTGATTAGCTAGTTTTAGGATTGATTTTAGGCAAATGTAATGCAGATTTTAGGTATTTTAGGTATTTTTTGAGTTTTTTTAATCTTTTTTTTTTGTAAAATGAGAAATATGCAAATGTGATTTTGATTTTTTGTGTGTTATTAAGTTATTAGTAGTGTATTATATGATTAGCTAGTTTTAAGGTTGATTTCAGGCTAATGTAATGTGAATTTTAGGTATTTTAGGTATTTTTTGAGGTTTTGGATTTTTTCTTTTTTTTGTAAAATGAATAATATGCAAATATGATATTTATTTTTTGTATGTTATCATATGTATTATGTGAATAGGTAGTTTTAGGGTTGATTCCAGGCAAATGTAAAGTGGATTTAGGTATTTTTTTGGAACTCCGTTTTATTTAATTCTGAAAATAACACATTTTCATGGAGATTTGGCATACCTTAGGAATCCCTTTCTGCACGAAGAGATAAAGTAGAACTCACAAGGAAAAAATGAAGTTTAGGGTCATCTCAATTTGTCACTTAGTTTAGGATGGCTTTTTTCATGAAAAATTCACCTTCAAATCTAGTAAATTAAATGAGGGTCACGTGTTATTATTTTGCGAAATTTTCACAAGAAAAAAAATGACTAAAAGTCATGGAATATTTGATTGATAATTTCCAACGGATTATTCAAATAGCTATTTTTCTATAGTGTAAATAGCTAATTATTGTGTGCTAAGCAATTCATATAGTTCTCATGAATCTAATTGATTTAACCGTGTGCTATTCATTCCACCTCTCATATATATTTGATTCAAATATGAGTTTTAGACACAATATGCTTTGTACTATATTACACGGCCAACTAAGTGTTAGTGGCGATTTCTTCCCTACATATCGGTGAAAAAATCGTCTATACAAGTTTTACACACCGACTTGATTTTAGCAGGTCGAATCATGAGGTCACTAAAAGTTGACTCAACATAGTTTAGGATTAATCTCATATGTAGATTTCCTATTGGTGCCAGTTTAATTGCTACACCATTAAATGATAACGAAGTATGTGAGTCAGTCATTAATGCAACAAGTGTACAACCTATAGTTGTGTCTTGAAATTGAGTTGAAGGATGATAACAAAGTTCATACATCGGCTGAATTTCATCCAACCAAGGTCCAAAATAATATACTACCACGGAATATATCGGAATCGAGGTTTTCATAGGTAAGTACCGGTGATTATCTAATTAATATTTTTCATTTTAATCTTATACACATTCAAATGCACGATGATATAGATGTATCTATATCTCCTATTCATGTTCATCATATTGCCTCAACTTTTGCTAGGATGGGTGAATATCATGGTCATGTTGCACCTTTACGAAGATGAGAGCTACAAAATAATGCCTAGCATAACGAGTTCTAACACAAATGACAGTGAAGGTAACATTGGAGAACAACAATATCCAAATGGTGGGAACAATCACTTGTTAAGAGATCACTCTAACAAAATAATCAATCTTTGAGACATGTTCAAGAACAACGATTACATTCGAGCTTGCGGTCGGAGAATGGGATGAAAAGAACAACTTTGATGGCCTCCCAACAGATTCTATTTTCCTAGAAGATAATTTCATTCGAGTAGACTTAAATGATGGGATGTGTTTCCATGACAAAAGGCACCTTAAATTTACCATTCAAGGTTGGTCCATAACAAACAATATGGAATATGTAACATGTGACTCTAACAAGATGATGTTCAATATACTTTGCATCCATCATTCAATAGGC
This sequence comes from Cymbidium sinense, assembly GCA_021442155.1. Classification (NCBI taxonomy): domain Eukaryota; kingdom Viridiplantae; phylum Streptophyta; class Magnoliopsida; order Asparagales; family Orchidaceae; genus Cymbidium; species Cymbidium sinense. The sequence continues at coordinate 3,021,102 of CM038231.1, read as the reverse complement.
CATGTTTATGGCATCTACTTGCTCCGGCAAGAGGCTTGGTGGTGGAGGATTTCTATGATCCCACACACATGTTCTCATTTGATATTGAGCACCGGACATAGACAGTGCACTTCACAGTTTATTAGCTACTACATCCAATCTGTCATTAGATGCTAGTTGGACTTGAAACCCAAGGAGATTATTGGTCGTATGAAATCAAAATTTAACATTAGGGTGTCCTACATGAAAGCTTGGGATGAACATAGAAAGGCTATCTGATTTTGCGTTGGGAAGAGTCATACCATTCACTAGATCACTTCATGACTATTGTATGTGTAGTTATATAGGCATACGCATTAAGTGAATCGCTATTTTTAGTGCATATTTTGGTCATTTGGGCCATCTATAGTTAGTTGGCAATTTTGTAGAGCAGTCCTAAGTCTTGACGGTATATTTCTCTTGCGAAAGTATAGAGGCACTCTTCTTACTACGGTTGGTATTGATGCAAATAATGACTTATATCCTCTGACATTTGTAATAGTTGAAAGAGAGTGTAATGAGTCTTGGAGTTAGTTTATTAGGACATTACAGGACTTGATTCGCTTATATGTACTCAACCCGATTTATGCATTATATCGACCGACCGGCATTCGTGGATGCCGTGAATTTTTTCCTTGGGCAAAACACCATCACTCCTTACGCCATCTCAGAGAGAATTTCAAGAAGACATGCAAAATTATGGGAATTTCTGATGCTGAGTTTGTGTGTCAGAAGATGTATGTGGCGGTAATACATTCACACCTTCACATGTTATTACACATAAGGAATATCAAAGCGAATCGTTGAGTGGCTGCTTGCAAGAGATGTGGAGAAGTGGTCCTTGAGTAATGATGGCGGATATCGATATGGCACAATGACCACTAATGCGTCAGAGTGTTTCAACGATGTGCTCAAAGCAGATTACTCCTATTATTTTATGTTACTATCCCCACGGTTATACTGTACATCTGTTGGCTAATATTTTTTCTTGTTAACTTGCACTTTCAAAGGTTGTCTGGTAGACAGGTGAAATGGCATCTGAGGAAGGACCTGATTGTTGCGATGAGCTGATTGGGAGACATCCAGAGCCCGATGTGGTATACCACGATCATGTCCAACCACATGTTACATCCACATTTCGCATGGGTCAGGCGCACGCAAGGACCCTTACCTTTACGTTGGCTGTGATGGACATTTTATAGGGATTCATATTTGGATCTACCAGATGCTAAGTTTCTGATGCACCTTAGAGCATACATATTGTTCACTATAGACTGCTTCCTTTTGCCAGATACATCAAATTTATTTATAGTACCAATGTCTTTGGATGATTTGAGCTTGTTCGTGTACTCCATTGGGCAGTTATATATAAGGAGTTGAATGAGGCCATGCCAGGACCAACATGATGGATGTCTACACTACTTGATTTGGTCTGGAGCATGTACATGTTGGTGATCTACATTGCGGTACCCTTTCAGGTGGATGGTTTGAGCGTTGTTGCGGTGGAATGAGGGTTACAGAGATGACACCATTTTAGAGTCTGAGATGAGCTTGACCTATTACTGAGTCGGTATGAGTTGATTTGATTCATATTTCTACCTCCACAATCTTATGTGTGACATTTATTTTTCTATCATATTGGTTATATGGGAGCCCTATGGACAGGAGATTAGAGTGGGTTAATGCTTGGCTGGCTATTTGGCTCACTTCGTGCATTGATCAGAAAAGAATTGAGTGGTACCTTCGGATAGGTGCTCGAGCTTGGTCTATCACCTATAGTAGACATGGCATATAGATCCTTCATTTCAATGGGTGGATGGTCGTGGGGAAGGATGTTGATTGGGTTGATCACCGGTTACATATCAAGTCGGACATGATTCAATTATTGTGGATGACGTTACACCTCTGTTGACCCGGTTGTCGGTCGGTACATGAGGTGGTATGGTCACGGCTTCTTGTACATGCTCGAGCTCACCATTCGCCTACCACCTACTATCCTCGAGCTCCTAGAGAGGCGATGGTAAGCGAAAAAATTGTATGCTAATAAAATATTTATACGTTATGATAAGCGAATTATATACTTGCCGGAACATATCTTGAACACACAAGATATTTTTTCATTATTTTGGGAGAGACCGACTTTCAGTCAATCAACACTTATGAGGAGTTATGGAACTACGCAAGAAGTTGCACATATCGAGATAGTACGAGATCTGAGATGAAGTAGTTCTTCCACACCTTCTCTTCTCGTGCACATCTTGTAGGATTTGACGCAGGTCCGTTATCTATACCAGATGTCGGTCCATGCAATTACCTATTTGGCACACCAACTTCGTACTCTTATCAGGGAGCCATGTTCGTCTATTTTCATGGCGGCGTGCAGACCCTTCTATGTATTACCCACCGATCGCATATGCATATGGAAGTTTACCCACTATCCCGGCCGGGACCATCAAAGGAGATACTTGATGTTACACCTCGATGATGTCTGAGCGGACCCGAGAGTACGAGATCAACAACACCATTTGCGAGACCGACCTCGGCGACCGCACCTTTCGGTACACTCTAGGAGTGACGACTTCCACCACCATTGTAGTTAGATGTCCTCAATTGGTATGTAGTTGTATATCATCTGATAGCTTGATGTACACTATTTTGTCAATATTTTATATTTCTTATGTATTTATCAAGACACCTTATCTATATTATATATTTCAGTTTAAGTAATTTGCATTTTTTTCTTGTGGAATATCAGAGATACCTTGTTGGATTGAACTGTCAGACTTTAGAAATTTTGGGGAGATAATATCTATGAATTTGTCATGCTTGCAAACTTTGTAGTGAGATTGCCACAGCTACTATTTTTTTGCAAACTTTGTAATGATCCATCCACTGTAGCTATTTATGAATCCATACTTTCCACAGAAACTGGTGCGTAACGGTCCAAATTCGCATCTCTGCATCAACATGAAAGTCGTTTGAAATTTTGTGTCAATTTGAACGATACCAAGTTTGTTAAATTCCAACAATGGATTACTCCGGTGTGGCCAAAATACCGCGGCTGGTCGCCATAATTAAGAACGCGCCGCTGATTTATAAATGAGCATTGACAAACTATGCTATGCAAGGAGCCATAATCTAAATTTTAGGTCAACATGAAAGTCGTGGGGAATTTTGTGCCGATTCCAACAATACTAAGCTCGCTAAATTCTGACAACAGACAACTCCGGTACGGCCAAAATACTGCAGCTGATCGCAATATTCAAAATTGCGCCGCAGATTTTTTCGCGCATTCGCGAAATCTGCTACGCAAGGAGCCACAATTACATTTTTCAATCAACATAAAAGCTGTGGGGAATTTTGTGCCGATTTCAACGATACTAAGCTTGCTAAATTCTGATAACAGACGACTCCGGTACAGCCAAAATACCGCGGCTGATTGAAAGATTTTTTTTTAAAAAAATTCTCAGGAGCAAGTCGCTCGTTTAACGGGCAACTGATGCTTAAAAAATTTTTTTTCAGTGCCTAATCCGATAATTAAGATTTTAAACGTGCTTATTTTAAAATTTTAGCATTACAGTTTTAGGTTAGTGAACAGGCTATCAGATTATTTGCATTGGATTAATGATAGGGGACGGTCAATTGAGCCTTTAATTAAAAAATTAATTTAATTAATCTTATTTGATTTAATAAATTGTAATAATAAGTTAATTAAATTTAGTATATATTATTAGTGTTTTATGAATTAATAATTTATTTTATATAAATGTAGTTCAGCTTGTTTAATTTTTATGAGCTTATTCACTATCGTTAAATAATAATTTTAATTGAGCTTCTTAAAAAAATTTATAAATATTAAATAATAATATTTATTAAATTTTTTAAAGAACTTATTAGTGAGCCTTAAATTTTACTTTTTTATGATCATAATTGAATCGAATAGAGAGTTGTTCAAATTTATTCATTTACTAATCATATTTATATAAAATATTAAATTTTATTTAATTAATTAATCGAATAATCATGAATGATCACAAATCAAGCTGAGTTAAGAGTAACTTATTGAATGCTCGGTTTGTTCGAAGCTCTAATCAAAAGAAATTTATTAAGTGTATTTATAAAAAATATTTAAATTTATTTGATTAATTAATCGAATAATCATGAATGATCGCTAATCAAGCGGAGTTAAGAGTAACTTGTCAGATGCTAGGTTCGTTTGAAGCCCAAATCACAATAAATTAAATGGAGATATAATGGAGTGGTAGTAACATCTACCTAATCATATGTTTTGAATTAGCTTAAATAAATTGAGCATAGGTTACCATGTGATCCAGAAGTTTCTCACAATCAGTTTGGTTTCATGCCAAGTAGATCTACTATGGATGCTATACATTTGTTAAGGGTTTTGATGGAGAAGCATAGAGAAAGTAAGGAGGATCTACATATGATATTTATTGATTTAGAGAAAGCTTATGATAAAGTTTCAAGAGATGTTCTTTGGAGAGTTCTAGAGCGAGAAAGGAGTTAATATTGGGTATATTCAAGTCATTAGGATGGGCCAGCGTTCTTCTCCCGACTCCCTCCGGCGACCAGGGCTTTTCCTTCCGCCTCAGGTCACGCCTGTGAATGCCACTTTTTTTCTCCAGATCGAGGATCAAATGTCCTCGCCGATCCTTAATGGCGAAAATAGCCTTTCCAAAACATTGTCTCCTCATGGATCTGATCGATGCCCCTCTGTAAGTTCGCTTCATCCTTCCGCCTCGTGAAATCTTTCAAGCGTTATCCGTAACAATCACTCCCCCTATGAATCGGTTAACTTAATTGCTACTGCTTTTCGTGGAATCCCTGCCGTGATGTGTTCAGACATGGATGTTGAAAAATTAGCTAAACCTTTCGAATATTCACTGATTGGGAAATTTAATTTACGGAGACCTACTGTTGATAAGATTCGAGCTTTCTTTCATTCTCTAAAACGTTTTTTTAGGGTCGATTGACCTCATGTGCTTATCCAACTAAATAATGATCTGGATTATTCGAGAGTGTTCGCACGTCGCTCTTATCTAGTTTATAATTGTCAAATGCGCCTCTAAGTGGTCGCCTAGTTTTGATGTTAAGGAAGAGTCCCCATTGTTCCAATTTGGCTATCTTTCCCTAACATGCGATTCATTTTGTTACACATCAAGTCATTTTGCCGTGGGCTTTATTTGGTCCTTTACAAATAGATCAGCCACTGTGGAAATCCGCCCTTCTGTTCGGATCTTAGTTGAAATAGATATTACCAAAAGCACCCAAAAGAAGTTTGATAGGCGTAAAAACTAGGCTATAACCAAAAGTTGAATTTGAAAACTTTCCGCTTTCGCTCCCATTGCAAAATTCATGGGCATGAAAACTCGATTGTTTTATTCTACATCCTCGCCTAAAAAAAAATAAGTTAGATCCCATCTCCTCTTTACCAAAAGATCAACCTACAAAATGGCCTATGTTCCCAAAATCAATCAAATAGGCACAAACTCACATAAACTTATCGTTTCTACATCTACCGATTCGCAAAAAGGGCTTCACAATGAATTAGTAGAATCTCATGAAGATACATCATGTGAGGGGGAAAGGATCAACACCGCTGAATTTGTACCAATAGACAATTTATTGCCCCAACCAAATATTGAAATTTACCATACTGACCTAGCACAAAGAAACATTGGTGATGATCTTGTTGGGGAAGAAATAAGAGAATCTCAGGACACTTTGACATCCGAACAAAACAAACGTAGTGAAGAAACCGTAGCTTTAGAAAAACATTCAACTCATAATACTGAAATGATGACTGAACAAACCACCACCTTCAATACCATCAGTACTCAATACTATCCTATCAACAACATATAGACATTGAAGGGGAAATTCTATCTCCATTCCTAGAATTACCACTAAGCTAACATGAATCTTTTATCTTACTCTTCGATGGAGATGCTCGAGACTGAAAGACCTTTCCAAACAGCCTCCTACAAAAGAAATCCACAAAACCTAGAAGCTCCACTAGAACCACTGATCCGCCTCCATACCTATTCAAAAAATGCATTTAGGTTTTCTTTACGCATCTTCCTTCCATTTTCCTTATTATGCTCTTCAAATTGAATTCATCTTATGATTAGGTCTATTATATGGAATATTCGTGGTATTGGGACCCCTATTGTCCATAATAGGGTTAGAAGCCTCTGTCGCACTCACAACGTCTCACTCCTTATTTTTTAGAACCTCTTATCCACTCCAAGATTGCTAAGGTTGCTCGTAAAATCGCTTCCAAAACTACTTTCATAACATTAGTAATAAAATTTGGTGCTTCGGAAACCACCAATCACTATCACCATCATAGAAGACCGATTCAATTGATTAATGTTCTCATCTCTTTTGGGGATTTCTCGCTCCTGGGTTCTTTTATTTATGCCGCCAGAGGGGCGTGAACATTCTTTGGAATAGTTTAAGATCCTTTGCCTCATCTGTCACTTTACCTTGGATTGTTGGAGGTGATTTTAACACTATTCTTACCGCTTCCGAAAGAAGGGGATCCTCCCAACTCCCATTCCATGGAAGATTTGAATATGATCCTTGATTGTAATTTAATCGACATCGGTTTTACGTTCTAACTTCACTTGGAACAACTCGCACTTTGGCAACGCCTAGATCGCATTACTATTCAACTCACTATGGATTGACCAATGGCCTAACAACAAAAGTGGAACATTTAAGTAGAACTCTTCGGATCACGCTCCACTTCTAATTTCAATGAACCCCACCTCCTAGATCCCCTTCTCCCTTTAGATTTCAAAATATGTGGACGCAACATAATGACTTTTGAATGTTGTCTCATGAATTGGATGGCTCATCCACCCGACAACTCATAAAGGTATGATCCGATTTTGGCTAAAACTTAAACGCCTTTAAACAAACTCTAAATTGGTGGAACAAACATCAATTTAAAACCTTTTACTAATTTAAAAGTATGGAAAATTTGGTTTGCTCGCTTGAAGAAGTCATCATGGATTCATCCAAGCTCGACCAACTTAAGGAAGCTAAGGATAAGTCGATCACATTTCAAAATATGGAAGAAACTTATTGGCCAAAAGCGCTAGCAAACAAATAAAGGACACATGTAAATACTAAATATTTTCACGCTCTTTTCAAAAAAAAGAAAAGTTCTAAACTCTATTAAAAAAATTAAACTGAGAATGGCTGGATCACTAGCAAAGAAAGAATTGCAAGACTTATTTAACCATTTTAAAAAATTACTTAACACAAACCCCAACTTATTGAAATCTCCAATCCTCACTTGATTCCCTCCGTGATCACCTCAGAGCAAAACAATTTTCTCACAAGGCCCCATGGAAGTCGAGATTTACCCTTACTAGCATGAACTCAGATTCTATTGCTGGACCAGATGGGTTTACTACACATTTCTTCCAACATTGCTGGTCCACTATTAAGACTGATTTGATTAATGCGGTTTGGGATTTTTTTGAGGGAACCCCCCTTCCTAGAGCCTTCATAGTACCTCAATCATTCTTATCCCTAAAAATTCAAACCCTAATCGGGTGATTTTAGACCCATCGCCTTTGCACCTTTTTCAGTAAATTAATTGCTAAGCTAATCTCTAATCGAATTAGCCCCTTGCTCCCTACCATTATCTCTCCAAATCAGTCAGGATTTATGAAAGGTAGAGCTATTTCTGATAACATCCTCCTTGCCCAAGAATTAATCCATGACATCGACGTTCCCACGAGAGGTGGCAACATTATCTTCAAACTAGATTTTCTAAAGCTTTTGACAATCTCTCTTGGGATTTTTTATTTAAGATTCTTCGCCTTTTTGGTTTCTCTCAGCATTATTAATCTTATTAAAAATTGTGCCACCAATGCTTGGTTTTCTGTGATAATCAATAGTGAGACGACCGGTTTTTTCAAATCTTCCCATGGCTTGAGACAAGGAGACCCTCTTTCCCCGACTCTTTTTATCATTGGTTGACTACCTTCCGTGTGTTTAAATGATATTTTCTTGTATAAGCCTAACTTGATTTATAAAACTCGTGGAGGAGTTCCTCTCTCATCTTAGCTTTGCGTGATGACGTTATCATCTTCGCAATGCGCCTATCCCTCATATAAAACAATCTTACAATTACTCAAGAATTTTGGTAGGGAAAGTGGTTTAACTCTTAACAAGACAAAATGTTGCTTCATTCCTTCTTCCAAAATTGCCGAATAGGTTAATCATATTCATTCAGCGTATCAGCGGCTTTCAAGCAACATCGGTGGCCTCTTAAATACCTTGGTGCTCCTCTTTTCAAAGGTCACAAAAGTCACATCATTTCGATGAGATAATCCAAAAGATCTCTAATCGTATTTCTTCTTGGGAATATAACTTTCTCTCTTTGGCGGTAGGCTTACTCGATTAAGAGCACCCTCAATTCCATACCCATTTATCTCATTCAATCTATTAGCCTACCAATTCTATCATCCAACGAGTTGAGGCTTATAAATAAATTTTTTGGGGCTCTAACACTTCCACCAAAAAAATGCATTGGTCCGATTGGCAAAAATGTTGTGGCCCATTTGAGGAAGGTCTTTGTAAGACTATTAAAGATACAATCACTGCATTTTCTCACAAACTTTGGTGGAACTTTAGATGCAATTATAACCTTTGGGCTAACTTCATGAATGTTAAATATTGCCAAGGGAAGCACCCTATAACTTGTTCTTACAATGCTAGAGACTCTCCGACTTGGAGAAGACTATGTAGCATTAAATGGATGGAATCACATATTACTTGGGGCATAAATTACTCTTTTTTTGGCAAGATAAGCTGGATTGATGCGGGTCCATTGACAATTACTTTCTTAGCACTCTGATACCATTAGAGTTAACTCATTTTTGGCTTAATAATAAGTGGAATATTTCTAAACTCCGGAATACATCCCTCCTCTATAATAGATAAGCTAAATTTCATTCAAATCCGTGCCCATCAAGGATCGATTCTTTTAAACTTTCTAATGGTGAATTTAATTTAAAAACATCGGATGTATAATAAGAAATGCTCATTTCTCTAACGTCTTTGACAAAATTTGGCATAACAATATTCCTACCACTTACTTCTTGTTTGGTATTCTTAAGAACTTTATTCGGTTGACTCTTTAATGTGGAACAAAGGCTTCCACTTACCCTCTAAATGTTATTGTTGTTTTCACATCGAAGTTAATCATCTGTTTGTTAATGGGGCCATTGCGTCGAAGCTGTGGCGGTGGTATGATGATCTTTTTAACTTTGACCTTTTCAATGGTTCCTTATCCATATTCCAACTTCTAGATATTTATTTTAAAACATCCCTAAAGGTCACATCAAAATTCACTATGGCTAGTATTATTATTTGGTTTATATGGATGGCGAAGCGAAGCAAAACACCGGTATAGCTATGAATCACAGAAAAATTATTGCTAGAATAATATACAAAACTAGTGAATTATTCAATGCCGACGTTATCAAGCATAAACATTTCAAAGGTTGTTTTATTGTGGCTGCCAAATTAGGTCTTCATCTACCTCTTCCAACTATATGTCATCAAGAGAAGGTTGTTTATTGGGTTAAACCCAAAAACAACCTTCTTAAAATAATCTGGATGGTTGGTCAATAATGGTTCTGATTGTGGTGGTATTTTAGAGACTACGGTAAAGTTCTTTATGCTTTTGCTTTTCCTCTGCACTGTACATCCCATATCTTTGAGCTTATGGCTGTGTACTATGCCATTGAGATTTGCCTTCAACAAGGGTTTAACATCCTGGATTGAAGTGGATGCTTTCTGATTATTAATCTCTTAACTACAAAGGCTAATCTTTGAATTGTTTTATGTCCTCAAGCATATCCAGGACCCTCCTTAAATTCAATTATAAGATCTCCCATGTTTGGAGGGAAGGCAATGCATGCCGATTTTCTAGCAAACTTAGGTGCTAGGCCGACTAATGAGCTATCTTTGATAACTTAACTCTACCTCATCATCTAAAGGCTTAGTTAACCTCGATCGGGGCTTCCCTATTGCGATTTTAACGATTGGGGCATTGTCTCGAATGGTTTTCTTGTTGCTTGACCTGGTCCAATCACCCTTAATTTTTTTATTGTTCTTTGGTTTCTTTCCAATAATGAAAGTTTCGATTTTCCTTCCATGGTATATCTGGCTGGTTCTTTTATGTTGGGATTGCGGTTGTTTGGCTAAACCGTGGAGCTTTTGTTAGGCTTTACTTGGCATTGGCAATGGAATGTTGGTGTTTGGATGCTAATGTATGCTTATGATACCTATGGTGCGCATTATTTTATGGTATTGGTTGGAAAAAATATTCTTGGGTTTGTTGTGCATTTGTTTTGCCTCATTATGGACTTCGGTATTGATTGTTCGGAGCCTTCACATTTCCTTTTATTGGGTTTGCAGGTTGTATGGATAACCCGTGATGCTTTAATTTTTTCATTATGGTATTTAATGTGGTTGCTGGTAATTACTTCTGTTCCCTGGGCTGGCAGCATAAGTCTTTGGTATGGTTGGTATGTGAAGAATCTGTTTATATTGTTGCCTTGGTTTTGTTTGTCTACCCTTTTTCGGTGTTTTATCTTATCTAAAGTATCTACAAGTGCAATATTTGGCCTCATCATTATTACTTTGGATTCTAAGGTGTCGGTGGCTTCTTTGCTTTTCTTTGTTATCCCCATTCTTCTTTAGTATTTGGCTTATCCCTACGTATTGGGGGCATTTTCTGATTACATGGATGTCGCCTATTCATTTGAGGCTGCCTTTGTTTGTTTTCCGATACACTTAAGTGGGGTTTGTGGGATAGGAGGGCTGTGTGTTCTTCACTTCATTTCGGTTGGTAGTTGCATTTCTGGGGTTTCCTACCGATGTTGGATGCTCATATTTGCAATTGTGGCTGAATGACAGGCCTTCTTTATCCCCTTCTTCTATCAAGCTCAAATTATCTTGCATTCCGTTTCATTTATGCACTATTGAATTGGCTAAAAATAAACTTTGGATTTTCCTTTCTTGGGTTTTAGTTTTGTCCTTGGGTTGCTTAGATGTGTCATGGACTCTTCCCCTCGTTAGTTATTTTTGCCTTCTTATGATTGCTCGATTTATCATTTTTCTCTTTCAATTTTATGCTTTGGATTTTGGATGTATTTAGCTTGGGGTTTTTCTCCTTAGGTTGATTGTAGCTCTTGGAGCAGTAGTTCTGGAGTGTAACCCCTTTTAAGGACCTTGTAACCTTAATTTTGTGGCAATAAAATACCCGTATAATGGGGTTTCCTAAAAAAAAAAAAAAAAAAAAAAGTCATTAAGGATATGAATAATAGAGCTATTACTTGTGTCCAAACACAAGGAGGATTGACAAAATATTTTCCTATTTTTGGATTACATCAATCGCTTTAAGCCATCGTTTTACTTTAGTTATGGACGTTCTTACTAGGCATTTACAAGAAGATGTACCTTGGTGTATGCTTTTGCTAATGACATTCTTCTTGTTGAAAAGACTAGAGAGTCCAAGAAACTTGAATTATGGAGGTCAACTCAGAGTCTAAAGGTTTTTTAGTTTAAGTAGATCTAAAATTGAATATATGGAGTGTAATTTTAGTTGTAGAAGTTCTAGTGGTAGTGTTGTGACATTAGGTGAACAAGTCATTAATGAGAGTGAGCATTTTAGATATTTCAGTTCTATTGTTCAAAATGATGGTGAAATAGATGGAGATGTTATTAGTAGAATTCAAGTTGGATGGTTGAAGTGGAGGAATGCATTTGGCCTATTATGTGATAGAAAAGTTCCACTTAAACTTAAGGAAAAATTTTATAAGATGGGTGGTAAGACTTGCAATGACTTATGGTGCAGAATGTTGGCCAATAAAAGAGAAACATAAGAAAGTTAATATTCTTGAGATGAGGATGCTTAGGTGGATGAGTGGCTTTACTCTTAGAGATAGAATGCAAAATGAGTATATTTGGGAAAAAGTTGGAGTAGCTCATGGTAGATAAGATTAGAGAGTCACCTTAGATGGTTTAGGAGGTAGATGCATTAGATGTGCCTTATGTTAAGAAAGGTGAGGTAGACCTAAAAGACTTGGTTAAGATGTATAAAAAGATCTTAGTATACTTGATTTAAATGAGAATTTGACACATAATAGGACACATTGGAGACGAAGGATTCATGTAGCTAACCCCACCTAGTGGGATTAAGGTTTTTTGTTGTTGTTGTTGTTGTAATACGATTTTTCATGCATAGGAAAAAGTGTTACATACATAAATATCAAATTTTAAGTATTAAATATGTAAAATAGAGAAGAATTGTGTGTTATGTTATGCAAATCTTTCATGTACATACATACACACACACAACACACACACACACACACACACACACACACATATATATATATATATATATATATATATATATATATATATATATATATATATATATATATATATATATATATATTTATATATATAACAAAATCTTATTTTTTTAGTTTTTTCTCCATTCTGCAGGGATGTTTCAAACTGATGTTGGCAAAGCTTGGGCATTGGAAATCGCATCAAGGAGGAAGAAGCCAGAGTTAACAGGGAATATGATATGAATCTTAATGTCCCTGGTAATATCAGAAGAAAAAGGGAAAGAAAAAGACCAAATTGGCTAAAGGACTTCACTGACATTCCCAAACTACAATAACAATCATCCTACAAGTAGTCCAGAAGAGAATAACAACAAGACCAATGTTTGCTTACAATAACAGAGAATAAAGACTACGATATTACAAACAAAAATGTCGACTTTACAACATATGAAATCAAGATAACATGCTCGTTGGAAAGGAATTGCAGAATAATAATAACAAGGCCTGAATAGCTTCATCCAATCCATAACAGAAATAACGGCCAGAAAGAATAGTAGAACAGAAGACTGATAGCAAGAAATCAAGAAATACAACTGAATACACGACAGAGGCAAGAACTATAACAGAATCTAACAGAAATCAGTTACAAGATGTAGAAAGCCCTGATCCAAGACAGAAAGAAGAGTATAAATAGAGATCAGAGGAGAATAAGAGGATAATAAGAAATTCTTATCAAAATCCTCCTTCTGTCTGAGTTCTTCCCTTCTTCTTCCTCACCCAAACCTTTCACGGCCATCTTCCTGGAACTACCCTTTGTAAGAATCTCAGCGAACTCCGGTCTTCCTCCTCAAATCCCTCGTTTCCTCTGGGCGTCGGCTCGAGCTGATGAAGAAAAAAGTTATTTCTCTGCTAAACCCTCTATTTGATCTTCAACCATTTGATCAGTGCCATTTGGATTCCACTCAGACTCATCCAACGATCCAAAAGAAGATCAAGCGACCGAGGAGAACACACAACACAACTAACATATCGACGGAGGTAGGTTTAAACACAAAAGGGTCTGAAACAGATCCAAAATGGAAAAGAGCAGATCTACGGTTCGTCCAACTCAAAACACTCAATCGAGGTTAGCATCCGACGGTAATAAGCATCCAACGGTCGATCACCGATAGAGACCATGGGCGGACTACATACTCGAAAATGGCGCGCATAAATGCGAAAATGATGGTAGTGGAAAGAAAAATGATAAAATAGATGTCTTGTTAACATGATATTAAATGAAGTCTCAAGAAGACTATCATCTATTGAAAAATTAGAAAGAAATCGCAAGAACAATAACAATCACGTATGTACCCCTCACCGAAATTTTCTTTCCTACTAGACAACAATCACAACACAACAGACAGCGAAAGTTGATATGCCAAGATTCAATGGAGAAAATCCTAGAGGTTGGTTTTAGCGACCAATTCTTTCAATACTATAGCCTATAGATCAAGTTCTTAATTGCATCAGATACATGGATGGACCGACATTAAGTCGGTATCCTGGATGCATCTTAATAAACACTACACTCATGGACACAATTTAAAGAACAAGTTATTCAATTTGGCCCATCTTTTGTACGATTTAAGGGGTGAACTTGCTAAATTACAACAAATCTACGACATAATTTTATAATGACTTTGAGGAATTGGCAAATCGGTCTCGTATTCCACAATTCTTACGATTTTAAATCGTTTAAGGCACGATATAAAGGAAGTAAGAGCATTTACGAGTTCCCTACAGAAGCCTTCCAGGTTAGCTGATGGAGGACAGGCTAGCTAATGATTTAATAATGCTAAGAAACTACAGAGCATACCAAGCTCAACAAACTAAATAAAATCAAAGCTATCAATCACCTGTACTGCCAACACCTCCAGTAATTCTAGCAATCAACCAAAATAATGTGATGCTCAATAAGCAAAACATTCCCATCCAGAAACTGACTCCAACACTACTAGATGAAAGAAGGAAGAAGGGATTATGCTTTAATTGTGATGATAAGTATCACAGAGGACACATTTACAAATCAAAAATGTTTACTCTAATGGTGATCAATGAGGATCAAGAGCTATTTACAAGAAGAAACACTTGCAAAATCTACAAGAAGAATTTCCTGAAATCAGCCTCAATGCATTTACAAGTCAGTCTAATCCTAGAACCTTAAGATTATAAGGTTTGATTGGTAATAAAAAAGTACTAGTTTTGATTGACAGTGGATCCACCTTTCATTCAATTAAAAGTAGCAAAATTTATGGATTTCAAAGTAACTCCAGCATCAGTCTTTCAAGTGTTAGTGGGCAATGGGAAAACTTTAAAATATTCAGGCATATGTTCTAATCTCCCTATTCAACTACAAGGCAATACTTCTATTACTGATTGCTATCTGTTACCCATGCAAGGAGCAGATATAGTTTTGGGTGTTCAATGGTTAGAATAATTGGGTGAATGTACAATTGATTACAAAAAGCTGACAATAAAATTCTACTTTAATGACAGATTAATGCAGCTGCAAGGAAATATAGCATCAATAGTGGACAGAATTTCTTTTCATCAGTTCACTAAATTGCAGCAACAGAAAGAAATACTATCATGCTTCTAGATGAGTCAAATAACGAGAAACATTCCTATAAAATTCAATAAATTGGAAATACAACTAGTATTAAACACTTACCAGGAGTTATTTCAAAGCCCAATAGGCTTACCTCCAAGAAGGAATATAGACCATCAAATCCATTTGCCACCTGGAACTCAGCCTGTGAGAGTTAAAAATTACAAGTATCTACATTTCTAGAAAACTAAAATTGAAAAGTTAATCAAAGAAATGTTGGAAAGTGACATAATCAGAGAAAGTATCGCCTTTCTCTTCCTCAAAGATTATTAATCAAAAGAAGGATGACACACGGAGGTTTTGTGTAGACTACTGAGCCCTCAATAAAGTCACTATACGGATTTCTATTCCAACTCAAGAACTCATGGATGAATTATATGGAGCTACCTTATTTTCTAAACTAGACCTAAGGTCGTTATCACCGAGATAAGAATGGCAAAGGAAGACATTTATAAAACAGCTTTTAGAACTCATGAAGGACACAATGAATTTCTGGCTATGCCTTTTGGACTCACAAATGCACCATCAACATTTCAAGCTTTGATGAATGCAGTCCTTAAACCATTCCTAAGAAAATTTGTCTTAGTATTTTTTGATGATATTCTCATATACAGTAAGACCTTGGAATTACACCAATATCATCTCCACAAGTCAAATAACTCAAACAGCATTCAATGTTTATTAAACCTTCCAAATGCTCATTTGTACAAGATAAAATTGAGTATTTATGTCATATTATATCTGCACAAGGCATAGAAGTGGATCCCAAAAAGATTCAAGCATTCAAGCATGGTCGTTACTATCAAAGAATTGAGAGGTTTTTTGGGTTTAACGGCTATTGAAAATTTGTCAAAAATTATGCAGCAATTGCTTCTTCCCTAACCTCTATGTTAGCCAAGCAATAGTTTCATTGGACAGAAGAGGCAACAATAGCTTTTATCAAATTAAAATAAGCAATGACACAATATTAGTATATATCCAAACTTTGATCACTTTATCATTGAAACGGCATCACAATAAAAAATTGGGCGTTCTCATACAACATAATCATCCTATTGCTTACTTAGAAACTTTCACCACTTACGAGCATCAACATATGCAAGAGAATTATATGCTATAACTGAAACAGTTGCAAGATGGAGACAATACTTGCTGGACAATAAGTTTACTATCAGAACTGATCAAAAGGCATAAGAGAACTAATGCAAACAAACAATTTAAACCCCCGAACAACAAGGTTTTGATCAAATTCGGGATATGATTATACTGAGTATAAACCGGGCATTACAAACAAGGCGGTGATGCTTGTCAAAAAAATGTTTAAGATAGAAGACAGCTCTACTGAGGATCAAACAGAATCCTTAATATCATTCAACCTATCAATATATACTCAACAATTCAATAGCCTTATGCAACAAATCATAGAGGAGACAAAAGCTAGTTTGGAATTACAAGAATTATACAAGAAAATTTCTAAAAATCTAGAATTATTTCCTAAATACAGACTTGTAAAAGGGCTAATTCAGTTCAAAGACAGAATTGTAATAGCAAAAGATTCAGAACTCAATAACAAGATCATAAGAGAGCTACATTCAACACCAGTAGGAGGGCATGGAGGCATCCAGAAGACTCTGACCAGAATTACTCAACAATTCTACTAGAAACAGATGAAAAGGATATTAAACATTTTGTATCCCCTATTTGTCAACAAGTCAAATATGATACTCGAGAGGGCAGGTTACTACAATACTTGCCCATACCACAAGCCATATGGGAGGAGATATCAATGGATTTCATTCCTGGTTTACCCAAGTCTCATAATAAAATAACCATACTAGTAGTGGTGGATAGACTATCAAAATATGCTCAATTTTTAGCCCTACCAAACAATTTTTTACAGTTTATATAGCTCAGATCTTTATCACAGACATTGTTAAGCTTTATGGTATTCCACAAAAAATAGTGTCAGATAGAGACCCATTGTTTATGAGTAATTTCTGGCAAGAAATGTTCAGATTAAGTGGGACTACTTTAAAACATAGCAGTGCTTACCATCCTCAGACAGATGGACAAACAGAGATAACCAACAGAATCCTAGAACAATATCTAAGGAGCTTTGTTTTGGAAACACCTCAGGTATGGTTACAATTCCTACCAAGCGAATTCTCATATAATACTTCAATCAACACATCAATAAAGAAAACCCCTTTTCAAATTGTATATGGCTTCCCCCCTCTGTGACAATGAAATTACAACATCCAACACGTAGTGGAAAGGTATTACAAGAGGGACCGGCTACTGACAAATGAAAACCAATCTACAACAAGCACAAAACAGAATGAAACAAATGGCTGATAAATATAGAAGAGAGCTTCAATTAAAAGTCAATGATTTGGTATTAGTCAAGATACAACTCTACAGACAGACTTCAGTGACTGGGAATCAATACACCAAATTATAAAGGAGATATTATGGGCCTTTTAAAGTACTACAGAAAATAGGAGCTGTAGCTTATAAAATTGAATTGCCTGCAACAACAAGAATACATAATGTATTTCATATATCCAGATTAAAGCCATAGACAAGATTCTAATATACATCCACGATATATTGATTGGAGAGGCACAAATGCTTATTAAACCTATCAAAGTTCTAGACCATAGAACTATACTAAGGGGAGATCAACAGATCAAAGAAGTACTAATACAGTGGGAAGGATTGTTAGAAACAGATACCTCTTGGGTAACAGAGAAAGAAATGTAGGAAGCTTTTACTGAATTTGACCTTGAGGACAAGGTCAATGTGGGGGAGGGAAGTAATGATATGAATCTTAATGTCCCTGGTAATATCAGAAGCAAAAGGGAAAGAAAAAGGCCAAATTGGCTAAAGGACTTCACTGACATTCCCAAACTACAATAACAATCACCCTACAAGTAGTCCAAAAGAGAATAACAACAAGACCAATGTTTGCTTACAATAACAGAGAATAAAGACTACAGATATTACAAACAAAAATATCAGCTTTACAACATATGAAATTAAGATAACATGCTCAGTTCGGAAAGGAATTGCAGAATAATAATAACAAGGCCTGAATAGCTTCATCCAATCCATAACATAAATAACGGCCAGAAAGAATAGTAGAACAGAAGACTGATAGCAAGAAATCAGAAATCAAAATACAAGCAATACAGAGGCAAGAACTATACAGAATCTAGCAATCGTTACAAGATGTAGAAAGCCCTGATCCAAGACAGAAAGAAGAGTATAAATAGATATCAGAGGAGAATAAGAGGATAATAAGAAATTCTTATCAAAAATCCTACTTCTGTCTGAGTTTTTCCCTTCTTCTTCCTCACCCAAGCCTTTCAACGGTGAATCTTCACTGGAACTACCCCTTCCGGTAAGAATCTCCGGCGAACTCCCGGTCTTCCTCCTCAAATCCCTCAGTTTCCTCTCTGGAGCATCTCGACGGCTCGAACAGTCGACTGAAACAAAAGATAAAAGTGAATTAGGTTTCTCTGGATAAACCCCTCTCGATTCGATCTTCAATCGTTCGATCAGTGCCATTTGGATTCCACTCAGACTCATCCAACGATCGCAAAAGAGTCAGAGCGAGGAGAACACACCTAACATCATATCGAGGTAGGTTTAAACACAAAAGGGTCCGTTGAAACACAGATCCAAAGGTGGAGAAAGAAACAACAGATCTAACAGTTCAAGTCCCAGCTCAACAAACACTCGATCCTAGGGTTAGCATCCGACGGCTGTAAGCAAAAGACGCCATCCAACGGTCCTTCGATCACCCGATAGGACCACTGTAGCAACTCAACTCAGCCGGGTTCATACCCTCAGAAGGAATGACTCACTGAGCCAGAGCTAACTCAATTCAGAGCCCAATTGCATTGATTCAGGCCCAATTCCAGAAATTAGATCATATTAGAATATCACCAGCAGAAGCTCTTTTGGCTGATAGAGTCATCAAGCTTTTATCTTCTTCAGGTTTGTTTGGGGAACTAACTACTGTTGTCTGTATAATAATTGATTATAAAATTATTGTAGGAAGAAAATATTATGTTATTTTTTTTAATATGGATGATAATATTGTAAAACTATGAATTGATAGATGCATTTGAAGGCTGATGAGTTGTCTTAGGAAAGCGGTCTAGATGATAAAATTTTTCGAAATAGTTGGAAATTTGTTAGTCAATGCTAATGTGAGAAAAATAAAATTGATAAGAAGTTTTTTTATTTGAACGCTTTTCTTATAGGGTATAATAGGCTAATTTTTTTTCTGCCTTTGCAAAATAAATATAAATGTAAGAAAAAGGATTCATACTAACCTCAAGTAATAGAATATAGGTTTGCTGTTGTTAAGAAAAGAGGTTATGATGTGAAATGGTTCTTTAACAATTCAGTATGTCATTGCACTATTGAGTTGGAGATATATTTGGACATTTAGAAGTGTAAATGAGGCCAATATGAGCTGCCAGGCTATTTCCCCAAACCCATTAAACAATGTTTTAGAAGAGTTGCAAAAATAATGACATTTATTTAATTGATTCATAATGCTTAGTTTAGCTTAAGTAAACATGGTTAATTTAACCATGATTAAGTTCATCTATCCTAAGTTTCAAAGTCCTTGTATAGAAGACAAAATGAACGAGTCATTTTATCATCCATACGAGTCTAATGAGTTAATGTTGAATTAAGAGTCTTTTTTTCCTTTCTTTCTATTTAATTAAATCCAATTGGTTACTAAAGAGCAATTTGGGATCATCTTTATATTTAATTATAAATTTTGTTTTCTTTAAAAATTTATTTAGATTTTAGTACAAAATAAAATATATTTAACAATGATATTTATTTTTAAAAATACTGAAAATATCTAAAGAAATATTAGATTATTTTTAAAAATAATACGATTTATTTTTAAAAGTAAAAAAAATATATTAAACAGATATGCTATTAAAAAAATATAAAAATAAAAAAAGTAAAAAAAAAAATATAAAATATAATTGATCCCAAACAAGCTCTCTGAATATAATTCAATTGGGGTTAATTTTAATTTGCACACTTAATTACACACCCAAAGAAATGTTTATACATTTACTGTATCCAATATAATTAAAATTTTTTGGAGATTAATATACAAAAATTGTAATAATCGGAAAGATCAAAAATATAAATCTTTGCATATTGATATGTCAATTGCATACAAATCACTAGCGTCAATAATTGACTTGACACATCATATAGAAAATTGCACATAAATTAGAATAAAAAAATTACGAGTTAATAATGCCTTAATTAACTTTCTGACCTTATTTAGGTTGAAAATATCTGATATGCTAAATGTTGGCTCACAAATTGAAAATTGACATTATTTTAATTTGAATTTGATCTAATCTAACTTACATGTTAAAATGAGCCACTCTCATCGTGTTCGAATTAGCCTGATTTTAGATTATTTAGTATAGGGTTCATGGTTTAGACTCATTTAATAAATAGAACATGATCATATTATACATATTCGGATTAGGGCCAAATTTGGGTACCTATCCTAAATTAAAAGCTCCGATTCAAATCAATTTAAGTTTTAACTTATATAATTAGTTTTCTGATTAAGTGATTAATAATTAACAAACCTTAAAATAAAATAATAATAACATAATTATTACTTATTTGAAATGATTTTTAAAATTTATTCCACTACCATTAAAATTAAAATAATAAATATATCCTACAATTTTAACTCTAAAGTTTACAATAGAGTACTCAAATATTATAGATCTAAAAAATTTGTTCATATAGATATAACAATCATAAAATTTATCAATATATAAAATAAATTTGTTAAACCAAATTCTAAACTTTTAGTGCTAAAATAAAGACAAAATTTAAAAATAAACTTAAACTTCTAAATTTAAAAGCATGGGCAAAACATATAGACAACTCTCATATTTAAGCTAATATAAAATAAAGATTAAGACAGTTTGAACGATGAAAATCGTCCTAATCAACTTTTTTAATCGTAGCTACAAGGACTTTTCCTAGGATGCCTCCCATCGATTTCCGACTTGTGCTGTCTACGTATCTAACTATAAATATCCTTCCTAGATTAAGTGTAACTATTCCGAATAACACTTCAAATTATCTTCTCGAAGTAGGCCTTTAATCTAAATATAACATTCAGATTTAACTGATTATTAAAATTGAATTTATGTTGTAATTCTTCCATTTTCTTATTATACATCTAAATATAACATTCTTTTTGCATATTTTGTGGGGTTTATTATGTTAATCCTAAGTTCCATATTAGAATATGAATATATTAGATTGTCCTGCATTAAGATAGAAAGGATTAGAGAATAAATCATTGTGTCTTGAAACATAATCTTAGTCATTACTATCACCTTTTGCTATTTACCATCATCTAATATAATACTAACCACAATTGTCGCACCTCTCTCCCTTTATTGGTTATCCTATAGTTGCTACTTACTCTTGCTCCCTTCAACTATCATTCTAGCCACTACCACTCTATGAGTCTCTCAAGAATCACAACATAGAGTAATTTGCTCTCAAATAACCTGAATAAAAATATTGTATTTTGCTTCTTAATGTCGTTGGACTGTTTTTAGCCCCCACCTTCTAATTTTGAATCTTACAACTTTCACATTTAGTCTTGATCTTATCGTGTCTGTCCACAAACATGATGCACTTTTATGACAATATATCTGTTATTCAAATATGTAAGCAAATGAATAACAGATATATTGTCATAAACCTTTGTATTTGGATGGTAATTCATTCTGCGCAATCTATTTTCAGCAAAATTATGCATAGAGTCTCCCAATTATTACATTTGTAATTATATCTTCTTATTTTACTATCTTCACTAACTATATATATAAGAGTTTACTACTAAACAATAATAAAACAAAATTTTTTTTATTCAAATCAAACTCCTTTAAGGTATTAGAGGATTAACTCACGCCTAGTTCTTTCGAATAATGTAGCATGATTCCTACTAGCTACTGTAATAGAATCACAACCTTCATCAACTCAACCTCCAACTATTGTTGTCACTGACCACTGTCAATGGTAGACACCATTTATGTTGAATGATGCAATAAGTCCACCATCATTGCCTTCAATGTTGTGGCACAAATGCCATTGAAGCTCACAATTTCAAATTACTTCTCACAGTGTTTATAATTCTTAAGACTTCTTATAAGGTATGATCTACTTGAATTTGTCGATGGCATGCATCAATGTCCAAAGAAAATCACAACTGTCAATGGAGTAACAACCACAAACACCACATATCACATTTGAGTACAAAAAGACTAACTCACCCTAAATGTTATACTTGGTTGGTTATTACCAACATTAATTCTTTATATTGTATATGCATGTATGTCTTATGATGCTTCTAGGCTCCAAAAATTCGCCACCGACCTCTTAATGAAGAGAATTTGATTTATGTCAGTGAAATTTTTAGAAGGCAGGTGGAATAGTAGATAAGACACTACCCAGAGATTTCGCTCTCATTTTGCGAGGACTTTAGATTTGGTTCCCGGTTTCCTATAGGCGCAAGCACCAATAGTTAATTACCCCTCCCAATACTGAGAGAGAACTTTCGATTAAGGCTAGTCATTTGATCGCTAAGTGCATAGTGTATAGTAGCAGTATGTGGAATTATGGAATTTAAGTTTATGAAATTCATCATTCTTTAACTTGAAGCAGATGGTTGGGGGAACGATGACATGCCCTATCAAGATCCCATGTTTATGTCATCCCGAGCTATCGTGGTATATAGTCTACTTAGTCAGAGGAGGTAGTCAAACCAAACTAATTGAAGGATCCTTGTCAACAGTCATGGGTTATGTCATCCAAGAAAACTTTATAGACTTGGGGTGGTGTTTATCTAAGGAGACAAGTTTGAGTCCACCTTAGCTGACATAAGGCTTTTTGTCCTATCAAGTACATCCTATAGTTAACAACTCAAGAGGGTAGAGCCATTGAGGAACATACGAGCTATAATTATAATAATGTCATTTGGCAGTAGCCACCCGATCAGAGGACTCTGATCATAACTGCATCATATGTGGAGCCTACTGACCAAACTACGAGTTTAGAGGGCACGTGACACATCCCTACTAACATGAGTTTATTTGAGAGTGAATATAGAAATACACTTGACTTAACATTGACTTCTTTGTGAGCTAGAATTTTTTTTTTAATTTGTCACCTTCAACAAACAATTGTGAAAAGTTGATTAATTGAATTTTGTTTTATATCTTTAAAGATTGAATTACATTTAACAATTTAGAGCTCAGTGATTTGTTCAATTTTATATTTATATTGCTACTTAATTTAGATTAATTTGATTTGAACTTACAAGCACATTTTGATGATAAGTATCTCCTTCGGTTAAAATTTTCATTCAGCACAGCCATCATCAGGATAAATATATTATTTTGTTATTCTAGATCACTTTATTAATTTAATAGAGGGATCATATATGATAAATTAGCTTCGGATATTTTACTAAGTTAAAATTCTTATAATATTATTATTGGATTTTTAGGTTTTGTTAATCCGGACCCGATCCTAAGACCCAACCGGGAATCAACCCGCGCAACATCTTCAAATACTAAGTTTAAGCATAAGCATAGTGTCGGGGCCCATGCAGGTCTTTAATGCAATATTGATTCAAGCTTTAGTCAATTTCTTTCTAAAATTATGAATACACTTTGATGGAAGTATCCCCTCCGGTTCAAATCTTCATTCAACACAACCATCGGGGTAAAAATATTATTTTGCTATTCCAAATCTTGTCGGCTCTATTAATTTAATAATAGATGATCAGATTTATTTTCATATGATAGAATTAACTTCTCAGATATTTTACTAAGTTAAAATTTTATAATATTATTATTGGATTTTTAGGTTTTGTTAACCCGGACCCAGTCTTACGACCCAACCGAGAATCAACTCGTGCAACATCCTCAGAAACTAAGTTTAAGCATTCAGCGTAGTGTTAGGCCCATGCGGGTGTCTAGCATAATTATTTTTTTTCTGTGTAATTTGAGGGACTTCATGCTTTTCAAGGCAACTAAATTAAACTTTGAGAAATTTTTCATAAGATATGTGTGTCATTTATGAGCATTTACATGCTTTTTGGAGCACTAGATTTGGGTTGATGTTGCTTCATAATGCATGTATATGGTTCATCTTATTATTTATATACATAAAGATCTTAATTTTAAGCTTCTAATTGCCTCGTGATGCATGCATTATTAATATTTAGAAGGTTTGGCTAGTTACACACATTTTGGTGCAATGACTTTAAGCATCAATTTATCCTAAGATATAAGCATTATTTAAATCTTTAAATTATTCCCATGTATTTCGATGTGATACTATGGATATGTAATTAACTTTAGAACCATATACATCCATATATCTTTCCTTTAGAATCACCAAATAATAAAATTGAAGATGCATATTAGTCAGGTATTCATGCATGTTTGGCAGCATTCAGATTATGTACGAAAATGTGTTTCACAATATTAATGGGAGTCCCCCAACTTTTCTCATCCTCTTGAATAACCCTTCAAAATATTATTAATTTTCATGAATGGTCATTTAATGGGGATAGAGTTTTCATAAATTGTGATTGAATGCCATTAATTGTAATGACTTTTTCATCTAAATAAATAAAAGATAAATGACTCACTCTAATAATCACACATATTTAAAATTTAAATTATTCTACCTTTCAATTCAGAGGAAGAATCTTGCTCGAGTATTCTATTTTTTAAGTATTTTTTGTGTTTCCCCTTTTAGTATGCAATTTTTTTTTGTCTGAACTTAATATTTTATTTATATTAGTCAAATTATGCTCATCTTGAGTATTTCAAATTTTAAAAGTTTTATAAGTTCGGTTCCTGTGGTCAAATTACTTTAAAATCTAACAGCCTCTCGACGTCTTCCTTGCATAGGAGGCTGCATTGAGGGTGCTAAGGCCTTCCCACCATGCTCATGAGAAGCATGCATAGTAAATATCTTGCGACACCACAGCTAAATAAATTTTTTTTGCACTTACCACGTTTATGAGAAGCGTCACATATGCCTTCAAATATGTATAAAATTAAATAGGATTTTTGTTTGTTCACACTTTTTTTTTGTCCGAGCAGTGAAAGTTTATAAACAAACAGTAAGTAAATAAATAAATAAATAATAATAATAATAATAATAATAAGTATCTCTCGGTTTGGAGAGACAAAGAGAGAGAGAGAGAGAGAGATGAGTGATTTGGCTGGAAAGAGAAAGATAAGATAAGAAGAAAAAAATACAGTAAAATAGATTTTTTTTATTTTAATTTCTATAAGCAAGAGAGAGAGAGAGAGAGACAGAAAATCTCTTGGTTTGGAAGGAAGACAAAATGAAAAGAAAGAATTTTTTACTCTTTGTCTAGAGAGAGAGAGGAGACTATTCTTGTCTTTCTAGAGAGAGAACACAAAAAAGGGAAGAGGATGATGATGGCTAGACTTCAGATTTGTTGAAGTGGTCAGCTATGTGGATGGTTGCCACGATTCACTCACATAGTTAGTCAGTGGCCAACAACATGTAGAAGGAAGCGAAAATGGGGAGTTCGGCTAGGAAACGACTTGGGTTGTTTAGGTTTGACGTGCTGATGTGCTAGATTAACATGGATGAAGGGAATAAAGAGGCAAAATTTTTAAAATAAGCATGGTTAAAATCTTAATTAGCAGATTAAGTATGTTTAAAAAAATTTAAAATAGGCAGGTTCGTTTTAAGGCGAGATCAATTTTTTTAAAAAAATGGCGGCGAGATCGGGATCCCGATCTCACCCTCATTTTCTCCCTAGAGTATCCGCCCGCTCCTCAGCGCCACGATAGGCCGGTGAAGGTCAAAGCCGCATTCCGCCGCCGCGATCCGCCCGCCACCGAATCCGAGCCTTTTGGCCGGAAAAAAGGTATTTTGGGTTTTTTTTTCAAAATAAACGGGTAATATGCATTTGTGACACGTATTTTAGTATTTTTAGGTATACATATTGTGGATCTAACTTATTTTGTATATCTCGTTAAATTATGAAATGTATTTTTTCATTCCAACAAAGTTTGAAAGTTTAACTACATCCAATAAAATAACTAATATGATTTTAATGTCATATTTTTATTTTGATAGTTGTGAGTTTAGAAGATGCTTCAAAAAAAGAAGATCTAATGGAGTTTGAATTAGGTTTGGATATGAACATCACTTTTTTTTGTTTAAGGGCTGTTTGAGATTAGGTTTAGTATATGATATGTTCATTATTAAATAGGACTCTATTTAGAATTTGTAATTGAAACTCATTGAATTTTTGTAGTGAAAGGTTATCAATTTTATTAGTCCTTTAATATGATATTACAGAAAAAAAATGATGAAATAACTTTAGGTTATCGATTTTTAGTAAACTCATTCGTATATGATTTGATTAATTGTTATTTTGTGTGCATATTATTGGATCTTAATATATCTATAGTTGATATGAGACCTGATTAATCTTACCTTGAGAGAAGAAGGAGAGAAAGAAAAGAGAGAGCATACACATAGAATCAAAAGTAAGTGATCCATAATTTAAAAGCAAGAAAATGATTCCAATTCAAATGGTTGCATTAATCAAATCATAAGAGAATGAAAGATTAAGAAAAAAAAAAACTGAAAAACATTGTTACTATGAATAATACATTGTTACTATGAATTCATCACCACGAGCGCATGGAGACCTTAGGTATTTAAAAGCGAATCATAAATTATTAAAACAAGATCAACAATGCAATTGAATTTCCTATATTGAAAATTGATTACCTCATCAAATCATGACAAAAACCTGAGCTTCTTCAATGAAGGTATGGCTCTCCAATTACCTATAAAGGGAATATTAACAGATTAGATCAGCAGAAGAAAAACAACATTTTGGATCAGAACATTCATATTCAAATTTGCTCGCGATGAATTTTTTGTTGTTCATGTGTTTTGAAACAAGAGAAGCAAATTGCTTTTTTCAAAAACAACATTTTGGATCAGAACATTCATATTCAACTCTTCGGTTTAAACCACATGTGTTTTGAAACGAGAGAAACAATATTGTCAACAAATTTTAGATATACCTCTTGATTTTTTATTTATAAAGTTGAGGGCTACTAAAATGACTACACTAACTCGTACACATTTGGCAGACTTGGTTTTCTATTGTAGGGAATCGTAATTATAATTTTATAATTTAATTATGATTTTAAAAATAGAATTTTATGATATAATTATGATTTTAAAATAGAATTGATGGATGAAGCTGTTAAAACTTTGCGTTTACTTGATTTTTGGATATGTCAGATCATAAATTATTTGTCATTTGTGTTTTATAAGATAATGATTAATTTAGCTAACTTAAACAGGTCTGCTCTTTAGCATTTCACTTAGTACACATATTTGATTGAAAATGAGTTCAAGCACGGTATGTCGGTGGTATTATGGTGGCGAACTTAGTGTCGTGATTTCTTCCCTACGTATCTTGGCGGAAAAAGCTCGTCTATATTAATTTCTCGCCGGGCTAATTTTAACAGTGTTCAAGATCGAATCATGCGGTCACTAAATGTTGATTCGACCCGGTTCAGGATTAATCTCATATGTAGGTTTCCTGTTGGTGCCAGTTTCATTGCTACACCACTAGATGATGACGAAGTCTGCGAGTCGGTCATCAATGCAGCAACTGTACAACCTATTGTCATATATGTTGAAATTGAAATGAAACAAACTGTCGATTCCGAAGCGCATGATTATACTGCAGATGAATTCCAGGCAATTGAAACTTCTCAACACCACTTACCGCCATAAGGACCACATCATAGGTAATTTGTTTGAACTGCTTGTTTGTCTTCAAATTTTCACATTAACCTAAAACACTACATTCATATGTGCAGCAGTGAAGATGTAGACATATCTGCATCTCCTATCTGTGCTACTCATATAGCTTCAACTTCCACAAATATGGATGAGTACCATTTTGATGCGGTGGTTCCTCCAGAAACCGGGGATGAGGGTTACGAAACAATGCCCAACATAACGAGTTCAGACACAGATGATAGCGAGGGTGAGATAGGAGAAGAAAAGTATCCAAATGCTGCAGTCAGATATTAAGAGATTACTCTAACAAAATAGTGACCTTTGAGGAGAACATGTTTAGTAACAATGAATACGTTCAAGCTTGTCAGTCAACCCAATAATGGGATGAAGAACTAAACTTTGATGGTCTCCCATCAAATTCTGTTTTCCTAGAAGATAATTTTATTCCAACAAACCTAATTGAGGGAATGTGTTTCCATGATAAGAGACACCAAAAGTTTACAGTGCAGGGTTGGTCAATCACAAATAATGTGGAATATGTCACATGTGATTCTAATAAAACGAGATTCACAATACGTTACATTCAGAGCAATAATCCTAACAGACCATGTTTGTGGCGTCTACATGCTCGGGCAAGCAAGCGGCTTGGTGGTGCTTGGGTGATTTCAAGTATGTCAGGGCCACACACATGTTCACATTCAATGCTGAGCACCGGACATAGGCAATGCACCACCAATTTATTAGTTACTACATCCAGCTTGTTATCAGATGTCAGTTGGACTTAAAACCTAGGGAAATCATTGGTCGAATGGACTCAAAGTTTGATATCATAGTTTCATATATGAAAGCATGTGATGCACGCAGGAAGGCTAAACAAAGTATATTTGGCAGTTGGGAAGAGTCGTATCATTTACTGGATCAGTTCATGGTTATTTTATGTTCAATTATTCGACCGTGTATCAATTGATCAAGCATTCATGGTCGATTTGAACGCATTTTCTAGGCTTTTGTTCCATCCATAATTGGTTGGCAGTTCTATAGACCAGTGCTGAGTCTTGATGGTACTTTCCTATTGGGAAAGTACAGAGGTACATTGTTAACTGCAGTTGGTATCAATGCTAAAAATGGTTTGTTCCCTTTAGCATTTACTATCGTTGAAGTAGAATGCAATGAGTCTTGAAACTGGTTTATTAGGACTTTACAAGACTTGGTTCTAATTATATGCACACGACTTGATTTATGCATTATCGACATTCTGGGTTGGTGCGTGGATCGGTGAGATTCTACAATGGGCAAAACATCGATCCTTGTTTACGCCACCTCGGGGAAAATTTCAAGAAGGCATCCGTATGAGAATTCTCGGAGTTCATGTGCCAAAAATGTATGTTGCAGAAATACAACCGACATCCACATTTACATTATATGACGATATATCAAGAATATTAAACTAGAAGCTGCAGAGTGGCTACTAGCAAGAGATGTGGCAAAGTGGACATTATGCCATGATGAGGGATTCCGTTACAACACCATGACAACCAACGCATCAGAGTGTTTCAACAGTATGTTAAAGAGGGCACGTGGGTTTCCAATCCAGGCTTTGATCACTTATATTTTCTACAATCTGGTAGTAGTCTTCAACAAAAGACTCGACACTGCTTCTGACCTGATCCGGCAAATGATTCACTATTTGCTCCACGTGTGAAGGCTCACAAAAATGAGCATGAAGCAAGAGATGCTCGATCCCACTGGATAAACGCGGACTAAATACCGTTTTCACAATGTCCTCCATGGTCAAGTGAAAGATCAAGCAGTCTATACTTGTACATGCAGACGGTCACAACTACTGCATATTCCATGTCCTCATGTTATTGCTGTGATGGGACAGCGTCACATAAACCACACAGACTACGTCTCTCCTTACTACACTGTACAAATGTACCGCCAAACATATGAAGCTCAATTTCATGTTATCCCGATCATCATGATCGGTTAATGTATTTAGGCGCACACAAGATCTTACACCACCAAATGTTAGAAGGCGGACTGGTTGGCCTAGGACCCAACGATATACAAATACAATGGACGAGAACATATAGCGATCAAACATAATATGTGGTCTATGCAAAAATTCGGGGCATAACAGGGCTACTTGTCCACAAAGGCGACATTAGTTTTTTTGTTAGACATATGTGTTTTACTTGTACTCACATCGCTTTCCTTTTGTACTTAGAACTTTGCATTGTACATTTTTTCTTTCAAATCTCTGTACTGTATTAATATGTGGTAATTTATTTTTCTTAGTTTGATCCTATTAGCGGGAATGTTTCTTTAAATGCTAGTGTGTTCTGAGGCCTATGTGTGTTTCCTAGTTTGATCATGTACATTTATTTTGTGTTTTAGTATGTCTATTATATTGCTTTCTTTGCTCACATCTTTTTTTTCTAGGCTAGTGCATTTTATGAAATAAAACAATTATAATACCTTACATGTTTCGCTACATATGTATATGAAATTGAATGCATTTAACTAAACAATAAATTTTCGGTAATATGGGACTGGAGGAAGAAGCGACGTAGACGCCGCATGATGGGCCCTCATTATGGCCTCGCACCCCTGGAGGTGCATCCGAGCATAATGGCGCTTCGTGGCAGACACAGAGCTGCACACCCTGATATGGTATGTTGTTGTACTATTTATGACATAGCAGATATTAATTTCTGATGATACATACACTTTGTCTTGTGTAGAGTACGATTCTCGAGGCTGCTTCACATTTACTTATGATCAGTGAATGGCCAGTAAATTACCCCGGTTCATGGATGGACTACGAGAAGTTGGATTACATTGTGTTTCATAGCACTCACTAGATCACCACTTACTCACGCCTTTGGTTGATCGGTCACCACTGATGAACACATTTCATCTAGTGGTTGGTGAGAAGTCACACCGCAGGCATGATCCTTGGGCACGGGACCTCCCGTTATAGAGGTCGACAGCTGGAAGAGGGTGACTTTCATGGCGGATTGTTGTGACGAGCTGATTGGGAGACATCCCGAGCCCGATGTCCTATACCACGATCCCATTCAGCCACATTTAACATCTATATTTTGTATGGGGCAAGCACACACCAGGACCTGCATGCCATTACGGTGGTTGCGTTGGACATTCTTCAGGGATTCATATTTGGATATGTCAGATGTTGAGTTCGGATGTTGAGCGCATATACAGTTCACCATAGGATGCATCCTCATGCCGACATGCGTCGAGGTACATCTCCGCATTTACCACTTTAGAGGATATGACATTATTTAGCAAGTTCATCATTGGATCAGCCGTGTTGGCACACTTATATAGAGAGCTGAATGAGGCAACAAGACCCAAGCGGACGAACATGGCAGGATGTCTGCACCTACTGCAGGTATGGTCGTGGGAGCATTTACATGTTGGTCCACCTACACTTATTATTATTATTATTATTATTATTATTATTATTATTATTATTATTATTATTATTATTATTATTATTTTAAATATATTCACCACTATTCCAACGTTAATAGTGACATGAAAATCTCTCTTCTATTAATTGTTAATCCTGTGCAATATCTCCCTTCTTTCCTATACATATACATTTTAGTTAATTAAAATTAAATACATATATTTTCGTATATATACATATAAATTTTAATTTTTAGTAGTAATGAGTTGAGATCCTTCATTTATTTATTTATTTTACTAAATTCAATTAATTTATTTATAATCTTTGAATTAATAAAATTAATTTGATTTACACATTATATATACACACACTTAAATCTAATCTAAGTTTAGTAATAACAACCATCTTTTATATGGTTTTTTAATTAATTTAATTAGAATATTGAGAATGGAGTTACCTTAACATATATGTATAAAACATCCTAATATGACTCGTATTGTTGACTTAAATTAATTTAAGATATTAGTTGGCGTAACTTTTATTTTCATAGTATGGATGTAATAATTGAATTTTTTTTTGGAAGTTGATCAGAAGACTCCTTTTTTTTTTGAAAATTTGGCAATAGATTTTCTTCATTTTTTTGTTTATATGACTTTGTATTTTTTATCGAATCCACCATATTCGCCTGATTCACATGATGGGTTATCTTATTTATTTTTGCAGGAGATGTTTCACTAGAGGAGGCCTGCTCTTATGGCACCCATCGAGCCGAGTGATGAGGATATTTGGGCCATGATTGATAGTCACGATCCTCAAGGAGATGCGACATTGGTGATAGTTTGAGCTTACGGATATCTTTGAAGGGATGTGATCTCTTTGATGGTTTCTTCCTCTTTGATGGTTTCTTCACATCTTTGCTTCCAATTTCTCTACCAGATTATCTTGACTCTGAGGATCCATTACAATGGGTGACAACTCTTAAATTGAAGTGTGGTGAGTACAACCCCATGAGAGCAATTGACTATGGGTATGTGAGATCTTGCGTAGCCACGATACTATGGAGCTAATGGAGCCTAAATTGTTGAGCCATCGATATACAATCGATACATTAGAGTGGCCCCGAGACTCTCCAGCAGGTCACATCCCTAGCCCAGCTCATGGATATGTCGCATGGGCTAGATATATTTTGGGAGCTCACGAGCACACTACTAGAGGCGGGAGTTTATGATGTAATTTATGCTTTAATGTTTGATTTTAGTAGCATCCCTCATTCTTGGGCTTGAGGTAGTGATTTTGGGATCCTAGTAGGAACACTTTTGGATTGGCATGGAGGAGTTGATGATCACTTTATAGGAGTTATAAGCGTGCTCTCTATCCTCAACCGTCATTATGAGGTGTGTCCCTCCGGGAAGTTATTCTTTAGACAACCTTCACCTCATGGGCATCATCGGCGGATGATCCTTCCATCCGTCTTTCCCCTACTTAGTCACCATCGACATATAGAGCATTAGGTTTGCCATTTGCGATCATTATGACCATCCCTTTAGATCTTTGGATTCACAATTTTATGCGAGAAGATAGATTGTTGGAGCTTTATGTTTCATTGGGTGATCCCTTTGACTTGGGATTACATTTTGGAGATCATTTATCAGAGGTGATAGCTGAGCCATCTTTACCAATTGGACAGTCATCCCTTAATTACCATGGATGAAGATTTATTTTTGGTAAGTTTTTAGCTACATGGTTGTGTGCTTTTGTGCTTCTTATCGGATAAGGGTTTGTATGTTCCAACGTCTTGCTAGTGGATCTCATGAGCATCTCTCTTTAGCTTAGTGGTACTTGCTAGGTTTTATAGAGTTTTGAGGCTCATTTGAGGCAAGAACTCTTGAGTTCTGAGACTTGACTTTGCCATGATAGTATTTGCATGCTTGGATTCATCTTCATGTGCATGAACCTTTTCTTATCTTGAATACCCTTCTCACTTCTGCAGAGAGGGTACCCCATAGTTATTCACTGTCATAGGCTTCTTGACTTTGGGCGTTGAGGTTTGTTTATTTTTCTTTGCTCCACACTTAGTCACTGATAGATTTCATCTCCTTCACCAGCCTGAGATAGTTGGTTTGCCTGCTGACGTGGGAGAGGTTGAGAGCTCTGATGGTGTGGATAGGAGAGGGAGATACACACTTCTCTATGGTGGACAGCCCAAGATAATTGAATGACCAAAGCAATAACTATGGGGTACTCTCTGCAGAAGTAAGAAACTCAAGAAAGAAAAGGCTTCATGCACATGAAGATGAATCCAAGCATGCAAATATCCCCATGGAAAAGTCAAGTC
This sequence comes from Cymbidium sinense, assembly GCA_021442155.1. Taxonomy (NCBI): domain Eukaryota; kingdom Viridiplantae; phylum Streptophyta; class Magnoliopsida; order Asparagales; family Orchidaceae; genus Cymbidium; species Cymbidium sinense. The sequence goes on along the minus strand of CM038231.1, from coordinate 2,987,329 downwards.
CCATAACTCAAGAGTTCTTGCCTCAAATGAGCCTCAAAACTCTATAAACCCTAGCAAGTACCATTGAGCTAAAGAGAATGCTCCCCTATGAGATCCGGCTGGCTGTTAGCAAGACACAGAGTATTTTATTAGCATGCACCCTGGTTAGCTCTGCTTTTGCTTTGGTCGTTCAATTATCTTGGAGGGGTATCAACCCAATAGGGTTGCTCGTCAGTTCGGCTTCTCACAGGTGACATCATATGATGGGAGGCCATTTATACCAGGAGTTATTGATGTTTTGACATATTCTGCCTACAATGATCTGATACTTCATAGCTTCGATAGTGTGGTTACATCTGCTTCAGCTTGGCAGGTTCTAGATTTCGTTTGGCTGCACCATCTAATCACACAAGAGTTAGCTACACCCACTTGACTTGGGTTCGTTTGTCATTTGCCTTTATGATGGAGCATGGCTAGAAGGTATGAGAGCCAAGTGGGGTGGAGTTCCTCGAGGCCTGAGGTCACGACGAAGCACATCGTGACCTATCGATAGGAAAGGTGATGGTAATTTACTCCTTATTTACATATTTCTTTCATTTTTTCTCTTTTTTTGGAATATATATATATATATATATATATATATATATATATATATATATATATATATATATATATATATATAGGAAGAGATGGTTTAGCTATAGTGGAGGAGACTACTTGTCCGTCTAGAGTGCAGGTCAGGGAGTCATCTCCTAGCAAAATAAAGGTACCTACTTCGACTCATAGGCGTAGAAGACTTTATCAGATGGAGCTTCCTGGGGCCTCTACAAATTTACTAGTGAGTCTTGCTCCTTGTCAGCCCTCGAAACCATATGAGACAACTCCAAGTCCCAACATCTCAGCATCGAACCCACATTTTTTAAGGATGTAGAGGAGAGGGCATCAAGCATTGATACCATAGAGACTACTATCCCCTATGATGACATCTAGAAAGATTGGCTTTCCTTACCTTAAATGGATGAAGTATTTTAGGGTTACAAATTCCTTATAGGGTTTGCCCCATATTTAATTACATATTAGATAATATCTTTCTGATTTCAAAATTTAGAATTAAGAAATAAAATGAAAGAGCTTAAATATAAATAGTTTTTAATGTATTCTAAGAGGAAGAAGTAAGAAGTTCTAAATGGGAAGCTTAAAAAAATAATCTAACCTATTCTACTGTTGAGCTTTATATTAAATTTGAATTTATATTGAGTTGATATTTTATTAAAATTATAGAGCTTAAACCCCAACAACACAATACTATGAAAATGCCTAAAAGGTGGGGACTTATATCCATAGCAAAGAAGAAATGGGCCTTAAATCTTGAAATTAAAAGTTCTTTAATATAAATTAGAAGCTAGACTTAGTCTGATAAGAGAAAATTTGAATGTGCAGGCTCACTCCTAGTACAAAAAATGAACTTATTTTGACTCTACTAGATTTATTAGCTACCTATATGAACTATCAAGGAACACTTCCTACATTTTACTCTCATGTGACTAGTCTTATGAAGTGCCTGATGACTTGGTTGTTATTAACTAAAAAAAAAGTCTAATTACCTAAACCCACTTTGTAGATTCTAAGATCATGACTTATATGAAAAATGCTTCTAACTAATATAATAATTTTTATCTTTTATGTATTTTTAAACACCAGATTAATTTATTCAAAAGGGCATAGGAATGTAATTAGGTCTACATGCATTTTATAAAAATTGGTTAACATCTAATCATATGTTATAAGGTATACTTCCCCAAGAAGGTGGCTATCCTTATTAGACAAATACCTCTTATATGCAATGAGGAAAAAGACATAATTTACGAAAGAAAAAAAAGAAAAGAATATGCATCAAAACACTAAGAGTTTCTAGTTTGCTTTTAATATTTTTACCTATGGATTCAATTAGTTGATATTATGAGTTGTATAATTTTAATTTAAGTTGATTAATTTAGTTGTATAAATTGTTCTTAAAAGCCTAGTGGGGGACCTAAGCAGACAAATAACAAATATCACATAAAAAAACTAAGAAAAATATGTCATTTTTAATATGCAATTCAATGTAAGCAAACCATCAATCAATGAAAATTATAATTAAAGGCTAGTGCAGAGTTCTATACATCTTAGAAAAGAAAATATAAAATGGATAATCAAGATCTATCTTATATTGCCTAGCCAAAACTAAAACTTTTGATCAAATACTTTGTATGCTTTTGATTGAGTACTATAACTAATAAATATTAACTTTTTTTTGTTATCCAACTTACTTCTATTGTGACCATCCTTAAATGTATATGCAATGCTTCCAAATACCTTCAAATGCCTGATTATAGACTTTTTACCTTGCTATACTTCATAAGGTGTAACATTTTGAATAGTATTTTTTGGAGATATATTCAAAATATAAAATATAATTGCAATAGCATCAGGCCAAAATGTGTTTGGTAAATAATTCAGCTTCAACATAGATCATGCCTTCTGTATAATTATTCCATTGTTTCTTTCCACAACTCCATTTTGTTGTCATGTATTAGATGCAGTATTTGCCTATAAATTTTATGTTTATCACAATACTTACCAAACTCATTTGATGTAGACTCTCCGCCTTTATTAGTATTATACATGTTTTCAGTATGCCTACCACTTTGATTTTTTACCAACGTTTTATAATGCATGAAATTTTCAAAGGATTTTAATTTGTGCTTCAAAAAAATACACCCAATTCATTATGCTGTAATCATTCACCTAATAACATGTTAGGGATTATCATTTTGAATGTAACTCTTAATAGTTTTTTTTTGTATTGTTACCCGACAAGATTTTCAAAGAATCCATAAATTATTTGGGTTATACACATCAAGCAACCACTCTAATTCTTTTTGGTGCCAAAATATGTTGCAACCTCTTTACCTAAATCAAAATTTACACCAACTACTTTGGGAATCCATGTCCAAGCATTTCCATTAATTAATCCAAAGATGTTAATCTTTTGCATAAGATTTTAATTTTATCATTTAACCATTTATGTATAATAAATGCAAAAGAGAAAGTCCTCTTATATTTTATTTAATTAAAATTAAATAATGCCGACTTGTTGAAAGGGAATAAATTAAGTAGTTTTTTTATTTTTTTCTTTTTTTAGGAAACCCCATATAAGGGAATTTTATTGCTCACAGAAAAAAAAGGTTACAAGATCCTTAAGAGGGAATAAACTCAGAGTCTACCACTCAAAGAGCTACAATCATCCTAAAGAGTAAATCCCCTGTCTAAGTACAACCCACACATCAAAAGCAAAGAAAATACCCAAAAAATATGGAGAGTAAAAGACACATAGGAGAAAACCACCAGCTAAAGAGTAGATGATGAGTTGAAGAAGCGTTTACGTCCCAAAGAAAATGCTTGCTTGATACCTGCGGGAAAAGAAAAGGACTCTGCAAATAACTAGAAGAATAGTTAGCACCAATAAAATAGGAGTTAAATCTAAGGGATAAACATAAAGCTGGAAAAAAATAGTAAAATCTTAGAGGGGATCCAAACACTCCACACCGACTTGGGGCGACCACATACATGTGCATCCAAGAAAGGAGGGACACAACACACATGATCGCCAACCAAGGAAGGGAAGTAATCCACCACCCATCAAAGAAAAAAACAAACAGAAACATTATCCATAGAAAAATCATGTAGCTCAACATAATAGTATAACCAATGAAAAGAGATCCACAAAGTTTCAATGAATGAAGCATTCCTTTATCAACATTAGAGCCCATATAGTGCCAACAGCTATCAAATAAACAATCCACACCAATCCACCCATGATCCATACTACAGTTAAATTGTAACAAGCTTAGTAAGATAGGAAGAAGCATCAAGTTCCAATGAGGCTTAAATAAATACCACCATAATACAATTAAATTGTTAATCCAACCTGCAGGCAGCCGCAATACACCAAACCAAAAGAAAAACATACCCAACTCTTAGGTCGAACAAACCAAAATCCAAAAATTCCAGCAAGTCACTTTCATATATTGCCACAGCTCTCCAATAAACAATCCACACTCATCCCCCCAGTTTCATATTACAATTAAATACCACCAGATATAAATAGATCCAGAAGAAAAGATCATAACAGAGTAAGGGATATTCCATATAACAAGTCCAGGAAAGCATGATACTATTATGAATTTTTTAGCCCAAAAAACTCAACTAACTAATACACAATAGAGGTGTTGATAGGCAAAAATAATGTGATACCAGCCTGCAGGCAACCGCAATACACCAAACCCAAAGGAAGGCATACACAACTCCTAGGTCGAAAAGCCGAGCACCATACAGGCTTAGTAAAAAATTGGAATGCCAAAACCTCAAGCAGCTCACATCCGATAAGGAAAAGGGAGAAGCATTTCCAGATAATGAAAGAAGAACATCTTGCCAAACAAGTGTGTAGACCATTCAAATAAATAACAAGATAGACATTGCAGCAGTTAGGTATATAGGCAAAATCAGCCTTGAAAAATATCCACGATGATAGAAATATTTAATAAGGGCACAATAAACAAAAATAGAAAATAAACATAAAATGATACACTTTATTATCATACCCCATAGAAACACTTCAAACTAGTAATCGTTATAACACTTAAGAGACATTGATTTTCCATACAAAAACAAGTTCTATATGCTCTCTAAAAGGAGAGGAAAGACCTCACCTAGCCAAAAGATTGAAAAAAAGACAAAATTAAAATCTTACATGTTCTTAACATAAGGAAAACCACTTTTATCTAAATTTACAGTCCTCGTAATAAGGGAGGGATATTATCATAAGAGAATATATTTACCATAGAGAATTTTGCATCCCAATTAGTAAGAAAATCAGCACACGAGTTCCCTTCTCAATAAATATGTGAAATATGATAATCAAGAGAAGCAAGAAGCCTCCTCGTGTGGCTAAGAATATAGTAAACTTTAGCATTGCCATGCACTCCAAAATTTAATAAATTCAAAAGGAGGTGCATCAATTTCAAACCAGATTTTTTAAATCCTTTAGAATGCATAATGATATGACATAATGCAAGCCATAAAGTTTAGCAAAAGAACATAACAGGTATTAAAGGAATAGCAAAAGCGAGAATCATCTTGCCTTTAAAGTCTCTTAAAATACCTCCACAACCATAAAGCCCATAAGCAACAGATCCATCAGTATTAACCTTAATGATATGATAGTTGGGCTTTCTCCAATAAATAGTCTTACAAATTAAATCAACCTCGGAAGATGGGAGGAAATCCCAAAATAAGGGGCGGATGCACCTTTGAAGCTAGAAGGAGGAAGAAGGTTCTCTTTATAAAGGGAGATAATTTTACACTTGGTTCTAGCAATAATACGGTGAAAGTTCATAGGAATATCACTATGTTTAGAATCATTTCTTTCCCACCGATATACCACAAGAAAGTAATATCCGAACACATTTGACATGTAAAGGAAGAAGATAAGAAATTATTTAAAAGGCACAATATAGAAAGGGATCCATCAAACAGAAAAGTATTAAACAAACTATCATACCAATGCCAGACTTTAGCAGCAATGGGACCATTAATGAAGACATGGTCCATAGTTTCAATGTGAAAGCAACATAGACATTTTGATGGAAGATGAAAGCCTTTTTTTCAGGAGAATGACATCCATAGGAATGTAGTGTTTAAGGATACGTCAGGTAAGAATCGAATATGAGGAAGGGATAGAATTACTCCAGATTTTGGGAAAAATTGGAGAGTCTTGACTTTTAAATCTAATAGCTTGCCTCACATCCTTAAAAATAAAATCTCTAGAGGAGGAAATGTTAAACAGGATTTGATCAGCTCTATTGGATGTTGGATTAATATTAAGGATTTTGTTTACGATCACATTGGGTACATGGGAACCTAACAGAGCTATATCCCAAGAATTTTGAGTAATGAAATGGCTAACCTTAATCCTGTCAATAGAGTGAGTATTGAGTAAGGAGTCAATAGAACCCAAACCCAACCAATTATCTTGCCAAAAAAAGGATGAACTATAACTCACACCCTAGGAGATTAGCTCCTCAGCAGCCCACTTGATGTTACAGAGTCTTCTCCACACTAAGAAATCCCCCAGTTTGAAAGAACAAATGAGGGGGTGATTACCCTTATACTATTTGGTGAAGATGAATTTTGACCAGTAGCTATGATTGCTTTTAAGATTCCACCACATTTTATAAAAAAAGCATTTAATGGAATCTTCTAAAGTTTTACAACCTAAACCACCTTCATTCAAAGGACCACAACAAGTGTACCATCTGATGAGTTTTTTTTGGAGGATGAAGTAGAACCCCAAAGAATTTGTTGAAAAGGAAGTTAATCTTTTAATGATAGAGGTGGTAGGGATAATAGTGAAAAGTAGATAAAGGGTAAGGAGGAGAATGCTTTTAATTAGTCTCTCCAAAAGATAGAAGGTGGAACTCCTGAGGATATTTTCTTATAAATTTTTTGAATCACCTCATCAAAAGGGAAGATCTTTTAACACCATGATATAAAGGAAGATACTTAATAGAGAGAATAAGATGGGCAAACTCTGTAATACTCCTAATAGTATTTATCCTAGAAAGAGGAATAGATTTACTAGCAAAAAGTCACTTTTGTCAAGGTTAATTTTTAAACCACTTTCCCTACCAAACTGAATAAATAACTTACACAGTTTCTTAATGTATCAGGTAGAACCATTGCAGAAAATAATGAAATCATCCTGTCAGGTGAGAGATAGGAAAACTACCCCTAGTCTTGTAGAACATGTTAGCATTTTAAGAAACAATAGTTCAAGACTCTAAGAGAGATATTCCACCCGATAATGAAAAGGGCGGAGAAAGGGGATCCCCTTGCCTTATCCCATGGGTAGAAGAAAAGAAGCCATGAACATTGCCATTAATAAGTAAAGAGAACCTAGAGTTTTGACACCATTCTTGATTACAGTAATAAATGGATTAGAAAATCCAAAAAGATTCAAAATTTTATAGAGGAAAGTCCAACCGATATCGTAAGCTTTGGAAATATCCAACTTAAAAACTAGATTGCACCAACCTTAGTGTTTAAATCATGGACAATTTCTTGAGCTAACAACACATTATCAGAGATAGATCTACCTTTGAAAAAACCTATTTGATTGGGGGAAATAATTTTAGGAAGTAAAATACCTAGTCTTTTGGCTAGGATCTTAAATATGAGCTTATTAAAAAGAGTACATAGGCTTATAGGTCTAAAATGGTTCCAAAGTTCGGATTATCGATTTTAGAATTAGAACAATGGAAGTACTAGAAAAGTAGTTGGGGAGGGTATTTCCTTTAAAAATCTAGAACAACTTTAACCACATCTTCTGATAATATTCCAACACTTTTGAAAGAATAAGGTCATGAATCCATCAGGACCAGCCATAGAATCCGTATTTATAGTCTGTAAAGTGGATGCAATTTCAAATTCAGAGGGTAAAGAGGTAACCATTTTGTTATCTTCTTCAGTAATGATCTTAGGGATAACTTCAGGCCATGCTAATTCCTCATAAGACACATTATTATTAAGGAGATTAGTAAAAAGGCTACACCCATTCAACAAGTTCCTTGTCTTCAGAACACCAACTATTATCATTATTTTTGATTTTTTTTTATGCGATTGAGGGCCTTTTTCTTTTTGAACATAGCATAAAAATATTTGGTATTCCTATCTCCCTCTGATATTTTTTTAACGGAAGCCTTTTTACTCCAATAGGTTTCCTCCATGTCTTGATAACATGTTAACCTATCTTTGGCTTGGTTTAATAAGATACTTTTGGAGGTATAATGAATAGTAGCTTCTTCTAAAGCTATGACTTCTTGTTCTAAATATTTTATGTTTGTGAAAATATTTTGAAGTGTTTGTTCCACCATTTAAGAAATTGTTTAAGCCTTTTAATTTAAGCCATAATCTCTTCATCCCAATAATAGAATCATCGTGATAAAGAGGATCTCCCCAATTAGTAGCAACCACCTCAAAATCTATCATCCATAAGCCACATATTACGACAGAATATGAGAAGAGGGGATTCCGTGCTAACGAGATATTAAAGGGGAATGATCGGATAAGATTCTACCGGTGTTCAATAAGTAATCAATGGAATTGATCCATAGATCATTAAACGTAATCCTAATCTTTGCCAAAGTCTATGATTATTCCGTGAATTGAGAGCCAATAAAACATAGATCGGGTGACAATCCGTAATCATATTATTAAACTCCTCCATGGAGAATAGGTTAGGAGCTTTTCCACCCACTCATTTTGAAGAGGAAGAGATAGTGTTAAAATCCCCACCCACGAACCAGTTAGCATTAACCGAGGATGAGAAATTCCCAAATCTTTCCACAGAACTTCTACCATACCTATTGCAAGAAGCATAAACAAAAGAACCAAAACAACACTAATTTCCAAAAGTGATTTTAGCATTCACAACCTAGTGAAGATCCTGGATAATATGAAAAGCAAAAGGATTTTTTTCAAAAGATCCAAATTTTATTACTCGAGTTAGCGAAAAAACTATCGAAGCTGATCATTCTAGCATTGAATGCTAGAAGGAAGGATAAAGGGTTCCAATATTGCTAGAAAGAAATGTTATGGGTGCAAACTAAGTTGTTGAATTATTTGAGAGGGAACTTATCCCTCGCATTCCATCAAGAAAGAGACTATTTACTTTGGTTGAAAGGAGCCGATCTAGTTATTCGCAAAGCTTAAAATTTAGATTTAGATGATTTGTTTTCTTTTTATATCTATGTGGAACTCATTGGACAAACCTACAGTCTCACCATCAGATAACGAATGTTCAATTAAGTGTTTGTTTACAAGAGGAGCTTGGAGGTTAAAAGTCATTTCTCCTTCTTCTAATTCAATGTTGATGACCCTAATGTAGCTTAGGTTTTGGATTTAGATCGAGTTAGATGAGGAAGCACATGAGGGATTTGAATTAAGCAAAACACAAATACCTAAATGAGTAGAAGTTATCTCTAAATCGCATCTTCCAATCCACATTAGTATTCATTTGACCTTTAGCTAATGGAGATACGTAATTAGGGATATTAACCTTAGTGAGGGAATCACCACTTATCCGAGCTACTATTAGATGCATTAATGTCAATATTGTTATTTTGTAAAAGGGTTCCAACATGAGAAGCATGTTCCTTAATAGGAAGTGAGCCAACTGGTAAATGTTCAACCGTGTCCATCTTAGATTCGGGTTGGTGGCTATGAACCGGGGGATCATTTTTATCAAGTATTGGAGCGGTTGTATTAGTAGCCATATCATTTTGAGGTTCATTCAAAGTGGTCTTAATGGATGGAGCAGCTTTGTGTCACACAGGATTATTCTTTAGATGCGAATGAGCTACAAAACAATTAGCAAATCCATGCCCATGAATTTTACAATGGGAGAAAAATACAGGGAAGTTTTCAAACTCTACTTTTGTAAATAACCATATTTTTCTGACCTAACGAGATTTCTTTAGGATATTTTTAGTGATATCCAATTCCACAAGTATCCGAGCAACAAAGGGTCTAGAGCTAGAAGTGGTTGCTTGGTCCAATTGGAGAGGCCGACCAAATAGACAAGCCACAGCATAGAGAAACTCAAGATTAAAGAAATGCACACGAAGGTTAGGAATAGACAACCAGACTGAAACGATGGGAGATTCCTCCTTAATGTCAAAAAAGGAGTCCATTTCAATAACCGCATATGACAATTAAAAATAAAATATGAACAGCTTGCAAAAATAGGGGAATAATCCAAATCATTAGATAATTGAATCAATACATGCCGCGAATCAATCAAACCCATCAAAAAACTCGCAATTTCATTATGAAAAAGGCTCGATATTTTCCATAGAAGGGTGTCGAGCAAATTTCCCAACCAAAGTAAATTCAAAAGGTTTAGCAAGCTTTGCCACCATTGAATCAACACATGATAGCTACACCCGGAAGGAAGTAGAAACAAAATCAAAGACTCACGATTTTTGTGTTACCCACAAGCACTTCCTTGAAAGATTTCAAAGCCATTAAGGATTTGGGTCAAAGGTTCGAGGGAATCACCACAATCGCCACTGACACGAAGCTCAGGTTCCCAGGGGAGCCGAAGTAGAATCCATGATCAGCAATAAAGCATTACAAAGAAATCGAGAACGCCTCTTATCCGAGAGCAAACGTGATCTCAAACGCACACAAGGGGGGGGGGAGAGGAAGGTCATGGATGAGGAATGACGGCAGAGCGAGTGAAAAAGAAATTGATTAAGTAGTTGTAATATTTCATAGTTATTTAAGTAGGATGTGATTTAAATTAGTGAAGATTGTCCTTAATCCTCTTGACCGAGACATTAAGGGTTTTCAACATGTAATAATGACTATTGCATGCTTCAAGTTTAAGATATGTGCATAGAGTGGAAGCCATCAATAATTTCAAATTATCAAATGTATAACTAAATTACATGGTTGTAAAAGGTGGTATGAAATGAATGCTAAAAAGAGAGGAGTATCTTTTCATCATTAGTCATGACCACCCCAACTTGCATTTCTAAACTCTCTTTAATAAAAAAAACAAGATTTTATTTTTCTTAGAAATTATCCCTCACACTTTTCTCAATAAATTATCAATACTAATAGGCTAACATGTTCTCAAATTGATTTTGAGAACAACTAGTTTGTTTATCTAAAAAGCCAACAATGATATTAACCTTTAATTGGAGTAGCCTAGCTATGAAAATTTGAGATAATATTCTTATCCCACAATGTAATAAGAATATATTGATTCCAAAGTGTTGAAGTTATAATAGTAGTGAATTAATTGAACATGATTTACTCAATTATTCATATAAAGGAATAATATTGAACAACTTGCTTTAGATAGAGACATCCTTTTTCACAATTAACCAAATATCCTAGAAAACCTCTTATTAATTGAATCAGGTCCTCTAATAATTATAAAATATTTGATATAGTGTATAACAAGCATAAATACAACAAAAGTTCATGAGGTATCTACGAAAAGTAATGTGTTATCTTACATGCTTGTCTAACATCTTCAAGAGGATCATCATCATCCCCCATTCCTAACTTAGTAAATTTATCTAGAATAGAATTACACACACACACACACACACACACACACACACACACACACACACACACACACACACACATACATAAAAATGCCTATGCCCAATTTATCATTAGCCAACCAATTTAAAATTAAGCGACTTTGCATTTTAGCTTACAATAGGAAGCCAAAAAAAATCAAAGTGGTTGTCACTCACTCAATGTATTATTCGGGCCACACTAATCTACCTAAATAAACTCTAATTATCTTCTTTCTCTCCATGATTTTTCATTTGGAAAAGGCTTTTGAGATTGCTTTCCCATAATACAAGATTCATAAATTTCAATTTAGTCAACTTTAAGTAAACCGAAAACCATCATTTTTGATATAATAGTTTTAATCCTCCTATGTACAAGTGACCATATTGAAAATGATATAACTCATCAAATATCTTCTTAGCCATAAATTCTTTTCTTGAATTACAAAAATTAAATAGAAATATCTTATTTACTTCCATCTTAATTTTCGTAATTTGATGTCTACTCTTTTGACTTCAATATTACAAACTTTTCATCAACTTATCTTCTTTACCACTTGCAATCAATTTGGCGATTGGCAAATTATGTGGAAGTTTTGGAACATATAGAACATCATGTAAGAGCTTTACCATGCCATCATTTGCTCCAATGCCTTCACCTTAATTAACATTATTATCACCAAATCTGATTTCATATTTCTTTGAGATATCAATCTCTTTAAAAAGAGATTTCATTCTAGTCATATGATTAGAATAGCCACTAAAACCAAAGAAAATGTGTCTTAAATAAAGTATTTTGATTGACTTTTCTTTAACATTGGCTTGGTTTGTTTGGACAAACATCTATCTTTTGAATTATCAAGCTTCTTGCAAAAATGACACCACACTTTATCTTTGCCTTATTGATTCCATGTTCCAAAAATTTGCCTCAGTATGGACAAATTTCATGCAATAATAACATTATTTTCTTACCTCAACTAGATCTTTTTTTCACTATAGTATCATCTTCCATAGGATTAAAGTGGATAAATATCAAAGTGGTATCACCCAATGCATTAATCGAGCAACAAAAATCTACATGAATTAACCCTAAGCATCTTCTTTCTCTCCATGAGTTTTCATTTAAAAAAGGCTTTTTAGATTTGTTTCTCATAGTACAAACTTTACTAATTCCAATGTTGTCAACTTTAAGCAAACCATAAATCATTTTTTATATAATTATCTTAATCTTTCCATATACAAGTGACAATATCGAATATGTCATAGCTACATCGCTATCTTTTAACCATAATTTCTTTCTCTGAATTGAAGAAATTTAAGAAGAAAAAAATCTTGTTTGGTGCTATCTTAATTTTTGCAATTTGTTGCATACTTTTTTTTTTTATTCAATATTACAAATATTTTCATCAAACTCAACTTTGTATCTAGTCTCAATCAATTTCCCATTGCTTACCATATTATATGCGTTCTGGAACATAAAGAACATCATGTAAAAAATTTATCTTGCCACCATTTGTCCGATGACTGTCCCTTTGCCTTCAACTTGAACAACATTATTGTCACCAATTCCAACTTCATATTTCTTTAGCATATCAATCTCTTTAAAATATGATTTCAATCTAGTCATCTGATTAGAACAAAGCATCAAGAAACTAAGGAAGTATCACAATTACCTTGAAAATATATCATAAATAAATTATTTTAATATGTTGGCTTCTCTACATGTTGGCTTTGTTTTGTTTGGACCAACATCTATCTTTTGAAAGTCTAAACTTCATGCAAAACTCACATCACACTGTCTTCTTGATTCCTTTACTTGTTCCAACAATTTCATCAATATAGTAAAGCTCCTTGCAATAATAGAACTATGTTTTACCTCAAGTAGATCATTTTTCAATATAATTTCTTCTTCTATGGGATGCTCAATCCATGGCCAACTCTTCCTCTATAAATACCTCTTGTTTCTCCACCACTTTTTCTCTTTGCTACTAGTAGCTAATTCTTTTATTTGAAATGTCTTCTCCACTATCTTTTTTTTTTTTTGCTTCTATTTAACCTCTCTTCATGAGCCATCAACAAGCACATTATCTCATCAAATAATCTTTGGATTCTTCAATAGCTACAACATGTTCAGATTTTGATAGAGACTTTCTAAGACTTTAAAATAACTTTTCATTAGATATTTCTCTCCAAATGATTGCATCTTATTCACAAATGTTGATACATGAGAAAGATAATTTTGAACACTTTTTTTTTTCACTCATATTCATGATTTCAAATTTACACTATATATCTATGCAGCTTTACCATCATTACACTTGTAGAACCTTGAAATTCTTTTTCCAAAATAACCTGAGCTTTTTTTGATGTCTCTGTGATAGAAATTCTTGAAAAACAATGTTGTCATCCATGGTTTGTTGAATGAAGAACAATGCCTCTGAATCTCTCTTGTTATTCTCATGAATCCTCTCTTCATCCAAGTTGCATACCGTTCATCACACGATTCCATAAATCTTGTGATTTAAACAAAGTCTTCATCTTGATATTCCAAAACTCATACTTTTACCATAAAAGATGGGAATCAAAGGTTGAGAAGTAGTATTGATTCTACTTTTGCATTTTATTATGAAACAATGACAACACAAAATAATTGTCTAATACATATCAAATACAATCTTCTCTAATACATCTTGCTTAACAATTGTAAAATATCGAGCAAAAAAAGAAATTGTATTGATTAGGATAACAAGAACTTAGCTATTTTGTGAGAATCAAATACATTCCACTTGAGAATTCTTGCAAAATTATTAACAACTTAACAAAAATTAGTTTGGAAATGAGTCACAAAATTATAAATAAAGCTACGTCACCGTCCATATTGAAATTCCAGTAATAAAATAATTAAAATTAATATTATATAACCAGTTTAGCCTCATCATATAATGTTTGAAATAAGGAAGATGCCTAAATCGTCTAAGATCGGTGAAAACACTCAAAGCCCAATCGGTTACGTGTTTCAAAATGCATTTACAAAAGAAAAAAATAGTTACAATTTAGGTATCCAAAGCAATAGCAGTTCAGGCTCAGACCCTGTGTAGAATCCTATAATCTGCAGCTATCAGAATTTGGGGCAGCAAATCAAAGCAAAACAGCCAACTCCATTTAATGGAGGGTTACAAATAGATAGCATGCCACCATCCAAAAATTAAAAAAATTTGAATCTCTCATCAAAACCACAATTGATTAGAAACCAACACCAAAATAACAAATTTTAGATAATAGAAGTTGAGATCTGTATAGGCTCTCATATCCATTAGAGTTCTATAAAAAACATAGGAATCCGTTCAATTATGATTTAAAATTGGGTTGAAATAAAAGTTAGCTGAGAAATTGAAAATGAAATATAACCCAAAACATGCCACCCATCAACATAAACAAAGAGATAAAAATTTTAGCCTCCTGATGTAAGGAAAACTAGTTTTATCCATATTAATAAGATCATGCAAATCATAAGGCATTTTGCATTGGAAAAATTCCACATATTTGCTTCTGTCACAACAACTTTTAGCTTACCAATCAGCACAAGCATTTCAGTCTCTCAAAATATGAGAAATAGTAAAATTCAATCTTTTAAAGAGCATTTAATTTTTTTCGAAATATAAAAAATTTCAACATTTTTCTCTTTGTATGGATTAATAAAATTCAAAATCAACAAAGCATTTGCTTCAATCAAAATACTGTGGATGCTTACACATGGCATAGGTCCAATGCATAGTTTAAGGCAAAAGTTTTGCATAAATAATCAACGACATATATAAAGATATGTGAAAGCAACTATAACATTACTAGAGTCATCTCTAATAATTCCACCACATTCTGTCCTATACTTATAAACAAGACCATCAGTAATTATGTTGTGGTTTAAACCAATACAGAATCTTGAGAACTTTATCCGAATTTCATAATTTAGAACAACCTTTAAAACTATTCTAGTGAGTAAGATTTGAATTGAATAATGCTTTAATTTTATCATTTACTTTAGAGATAATATGAAGATGACTCATACAAATATTATTATGTTTGGCCTCATTCCAATCCTACCTGATAAACCACAAAACGCATACAGGTAATATTATACTTATATGACTCTTACCACTATTTTTGATAGAAGCAATCCAATTAGCCAAAAAAAGTCTTAATAGTATTAAATCTACCAAATAAACTATCAGCCCAAGCCCAAACACGAATAGTAAATGCTTAAAGTAGTTACTATCATATTTAGATAGAAATACAATTTATTTTATTAAATGCTTTGAAAGATTTTAATATTTTCAACATACAAATCATATTTTAGAAGCTAATTAAATGATCTAAACAAGCAAGTTGGAAAATAGACCTTAAGAAAATGACTAACACAAACAGTCAAAT
>CM038231.1:2627824-2971627 GCA_021442155.1 Cymbidium sinense | reverse complement strand
TAGATTTCTATTGGTGCCAGTTTAATTGCTACACCATTAAATGATAACGAAGTGTGTGAGTCAGTCATTAATGCAACAAGTGTACAACCTATAGTTGTGTACGCCGAAATTGAGTTGAAAAGAGCGGATGATAACGAAGTTCATACACTGAAGCTGAATTTCATCCAACTGAAGCTGTCCAAAATAATATACTACCACAGGAACCATATCGTGACCTGTCGGTTTTCATAGTACCTCGAAGTGATTATCTAATTAATATTTTTCATTTTAATCTTATACACTGCATTCAAATGCACAACACTGATGATATAGATGTATCTATATCTCCTATTCATGTTCATCATATTGCCTCAACTTCTGCTAGGATGGGTGAATATCATGACGGTCATGTTGCACCTTTACAAACTGAAGATGAGAGCTACAAAATAATGCCTGCATAACGAAGTTCTAACACGATGACAAGTGAAGGTAACATTGGAGAACAATAATATCCAAATGGTGGGAACAATCGCTTGTTAAGAGATTACTCTAACAAAATAATCAATGCTGAAGAGCACATGTTCAGTAACAACGATTACATTCAGGCTTGCCAGTCAGCACAAGAATGGGATGAAAAACTGAACTTTGATGGCCTCCCAACAGATTCTATTTTCCTAGAAGATAATTTCATTCCAGTAGACTTAAATGAAGGGATGTGTTTCCATGACAAAAGACACCTTAAATTTACCATTCAAGGTTGGTCCATAACAAACAATATGGAATATGTAACATGTGACTCTAACAAGATGATGTTCAATATACTTTGCATCCATAACAGCCATTACAATAGGCCATGTTTATGGCGTCTACTTGCTCCGGTGAGCAAGAGGCTTAGTGGTGCCTAGAGGATTTCTAGTATGACTGTCCCACACACATGTTCTCATACGATATTGAGCACCGGACATAGACATTGCACTTCACAGTTTATTAGCTACTACATCCAATCTGTCATTAGATGCTAGTTGGACTTGAAACCCAGGGAGATTATTGGTCGTATGAAATCAAAATTTAACATTAGGGTGTCCTACATGAAAGCTTGGGATGAACATAGAAAGGCTATACAGGCTATTTTTTGCAGTTGGGAAGAGTCATACCATTCACTAGATCACTTCATGACTATTGTATGTGTAGTTATGCTAGGCATAGTGTACCACATTCAGTCAAGTGAATCTGGCTATTTTCAGTGCATATTTTGGTCATTTGGGCCATCTCTATAGTAAGTTGAAAATTTTGCAGAGTGATCTAAGTCTTGGCATTTCTTACGGGAAAGTACTAGGCACTCTTACTTGGTGTACAAATAATGACTTGTATCCTCTAGCATTTGCAATAGTTGAAGCGAGTGTAATGAGTCTTGGAGTTAGTTTATTAGGACATTACAGACTTGATTCCGCTTATATGTACTCAACCCGATGCATTATATCGACCGACATTCCGGTGCGTGGATCGCAAATTTTTCCTTGGGCAAAACACCATCTCGCTACATCATCTCGTGAGAGAATTTCAAGAAGACATGCAAAATTATGGGAATTTTTGATCGAAGTTTGTGTGTGGAAGATGCGTGGCGGTAATATAATTGACATTCACACCTTCACACGTTATATTACAGACATAAGGAATATCAAAGCAGAGGCTGTTGAGTGGCTGCTTGCAAGAGATGTGGAGAAGTGGTCCTTGAGTAATGATGGCGGATATCGATATGGCACAATGACCACTAACGCGTTAGAGTGTTTCAACGATGTGCTCAAAGCAGATTACTCCTATTGTTTTATGTTACTATCCCCACGGTTATACTGTACATCTGCTGGCTAATATTTTTTTCTTGTTAACTTGCACTTTCAAAGGTTGTCTGGTAGACAGGTGAAATGACATCTGAGGAAGGACCTGATTGTTGCGATGAGCTGATTGGGAGACATCCAGAGCCCGATGTGGTATACCACGATCATGTCCAACCACATGTTACATCCACATTTGATGGGTCGCCGCAGGACCCTTACCTTTACGTTGGTGATGGACATTTTATAGGGATTCATATTTGGATCTACCAGATGCTGAGTTTCTGATGCACCTTAGAGCATACATATTGTTCACTATAGGCTGCTTCCTTTTGCCAGATACATCCGGGTCTGAGGTACATTTACAGTACTTACCATTGGATGATTTGAGCTTGTTCAGCAGGTACTCCATTGGAGCAGCTGTGTTAGCACACTTATATAAGGAGTAGAATGAGGCAACTAGGCCAATGCAGACCAACATGACAGGATGTCTACACCTACTTCAGATTTGGTCGTGAGAGCATGTACATGTTGGCTGATCTACATTGCAGGTACCCTTTCCAGCAGAGCTGGATGGTTTGAGTGTTGGTTGCAGGTGGAATGAGGGTTACCTGCGAGAAATGACACCCGCCCATTTTAGAGTCTACAGAGATGAGCTTGACAGGCTATTACAGAGTCAGGTATGAGTCAGTGCAAATTTGATTCATATTTCTACCTCCACAATCTTATGTGTGACATTTATTTTTTTCTATCATATTGAACGTTATATGGGAGCCCTATGGGTGAGATACGCTAGAGTGGCGGTTATTACTTGGCTGCTATTTGGCTCACTCGGGTACCATTGATCAGCTAGAAAAGAATTGAGTGGTACCTTTCAGATAGTGTGCTCGTGGTTGGTCTATCACCTGAGTAGACATGATATAGATCCTTCATTTCTGGTGGATGGTGGGAAGGCCCGATGTTGATTGGTTGTATCGTGGTTACTTCGGCTCCACCTTCTGTACATCTTACTCCCCAGAGGTGATGGTAAGCTTGAAAAATTGTATGCTAATAAAATATTTATGTTATGATAAGCGAATTATAGATTTTCCTTTGTGATATCTTGAAAAGATATTTTTTTCAGCTTTATTTTGGGAGAGACCAGGACACTGACTTTTAGCAGTCAATCAACACTTATGAGGAGTTATGCAGGGAACTACGCAAGAAGTTGCACATATCAGATAGCAGGTACAGAGATACAGATGAAGCCAGTAGTTCTTCTGCAGCACCTTCATCTTCTCAGGCACATACTGTAGGGTTTGACGCAGGTCTGTCATCTATACCAGATGTCGGTCCATACAGTTATCTATTTGGCACACCAACTTTGTACTCTTATCAGGGAGCTATGTTCAGTCTATTTTAGTCATGACGTGCAGACTCCTATGTATCCTCACCCACCGGTCTACATGCCGCATATGAAGTTTACTATCCCCTTCCAGCCAGGACCATCAAAGGAGATACCTGATGTTACACCCCTCGATGATGAGCGTAACACCCAGGCCGAGACGGCAAAGATCGCAACACCATTTATGACCGACCTCGACGACGCCTCGAAGACACTCTGGGAGACATCCCGAGCCCGATGTCCTATACCACGATCTCATTCAGCCACATTTAACATCTACATTTCGTATGGGGCAATCACACGCCAGGACCTGCATGCTATTATGGTGGTTGCGTTGGACATTCTTCAGGGATTCATATTTGGATATGTCAGATGTTGAGTTCTGGATGCATGTTAGAGCGTACATACAGTTCACCATAGGATGCATCCTCATGCCAAATACGTCTAGGTCAGAGGTACATCTCCAGTACTTACCACTATTAGAGGATCTGACATTATTTAGCAAGTTCAGCATTGGATCAGCCGTGTTGGCACACTTATATAGAGAGTTGAATGAGGCAACAAGACCCAAGCGGACGAACATGGCAGGATGTCTGCACCTACTGCAGGTATGATCGAGGGAGCATTTACATGTTGGTCCACCCACATTGCAGGTACCCTACCTAATTGAGTTGGAGGGTTTGAGTGTTGGTTGTAGATGGAATGAGGGTTACCGTAGGGAGATGAAACCTGCTCATGTTAGAGTGTACAAGGATGAGCTTGAT
Organism: Cymbidium sinense; assembly: GCA_021442155.1. Lineage (NCBI taxonomy): Eukaryota > Viridiplantae > Streptophyta > Magnoliopsida > Asparagales > Orchidaceae > Cymbidium > Cymbidium sinense. The sequence continues at coordinate 2,967,668 of CM038231.1, read as the reverse complement.
GGTTTGCTTCAAAGCCAGGTATGACCAAGTGCACTTTTGGTTATTATTATTATTTTTTAATTTCATAGAAGACATAAAATTTACTATATGACTACTGTAGGTGATATGGGAACCTTATGGCCAGCAGATCCACACCAGAGTGGTAGATGTCCGTGGTCATGAGATATATGCTCGGGTTCCATTGATCAGTTGGAAGTGCATTGAGTGGTACCTCCCTAGTCGCGTTCTCAGGCAGTTCGGGCTATCAACTAGAGTCGACGTAGATCCTATAGATCCTTCATTTCAGCGAGTCGATGGACGGGGAAAGGCTGATGTTGACTGGTTTGAGTACCACCAGGCTTACATATTACAGTGAGAGGCCAAACCATGCCATTGTTCGGGTGCCCACCCTGCAGTTGACTTGGCGGTGAGTCAGTATATGAGGTGGTATCGATCCTGGGCCTCCTTATACATGCTTAGGGCTCCTACCATACCGCCGACCACCTACTATTCTCGTGCTCCTGGAGAGAGACTGATGGTAAGTGTTAAAAAAATTTTATGCTATTCATAAATTTATATGTTTGATGACAACATAATTTCTCTGAGAGGAACATATCTTGGACACGCAGGATATATTCTTAGCTTATTTTGGGAGAGATATGGACACTGATTTCCAGATTTGATCAATACTTATGAGGAATTATGTAGAAACATAATAAGGACATGCACATATCGAGTAGGTATAGAGATGCGCTAGTAGTTCTTATGCACACACGCCGCCTACATGCTACAGATTCGATTGTGTCCATCGTCCATGCCGATGTCGGTCCATACACTTACCCATATAGCACACCACCTGCATCTAACCAGAAGGCATGTTCCCACATTTCACCCGGGGTTGCAGCTCTTCCATGTATCCTCACCCATCAGTATTCATGCCACGATACATGCAAGAAAATTCATAGTCCCCTTTCGCCGGGACCATCGCAGAGATACGATATTACACCTCTCGACACCGATGCACCAATCGACTGTGCCGGAGATGATGTGCATCGATCATCATGCTGCTCCCAATCACCGCACATTACACTCCAAGAAGTGACGAACTTACACCACGTAGACACCGCCGTCATTAGATGTACTCTAGCATACTCTGTAGTTGTAGATCATATGCTACCTTGATGTACATTGTTCTAGTACTGTTTTATATTTTCTAAGTACTCTAGCCACATTTCTTTATTTAATAAATTTGAGATCAATAGTATCCTATAGGTGATCATAACCTACATATTATTTTAAAAATATTTTAAATTTTTTACATTTCTATATTTTTTTAAAAAATAATCTAAATATTAAAATATCACTAAGATAAAGAACAACCACATCAAAATTCTCCAATATGCAAACTACTAAGCATCCAAAATTCAATAATTCACTCTATATTTCATGCCAGTTTATCTCATATATTTATAAAGTGAAAAAAAATGCAAAAAAAAACATAAAAATAGAAAATAGGCATTCACCACATTTATTTTTCTATTTTTTAATATGATCAAAGTCTACTAATCAAACAAGACAATTCATAGGTCGACATCAAAAAGAAAGAAATACTTCTTATATAAAAAATTAATGTAGTCATTATCTTCATATAAAATATACATAATACAAAACTATGTGAAACTTGGGCGAGAGAATCATAAATTGTCCTTTAGGTTGAGTTTTCCTTTGTTTTACAAATAGAGCTTATATATATATATATATATATATATATATATATATATATATTGAAATTTAAATCACAAATACAACTATACTCAGGTATATCGAAATTTTTTATGCAAGGCGTCACAATCTCAATTCCGGGTCAACATGAAAGTCGTGGCCAATTTCGTGCCGATTCCAACGATACCAAGTTCGCTGAATTTCGATAACAAACGACTTCGATACGATCAAAATACTGCAGCTGGTCATAATTTTTTTTATTTAATATTTAGCCGCCTGCTTAACGCAACCCGATTGTGTTTAGACAGAGTCCGTTGACCGGTCGCACTGACTATGTTTAGCGTCCGTCTGCTAAACGGCGACGGCCTATTTTTAAAATTTTTTTAAACATGCTTAATCCGCTAATTAAGATTTTAATTATGCTTATTTTAAAAATTTTGCCATAAAGAGCTAGGGACGCTATCCATTTGGAAAGGGGAGATGGCAGGTGTTTGGTTTTGTGCTAGCTGGAAGCAGTGGAGAGAGTGAGCTGGAGTTGGGCTGAGTGATTCGAGGGTTGGTCGCAGTGAAGTTTGAAGCATGGTGGATGAAGGCTTGAGCTACACAGATAGGTGAAGGAGACGGCGAAAAGAAGGCTGACAGAGGATTCGGGAGGTTGGAGCGAGTGGTCGACGGGCTGGGTGGTCGAAATGGAGTCGATATGTGTGCAAGTTTTGAAGCTAGAGAAGGAGATGGAAGAGAAGTCCGATTTTCTGAACCGAGGATGGGAGATCTGGAAGAGAATGAGATGGTGGTCTGGATAGGATCAGATTTACCTATTGAAATGAAAATGGTGTTTTCAGGATTTGACTCGCATGCGACCTCCGTGTTGAGAATGTGGAGCGGGCTTTACCGCCTTGGGACGAGAGGCGTGAATAGATGAGAATGGGCAGAGAATGGGAGGGCTGCTACTATTATTCTCCCTTTTCTTTTTAGATAATTTTCTCGTTTTTTTTATTTAATTCCATCTGCATTATTAACTGAGTGGTCTTCGAGAACCACAGTGGACAAAAATGATAAAAAATGCAAGTGCTGAAGGGTTTCACAAAAAAAAAAAATTTGATTGACTTTATTTCCAAAATTTTGAAAGTTGATTATTGTTTTAGCCGGTTTTTAAGAGATTCGCAATAGATATATATTTTTGAGATATTTATATACATAGTATATATATATATATATATATATATATATATATATATATATATATATATATATATATATATATATATATATTATTATAACAAAAATAATACTTTTCTTACTTATTTTGAAATAAAATTCATCTTTTGAAGTATAGAAAATATGCTATATTTATAAATATTAAAATTTAGGAGTTAGATATATAAATGCATAAGAAGTGTGTGCTATGCATGTAAATTTTCCTATAAGAGAAATTTTTATAATATAAATAATTAAGTGATATCAAATTTTAAATATAATGAATTACCTACCACATATTTTTTGATACAACTAGTTTCATATATATATATATATATATATATATATATATATATATATATATATATATATATTAAATCTTTAAAGTAAAGAATTCTGCTCTCCTTTTTAGGTGCAAGGGATTTAAGTATTTGATATTATTTTTAATATATTTAATAATAAAAATAATTTTTTAATATTTAATACTAAATATTTTACTCTAATTTATTTTGATACGAAATTATATTAATCAGAATAATTAAATGATAGCAGCTAATTATAATAATTCTTTTTTATATCATTTAATTTCCTTAAATTAGTTTTTTTATATAGATTTTGGATTGGTAAAGATTATTTTTATATTTTATTATTATTATTATTATTATTATTATTATTTTTTTTTTTTTAAATATATTCACCACTATTCCAACGTTAATAGTGACATGAAAATCTCTCTTCTATTAATTGTTAATCCTGTGCAATATCTCCCTTCTTTCCTATACATATACATTTTAGTTAATTAAAATTAAATATATATTTTCGTATATATACATATAAATTTTAATTTTTAGTAGTAATGAGTTGAGATCCTTCATTTATTTATTTATTTTACTAAATTCAATTAATTTATTTATAATCTTTGAATTAATAAAATTAATTTGATTTACACATTATATATACACACACTTAAATCTAATCTAAGTTTAGTAATAACAACCATCTTTTATATGGTTTTTAATTAATTTAATTAGAATATTGAGAATGGAGTTACCTTAACATATATGTATAAAACATCCTAATATGACTCGTATTCGTGTTGACTTAAATTAATTTAAGATATTAGTTGGCGTAACTTTTATTTTCATAGTATGGATGTAATAATTGAATTTTTTTTTGGAAGTTGATCAGAAGACTCCTTTTTTTTTTTTGAAAATTTGGCAACAGATTTTCTTCATTTTTTTGTTTATATGACTTTGTATTTTTTTATCAAATCCACCATATTCTCCTGATTCACATGATGGGTTATCTTATTTATTTTTGCAGGAGATGTTTCGCTAGAGGAGGCCTGCTGATATGGCACCCATCGAGCTGAGTGATGAGGATATTTGGGCCATAATTGATAGTCACGATTCTCAAGGAGATGCGGACATTGGTGATAAGCTTGAGCAGTTTACGGATATGCTGAAGGGACGTGATCTCTTTGATGGTTTCTTCACACGGTCATCTTTGCTTCCAATTTCTCTACCAGATTCTCTTGACTCTGAGGATCCATTAGAGTGGGTGACAACTCTTAAATTGAAGTGTGGTGAGTACAACCCATTAGAGAGCACAGTAGATCAGGTCAGCTATGGGGTATGTGAGATCTTGCAGCTAGCCACTGATACTATGGAGCTAACTGGACAGTCTAAATTGTTGAGCCATCGATAGATACAATCAGATACATTAGAGTGGCCTCGAGACTCACCAGCAGGTCACATCCCTAGCCCGTCTCGTGGATATGTTGCATGGGCTAGATATATTTTGGGAGCTCACAGGAGCACACTACTAGAGGCGGGAGTTTATGATGTAATTTATGCTTTAATGTTTGATTTTAGTAGCATCCCTCATTCTTGGGCTTGAGGTAGTGCGAAGTTTTGGGATCCTAGTAGGAACACTTTTGGATTGGCATGGAGGAGTTGATGATCACTTTATAGGAGTTATAAGCGTGATCGTCTACCGCCTTCAACCGTTATGAGGAGTGTGTCCCTCCAGACGAGAAGTTATTCTTTAGACAACCTTCACCTCATGGGCATCATCGAGCGAGGATGATCCTTCCATCCGTCTTTCCCCAACTACTTAGTCACTACCATCAGACATATAGAGCATTAGGTTTGCCATTACGATCATGCATGACCATCCCTTTAGATCTTTGGATTCACAACTTTATGCGAGAAGATAGATTGTTGGAGCTTTATGTTTCATTGAGTGATCCCTTTGACCTGGGATTACATTTTGGAGATCATTTATCAGAGGTGATAGCTGAGCCGTCTTTACCAATTGGACAATCATCCCCTTAATTACCTGGCATGGATGAAGATTTATTTTTGGTAAGTTTTTAGCTACATGGTTGTGTGCTTTTGTGCTTCTTATCAGATAAGGGTTTGTATGTTCCAACGTCTTGCTAACAACCAGCCGGATCTCATAGGGGGAGCATCTCTCTTTAGCTCTAGTGGTACTTGCTAGGTTTTATAGAGTTTTGAGGCTCATTTCAGAGGCAAGAACTCTTGAGTTACGGGACTTGACTTTGCCATGATAGTATTTGCATGCTTGGATTCATCTTCATGTGCATGAACCTTTTCTTATCTTGAATACCCTTCTCACTTTCTGCAGAGAGGGTACCCCATAGTTATTCACCTGTCATAGGCTTCTTCAGCTTTGGAGCGTGCGAGGTTTTGTTTATTTTTCTTTGCTCCACACTTAGTCACTGATAGATTTCATCTCCTTCACCAGCCTGAGATAGTTGGTTTGCCTGCTGACGTGGGAGAGGTTGAGAGCTCTGATGGTGTGGATAGGAGAGGGAGATACACACTTCTCTATGGTGGACAGCCCAAGATAATTGAATGACCAAAGCAATAACTATGGGGTACACTCTCTGCAGAAAGTAAGAAGGGTACTCAAGAAAGAAAAGGCTTCCTGCACATGAAGATGAATCCAAGCATGCAAATACTGCCATGGAAAAGTCAAGTCCCATAACTCAAGAGTTCTTGCCTCTGAAATGAGCCTCAAAACTCTATAAACCCTAGCAAGTACCATTGAGCTAAAGAGAATGCTCCCCATGAGATCCGGGTCGTTAGCAAGACGCAGATATTTTATTAGCATGCACCTGGTTAGCTCGCTTTTGCTTTGGTCGCTCATTATCTTGGGGGTATCAACCCAATAGGGTTGCTCGTCAGTTCGGCTTCTCACAGGTGACATCATATGATGGGAGGCCATTTATACCAAGAGTTATTGATGTTCGACATACAGATTCAGTGCCTACAATGATCTGATACTTCATAGCTTCGATAGTGTGGTTACATCTGCTTCAGCTTGGCACAGGTTCTAGATTTCGTTTGGCTGCACCATCTAATCACACAAGAGTTAGCTACACCCACTTGACTTGGGTTCGTTTGTCATTTGCCTTTATGATGGAGCATGGCGCTAGAAGGTATGAGAGCCAAGTGAGGTGGCTTGGAGTTCCTCGAGGCCTGAGGTCACGACGAAGCACATCGTGACCTATCGATAGCAAAGGTGATGGTAATTTACTCCTTATTTACATATTTCTTTCATTTTTTCTCTTTTTTTTGGAATATATATATATATATATATATATATATATATATATATATATATATATATATATATATATATATATATATATATATATATATATATATATATTGATATGTAGAGGAAGAGATGGTTTAGCTGTAGTGGAGGAGACTACTTGTCCGTCTAGAGTGCGTGGGAGTCATCTCCTAGCAAAATAAAGGTACCTACTTCTCATGATAGAAGACTTTATCGATGGAGCTTCGGGGCCTCTACAAATTTACTAGTGAGTCTTGCTCCTTGTCAGCCCTCGAAACCATATGAGACAGCTCCAAGTCCCAGAACATCTGCTAGCATCGAACCCACATTTTTTAAGGATGTAGAGGAGAGGGCATCAAGCATTGATACCATAGAGACTACTATCCCTATGATGACATCTTAGAAAGATTGGCTTTCCTTACCTTAAATGGATGAAGTATTTTAGAGTTACAAATTCCTTATAGGGTTTGCCCCATATTTAATTACATATTAGATAATATCTTTCAGATTTCAAAATTTAGAATTAAGAAATAAAATGAAAGAGCTTAAATATAAATAGTTTTTAATGTATTCTAAGAGGAAGAAGTAAGAAGTTCTCAGAAACTGGGAAGCTTAAAAAAATAATCTAACCTATTCTACGGTTGAGCTTTATATTAAATTTGAATTTATATTGAGTTGATATTTTATTAAAATTATAGAGCTTAAACCCCAACAACACAATACTATGAAAATGCCTAAAAGGTGGGGACTTATATCCATAGCAAAGAAGAAATGGGCCTTAAATCTTGAAATTAAAAGTTCTTTAATATAAATTAGAAGCTAGACTTAGTCGATAAGAGAAAATTTGAATGTGCGTGCTCACTCCTAGTACAAAAAATGAACTTATTCCACTTCTAGACTTATTAGCTACCTATATGAACTGCCAAGGAACACTTCCTACATTTTACTATCGTGACTAGTCTTATGAAGTGCGATGACTTGGTTGTTATTAACTAAAAAAAAAGTCTAATTACCTAAACCCACTTTGTAGATTCTAAGATCATGACTTATATGAAAATGCTTCTAACTAATATAATAATTTTATCTTTTATGTATTTTTAAACACCAGATTAATTTATTCAAAAGGGCATAGGAATGTAATTAGGTCTACATGCATTTTATAAAAATTGGTTAACATCTAATCATATGTTATAAGGTATACTTCCCCAAGAAGGTGGCTATCCTTATTAGACAAATACCTCTTATATGCAATGAGGAAAAAGACATAATTTAAGAAAGAAAAAAAAGAAAAGAATATGCGCCAAAACACTAAGAGTTTCTAGTTTGCTTTTAATATTTTACCTATGGATTCAATTAGTTGATATTATGAGTTGTATAATTTTAATTTAAGTTGATTAATTTAGTTGTATAAATTGTTCTTAAAAGCCTAGTGGGGGACCTAAGCACAAATAACAAATATCACATAAAAAAACTAAGAAAAATATGTCATTTTTAATATGCAATTCAATGTAAGCAAACCATCAATCAATGAAAATTATAATTAAAGGCTAGTGCGACAGAAGTTCGCTATACATCTTAGAAAAGAAAATATAAAATGGATAATCAAGATCTATCTTATATTGCCTAGCCAAAAACTAAAACTTTTGATCAAATACTTTGTATGCTTTTGATTGAGTACTATAACTAATAAATATTAACTTTTTAGATTTGTTATCCAACTTACTTCTATTGTGACCATCCTTAAATGTATATGCAATGCTTCCAAATACCTTCAAATGCCTGATTATAGACTTTTTACCTTGCTATACTTCATAAGGTGTAACATTTTGAATAGTATTTTTGGAGATATATTCAAAATATAAAATATAATTGCAATAGCATCGGCCAAAATGTGTTTGGTAAATAATTCAGCTTCAACATAGATCATGCCTTCAGATAATTATTCCATTGTTTCTTTCCACAACTCCATTTTGTTGTCATGTATTAGATGCGATTTGCCTATAAATTTTATGTTTATCACAATACTTACCAAACTCATTTGATGTAGACTCTCACTTTATTAGTATTATACATGTTTTCAGTATGCCTACCACTTTGATTTTTTACCAACGTATTATAATGCATGAAATTTTCAAAGGATTTTAATTTGTGCTTCAAAAAAATACACCCAATTCATTATGCTGTAATCATTCACCTAATAACATGTTAGGGATTATCATTTTGAATGTAACTCTTAATAGTTTTTTTTTTTTGTATTGTTACCTGAACCCAAGATTTTCAAAGAATCCATAAATTATTTGGGTTATACACATCAAGCAACCACTCTAATTCTTTTTGGTGCCAAAATATGTTGCAACCTCTTTACCTAAATCAAAATTTACACCAACTACTTTGGGAATCCATGTCCAAGCATTTCCATTAATTAATCCAAAGATGTTAATCTTTTGCATAAGATTTTAATTTTATCATTTAACCATTTATGTATAATAAATGCAAAAGAGAAAGTCCTCTTATATTTTATTTAATTAAAAATTAAATAATGCCAGCCTTGTTGAAAGGGAATAAATTAAGTAGTTTTTTTTTATTTTTTTTTCTTTTTTTAGGAAACCCCATATAAGGGAATTTTATTGCTCACAGAAAAAAAAAGGTTACAAGATCCTTAAGAGGGAATAAACTCAGAGTCTACCGCTCAAAGAGCTACAATCATCCTAAAGAGTAAATCCCGTCTACAACCCACACATCAAAAGCAAAAAAAATACCCAAAAAAATATGGAGAGTAAAAGACACATAGGAGAAAACCACCACGCTCACCAACAGTAGTAGATGATGAGTTGAAGAAGCGTTTACGTTCCACAGAAAATGCTTGCTTGATACCTGCGGGAAAAGAAAAGGACCCTGCAAATAACTAGAAGAATAGTTAGCACCAATAAAATAGGAGTTAAATCTAAGGGATAAATATAAAGTCGGAAAAAATAGTAAAATCTTAGAGGGGATCCAAACACTCCACACGGGGTGCCACATACATGTGCATCCAACAAGAAGGAGGGACACAACACACATGATCGCCAACCAAGGAAGGGAAGTAATCCACCACCCATCAAAGGAAACAAACCTGTAGAAACAGTCTATCCATAGAAAAATCATGTAGCTCAAGTAATAGTATAACCAATGAAAAGAGATCCACAAAGTTTCAATGAATGAAGCAAATTTCACATTCCTTTATCAACATTAGAGCCCATATAGTGCCAACAGCTATCAAATAAACAATCCACACCAATCCATCCATGATCCATACTACAGTTAAATTGTAACAAGCTTAGTAAGATAGGAAGAAGCATCAAGTTCCAATGAGGCTTAAATAAATACCACCATAATACAATTAAATTGTTAATCCAACCGCAGTACCAATAATACCAAACCAAAAGAAAAACATACCCAACTCTTAGGTCGAACAAACCAAAATCCAAAAATTCCAAAGAGTCACTTTCATATATTGCCACAGCCTCCAATAAACAATCCACACTAATCCCCACCCGCCATATTACAATTAAATACCACCGGATATAAATAGATCTAGAAGAAAAGATCATTAGAGGGATATTCCATATAACAAGTCCGGAAAGCATGATACTATTATGACGCAAAGCCCAAAACTCGAACCAACACCCACAACAGTGGTGCTGATAGGCAAAAATAATGTGATACCAGCCTGCAGACAACCGTAATACACCAAACCCAAAGGACGGCATACACAACTCCTAGGTTGAAAAGCCGAGCACCATATAGGCTTAGTAAAAAATTGGAATGCCGAAAGCTCAAGCAGCTCACATCCGAAAAGGAAAGGGGAGAAGTATTTCCAGATAATGAAAGAAGAACATCTTGCCAAACAAGTGTGCAGACCATTCAAATAAATAGCAAGATAAACATTGCAGCAGTTAGGTATATATACAAAATCAGCCTTGAAAAATATCCCTGATGACTGCATAGAAATATTTAATAAGGGCACAATAAACAGAAAATAGAAAATAAACATAAAATGATACACTTTATTATCATACCCCATATAGAAACACTTCAAACTAGTAATCAGGTTATAACACTTAAGAGACATTGATTTTCCATACAAAAACAAGTTCTATATCCCTAAAAGGAGAGGAAAGACCTCACCTAGCCAAAAGATTGAAAAAAAGACAAAATTAAAATCTTACATGTTCTTAACATAAGGAAAACCACTTTTATCTAAATTTACAAGTCCTCGTAATAAGGGAGGGATATTATCATAAGAGAATATATTTACCATAGAGAATTTTGCATCCCAATTAGTAAGAAAATCAGCACAGTTCCCTTCTCAATAAATATGTGAAATATGATAATCAAGAGAAGCAAGAAGCCTCCTCGTGGCTAAGAATATAGTAAACTTTAGCATCATGCGCTCCAAAATTTAATAAATTCAAAAGGAGGAGAGCATCAATTTTAGACCAGATTTTTTTAAATCTTTTTTGAATGCATAATGATATGACATAATGCAAGCCATAAAGTTTAGCAAAAGAACATAACAGTGGTATTAAAGGAATAGCAAAAGCGAATCATCTTGCCTTTAAAGTCTCTTAAAATACCTCCACAACCATAGAGCCCATAAGCAAATGTGATCCATCAAGATTAACCTTAATGATATGATAGTTGGGCTTTCTAATAAATAGTCTTACAAATTAAATCAACCTAAGATGGGAGGGAAATCCCAAAATAAGGGGCCGATGCTTTGACACCTTTGAAGCTAGAAGGAGGAAGAAGGTTCTCTTTATAAAGGGAGATAATTTTACACTTGGTTCTAGCAATAATATGGTGAAAGTTCATAGGAATATCACTATGTTTAGAATCATTTCTTTCCCACCGATATACCACAAGAAAGTAATATCCGTAAACACATTTGACATGTAAAGAGGAAGAAGATAAGAAATTATTTAAAAGGCATAATATAGAAAGGGATCCATCAAACAGAAAAGTATTAAATAAACTATCATACCAATGCCAGACTTTAGCAGCAATGGGATCATTAATGAAGACATGGTCCATAGTTTCAATGTGGAAGCAACATTGACATTTTGATGGAAGATGAAAGCCTTTTTTTCAGGAGAATGACATCCACAGGAATGTAGTGTTTAAGGATACGTCAACTAAGAATCAGATATGAGGAAGGGATAGAATTACTCCAGATTTTGGGAAAAATTGGAGAGTCTTGACTTTTAAATCTAATAGCTTGCCACACATCCTTAAAAATAAAATCTATAGAGGAGGAAATGTTAAACAGGATTTGATCAGCTCTATTGGACGTTGGATTAATATTAAGGATTTTGTTTACGATCACATTGGGTACATGGGAACCTAACAGAGCTATATCCCAAGAATTTTGAGTAATGAAATGGCTAACCTTAATCCTGTCAATAGAGTGAGTATTGAGTAAGGAGTCAATAGAACCCAAACCCAATTATCTTGCCAAAAAAAGGATGAACTATAACTCACACCCTAGGAGATTAGCTCCTCAGCAGCCCACTTGATGTTGCAGAGTCTTCTCCACACTAAGAAATCCCCCAGTTTGAAAGAACAAATGAGGGGGTGATTACCCTTATAATATTTGGTGAGGATGAATTTCAACTAGTAGCTGTGATTGCTTCAAAGATTCCACCACATTTTGTAAGAAAAGTATTTAATGGAATCTTCTAAAGTTTTACAACCTAAACCACCTTCATTCAAAGGACCACAACAAGTGTACCATCTAGCCCAATGAGTTTTTTTGGAGGATGAAGTAGAACCCCGAAAGAATTTGTTGAAAAGGAAGTTAATCTTTTTAATGATAGAGGTGGTAGGGATAATAGTGAAAAGTAGATAAAAGGGTAAGGAGCAGAGAATGCTTTTAATTAGCACAAGTCTCGCTCCAAAAGATAGAAGGTGGAACTCCCAGGAGGATATTTTCTTATAAATTTTTTGAATCACCTCATCAAAAAGGGAAGATCTTTTAACACCATGATATAAAGGAGTACCTAGATACTTAATAGAGAGAATAAGATGGGCAAACTCTATAATACTCCTAATAGTATTTATCCTAGAAAGAGGAATAGATTTACTAGCAAAAAGTCACTTTTGTCAAGGTTAATTTTTAAACCACTTTCCCTACCAAACTGAATAAATAACTTACACAGTTTCTTAATGTATCAGGTAGAACCATTGTAGAAAATAATGAAATCATCCGAGGTGAGAGAGATAGGAAAACCCCTAGTCTTGTAGAACATGTTAGGCATTTTAAGAAACAATAGTTCAAGACTCTGAGAGAGATATTCCATCACGATAATGAAAAGGGTCAGAGAAAGGGGATCCCCTTGCCTTATCCCATGGGTAGAAGAAAAGAAGCCATGAACCTTGCCATTAATAAGTAAAGAGAACCTAGAGTTTTTGATACCATTCTTGATTAAAGTAATAAACGGATTGGAAAATCCAAAAAGATTAAGAATTTTATAGAGGAAAGTCCAACCAATATTATTGTAAGCTTTGGAAATGTCCAACTTAAAAACTAGATTCGCACACCGAACCTTAGTGTTTAAATCATGGACAATTTCTTGAGCTAACAAACAACATTATCGAGATAGATCTACCTTTGAAAAAACCTATTTGATTGGGGGAAATAATTTTAGGAAGTAAAATACCTAGTCTTTTGGCTAGGATCTTAAATATGAGCTTATTAAAAAGAGTACATAGGCTTATAGGTCTAAAATGGTTCCAAAGTTCGGGATTATCGATTTTAGGAATTAGAACAATGGAAGTACTAGAAAAGTAGTTGGGGAGGGTATTTCCTTTAAAAAATCTAGAACAACTTTATCCACATCTTCTGATAATATTCCAACACTTTTGAAAGAATAAGGTCATGAATCCATCAGGACCAGCCATAGAATCCGTATTTATAGTCTGTAAAGTGGATGCAATTTCAAATTCGTGAGGGTAAAGAGGTAACCATTTTGTTATCTTCTTGTAATGATCTTAGGGATAACTTTAGGCCATGCTAATTCCTCATAAGACACATTATTATTAAGGAGATTAGTAAAAAAGGCTACACCCGATTCAACAAGTTCCTTGTCTTCAGAACACCAACTATTATCATTATTTTTGATTTTTTTTATGAGATTGAGGGCTTTTTCTTTTTGAACATAGCATAAAAATATTTGGTATTCCTATCTCCCTCCGATATTTTTTTAACGGAAGCCTTTTTACTCCAATAGGTTTCCTCCATGTCTTGATAACATGTTAACCTATCTTTGGCTTGGTTTAATAAGATACTTTTGGAGGTATAATGAATAGTAGCTTCTTCTAAAGCTATGACTTCTTGTTCTAAATATTTTATGTTTGTGAAAATATTTTTGAAGTAGTGTTTGTTCCACCATTTAAGAAATTGTTTAAGCCTTTTTAATTTAAGCCATAATCTCTTCATCCCAATAATAGAATCATCAGGATAAAGAGGATCTCCCCAATTAGTAGCAACCACCTCCGAAAATCTATTATCCATAAGCCACATATTCTGAAAACGGATAGGAATATGAGAAGAGGGGGATTCCGTGCTAACCTTAACAGAGATTAGTAAAGGGGAATGATCGGATAAGATTCTACTGAGGTGTTCAACAGAAGTAATCTGAATGGAATTGATCCATAGATCATTAAACAGAATCCTATCTAATCTTTGCCAAAGTCTATGATTATTCCAGGTGAATTGAGAGCCAATAAAACATAGATCGGTAAGGTGACAATCCAGAATCATATTATTAAACTCCTCCATGGAGAATAGGTTAGGAGCTTTTCCACCCACTCATTTTGAAGAGGAAGAGATAGTGTTAAAATCCCCACCCACGAACCAGCATTAGGATGAGAAATTCCCAAATCTTTCCACGTGAACTTCTACCATACCTATTGCAAGAAGCATAAACAAAAGAACCAAAACAACACCAATTGCCAAAAGTGATTTTAGCATTCACAACCTAGTGAAGATCCTGGATAATATGAAAAGCAAAAGGATTTTTCCAAAAGATCCAAATTTTATTACTCGAGTTAGCGAAAAAACTATCGAAGCTGATCATTCTAGCAACAGATTGAATGCTAGAAGGAAGGATAAAGGGTTCCAATATTGCTAGGAAAGAAATGTTATGGGTGCAAACTAAGTTGTTGAGTCTATTACGAATAGAGAGGGAACTTATCCCTCTCGCATTCCAGATCAAGAAAGAGACTATTTACTTTGGTTGAAAGGAGCCAGATCTAGTTATTCTGGCAAAGCTTAAAAATTTAGATTTAGATGATTTGTTTCTCTTTTTTATATCTATGTGGAACTCATTGGCCAAACCTACAGCCTCACCATCAGATAACGAATGTTCAATTAAGTGTTTGTTTACAAGAGGAGCTTGGAGGTTAAAAGTCATTTCTCCTTCTTCTAATTCAATGTTGATGACCTAATGTAGCTTAGGTTTTGGATTTAGATCAGAGTTAGATGAGGAAGCACATGAGGGATTTGAATTAAGCAAAACACAAATACCTAAATCTGGAGTAGAAGTTATCTCTAAATACTGCACATCTTCCAATCCTACATTAGTATTCATTTGACCTTTAGCTAATGGAGATACAGAATTAGGGATATTAACCTTAGTGAGGGAATCAGCCACTTAGGGGGATCCAGAGCTACTATTAGATGCATTAATGTCTATATTTTTTTTTAAAAGGGTTCCAACATGAGAAGCATGTTCCTTAATAGGAAGTGAGCCAACTGGTAAATGCTCAACCGTGTCCATCTTAGATTCGGGTTGATGGCTATGAACCAGGGGATCATTTTATCAAGTATTGAGGCGGTTGTATTAGTAGCCATATCATTTTGAGGTTCACTCAAAGTAGTCTTAATGGATGGAGCAGCTTTGTGTAACACAGGATTATTCTTTAGATGCGAATGAGCTACAAAATAATTAGCAAATCCATGCCCATGAATTTTACAATGGGAGAAAAATACAGAGAAGTTTTCAAACTCTACTTTTTGTAAATAACCATATTTTTCTGACCCTAACGAGATTTCTTTAGGATATTTTTTAGTGATATCCAATTCCACAAGTATCCGAGCAACAAAGGGTCTAGAGCTAGAAGTGGTTGCTTGGTCCAATTGGAGAGGCCGACCAAATAGACAAGCCACAGCATAGAGAAACTCAAGATTAAAGAAATGCACACTAAGGAATAATAGACAACTGATCAAACGATGGGAGATTCCTCCTTAATGTCAAAAAAGGAGTCCAATTCAATAACTGCATATGACAATTAAAAATAAAATATGATCATCTTGCAAAAATAGGGGAATAATCCAAATCATTAGATAATTGAATAAATACATGCCGTGAATCAATCAAACCCATCGAAAAAACTCCAGACAATTTCAGATTATGAAAAAAGGCTCAGATATTTTCCATAGAAGGGTGTCGCAGAGCAAATTTCCCAACCAAAGTAAATTCAAAAGGTTTAGCAAGCTTTGCCACCATTGAATCCGAACACATGATAGCGGGTACACCTAAGGAAGTAGAAACAAAATCGAAAGACTCACTGGGATTTTTTGTGTTACCCACAAGCACTTCCTTGAAAGATTTCAAAGCCATTGAAGGATTTGGGTCAAAGGTTTCGAGGGAATCCTTACCAGAATCGCCTGTAATCGCCACACGAAGCTATCAGGGGTTCTGGGGAGCAAGTAGAATCCATGATCAGCAATAAAGCATTACAAAGAAATCGAGAACGTCCACTTATCCGAGAGCAAACGTGATCTGAAACCGCACAAGGGGAGGGGAGAGGAAGGTCGGATGAGGAATGACGCAGGGAGCGTAGTGAAAAAAAAAGAAATTGATTAAGTTGTTGTAATATTTCATAGTTATTTAAGTAGGATGTGATTTAAATTAGTAAGATTGTCCTTAATCCTCTTGACCGAGACATTAAGGGTTTTCAACATGTAATAATGACTATTGCATGCTTCAAGTTTAAGATATGTGCATAGAGTGGAAGCCATCAATAATTTCAAATTATCAAATGTATAACTAAATTACATGGTTGTAAAAGGTGGTATGAAATGAATGCTAAAAAGAGAGGAGTATCTTTTCATCATTAGTCATGACCACCCCAACTTGCATTTCTAAACTCTCTTTAATAAAAAAAACAAGATTTTATTTTTCTTAGAAATTATCCCTCACACTTTTCTCAATAAATTATCAATACTAATAGGCTAACATGTTCTCAAATTGATTTTGAGAACAACTAGTTTGTTTATTTAAAAGCCAACAATGATATTAACCTTTAATTGGAGTAGCCTAGCTATGAAAATTTTTCGAGATAATATTCTTATCCCACAATGTAATAAGAATATATTGATTCCAGTGTTGAAGTTATAATAGTAGTGAATTAATTGAACATGATTTACTCAATTATTCATATAAAGGAATAATATTGAACAACTTGCTTTAGATAGAGACATCCTTTTTCACAATTAACCAAATATCCTAGAAAACCTCTTATTAATTGAATCAGGTCCTCTAATAATTAGAAATTATTTGATATAGTGTATAACAAGCATAAATACAACAAAAGTTCATGAGGTATCTACGAAAAATAATGTGTTATCTTACATGCTTGTCTAACATCTTCAAGAGGATCATCATCATCCCCCATTCCTAACTTAGTAAATTTATCTAGAATAGAATTACACACACACACACACACACACACACACACATACATAAAATGCCTATGCCCAATTTATCATTAGCCAACCAATTTAAAATTAATTTTGCATTTTAGCTTACAATAGGAAGCCAAAAAAAATCAAAGTGGTTGTCACTCACTCAATGTATTATTCGGCCACACTAATCTACCTAAATAAACTCTAATTATCTTCTTTCTCTCCATGATTTTCATTTGGAAAAGGCTTTTGAGATTGCTTTCCCATAATACAAGATTCATAAATTTCAATTTAGTCAACTTTAAGTAAACCGAAAACCATAATTTTTTGATATAATAGTTTTAATCCTCCTATGTACAAGTGACCATATTGAAAATGATATAACTCTGCATCAAATATCTTCTTAGCCATAAATTCTTTTTCTTGAATTACAAAAATTAAATAGAAATATCTTATTTACTTCCATCTTAATTTTCGTAATTTGATGTCTACTCTTTTGACTTCAATATTACAAACTTTTCATCGAACTTATCTTCTTTACCACTTGCAATCAATTTGGTAATCGACAAATTATGTGGAAGTTTTGGAACATATAGAACATCATGTAAGAGCTTTACCATGCCATCATTTGCTCCAATGCCTTCACCTTAATTAACATTATTATCACCAAATTTGATTTCATATTTCTTTGAGATATCAATCTCTTTAAAAAAAGATTTCATTCTAGTCATATGATTAGAATAGCCACTATGCGTAAAACCAAAGAAAATGTGTCTTAAATAAAGTATTTTGATCTGTTGACTTTTCTTTAACATTGGCTTGGTTTGTTTGGACAAACATCTATCTTTTGAATTATCAAGCTTCTTGCAAAAATGACACCACACTTTATCTTTGCCTTCTTGATTCCATGTTCCAAAAATTTGCCTCAGTATGGACAAATTTCATGCAATAATAGCATTATTTTCTTACCTCAACTAGATCTTTTTTTCACTATAGTATCATCTTCCATAGGATTAAAGTGGATAAATATCAAAGTGGTATCACCCAATGCATTAATCGGGCAACAAAAATCTACATGAATTAACCCTAATCATCTTCTTTCTCTCCATGAGTTTTCATTTAAAAAAGGCTTTTTAGATTTGTTTCTCATAGTACAAACTTTACTAATTCCAATGTTGTCAACTTTAAGCAAACCATAAATCATTTTTTTTATATAATTATCTTAATCTTTCCATATACAAGTGACAATATCGAATATGTCATAGCTCTACATCAGCTATCTTTTTAACCATAATTTCTTTCTCCGAATTGAAGAAATTTAAGAAGAAAAAAATCTTGTTTGGTGCTATCTTAATTTTTGCAATTTGTTGCATACTTTTTTTGTATTCAATATTACAAATATTTTCATCAAACTCAACTTTGTATCTAGTCTCAATCAATTTCCCATTGCTTACCATATTATATGCAAGTTCTGGAACATAAAGAACATCATGTAAAAAATTTATCTTGCCACCATTTGTCCGACGACCCCTTTGCCTTCAACTTGAACAACATTTATTGTCACCAATTCCAACTTCATATTTCTTTAGCATATCAATCTCTTTAAAATATGATTTCAATCTAGTCATCTGATTAGAACAACCAGCATCAAGAAACTAAGGAAGTATCACAATTACCTTGAAAATATATCATAAATAAATTATTTTAATATGTTGGCTTCTCTACATGTTGGCTTTGTTTTGTTTGGACCAACATCTATCTTTTGAAAGTCTAAACTTCATGCAAAACTCACATCACACTGTCTTCTTGATTCCTTTACTTGTTCCAACAATTTGCGTCAATATAGTAAAGCTCCTTGCAATAATAGCACTATGTTTTCCTCAAGTAGATCATTTGTCAATATAATTTCTTCTTCTATGGGATGCTAAATCCATGGCCAACTCTTCCTCTATAAATACCTCTTGTTTCTCCACCACGGCTTTTGTCTTTGCTACTAGTAGCTAATTCTTTTATTTGAAATGTCTTCTCCACTATCTTTTTTTTTTTTTGCGTCTATTTAACCTCTCTTCACGAGCCATCAACAAGCACATTATCTCATCAAATAATCTTTGGATTCTTCAATAGCTACGACAACATGTTCAGATTTTGATAGGAGACTTTCTAAGACTTTAAAAATAACTTTTTCATTAGATATTTTCTCTCCAAATGATTGCATCTTATTCACAAATGTTGATACATGAGAAAGATAATTTTGAACACTTTTTTCTTCACTCATATTCATGATTTCAAATTTACACTATATATCTATGCAGCTTTACCATCATTACACTTGTAGAACCTTGAAATTCTTTTCCAAAATAACCTGAGCTTTTTTGATGTCTCTGTGATAGAAATTCTTGAAAACAATGTTGTCATCCATGGTTTGTTGAATGAAGAACAATGCCTCTGAATCTCTCTTGTTATTCTCATGAATCCTCTTCATCCTCTCCAAGTTGCATACCGTTCATCACACGATTCCATAAATCTTGTGATTTAAACAAAGTCTTCATCTTGATATTCCAAAACTCATACTTTTACCATAAAAGATGGGAATCAAAGGTTGAGAAGTAGTATTGATTCTACTTGTTGCTATGAAACAAAACCTTTGTCTAATACTTGAATGAGAATCAAATACATTTCTCTAATACTTGCTTCAACAACAATCTTCAGCACAAATTCAACGAGGATAAATGAAATTGATGGTAGGATAACAAGAACTTAGCTATTTTGTAACAAGATTCCACTTGAGAATTCTTGCTATTAACTGATGAGTCTAACAAAAATTAGTTTGGAAATAAATCACTTAAAGAAAGCTACGTCACCGTCCATATTGAAATTCCAGTAATAAAATGATTAAAATTAATATTATATAACCAGTTTAGCCTCATCATATAATGTTTGAAATAAGGAAGATGCCTAAATCGTCTAAGATTGGTGAAAACACTCAAAGCCCAATCGGTTACGTGTTTCAAAATGCATTTACAAAAGAAAAAAATAGTTACAATTTAGGTATCCAAAGCAATAGCAGTTCAGGCTCAGACCCTGTGTAGAATCCTATAATCTGCAGCTATCAGAATTTGGGGTAGCAAATCAAAGCAAAATAGCCAACTCCATTTAATGGAGGGTTACAAATAGATAGCATTCCACCATCCAAAAATTAAAAAAATTTGAATCTCTCATCAAAACCACAATTGATTAGAAACCAACACCAAAACAACAAATTTTAGATAATAGAAGTTGAGATCTGTATAGGCTTTCATATCCATTTGAGTTCTATAAAAAACATAGGAATCCGTTCAATTATGATTTAAAATTGGGTTGAAATAAAAGTTAGCTGAGAAATTGAAAATGAAATATAACCCAAAACATGCCACCCATCAACATAAACAAAGAGATAAAAATTTTAGCCTCCTGATGTAAGGAAAACTAGTTTTATCCATATTAATAAGATCATGCAAATCATAAGGCATTTTGCATTGGAAAAATTCCACATATTTGCTTCTGTCACAACAACTTTTAGCTTACCAATCAGCACAAGCATTTCAGTCTCTCAAAATATGAGAAATAGTAAAATTCAATCTTTTAAAGAGCATTTAATTTTTTTCAAAATATAAAAAATTTCAACATTTTTTCTCTTTGTATGGATTAATAAAATTCAAAATCAACAAAGCATTTGCTTCAATCAAAATACTGTGGATGCTTACACTATGGCATAGGTCCAATGCATAGTTTAAGGCAAAAAGTTTTGCATAAATAATCAACGACATATATAAAAGATATGTGAAAGCAACTATAACATTACTAGAGTCATCTCTAATAATTCCACCACATTCTGTCCTATACTTATAAACAAGACCATCAGTAATTATGTTGTGGTTTAAACCAATACAGAATCTTGAGAACTTTATCCGAATTTCATAATTTAGAACAACCTTTAAAACTATTCTAGTGATTAAGATTTGAATTGAATAATGCTTTAATTTTATCATTTACTTTAGAGATAATATGAAGATGACTCATACAAATATTATTATGTTTGGCCTCATTCCAATCCTACCTGATAAACCACAAAACGCATACAGGTAATATTATACTTATATGACTCTTACCACTGTTTTTGATAGAAGCAATCCAGCCAAAAAAAGTCTTAATAGTATTAAATCTACCAAATAAACTATCAGCCCAAGCCCAAACACGAATAGTAAATGCTTAAAGTAGTTACTATCATATTTAGATAGAAATACAATTTATTTTTATTAAATGCTTTGAAAGATTTTTAATATTTTCAACATACAAATCATATTTTAGAAGCTAATTAAATGATCTAAACAAGCAAGTTGGAAAATAGACCTTAAGAAAATGACTAACACAAACAGTCAAATCCTTAATAATGATATTGGCATCGACTTCTGAATAGATAAATTTCAATTCTTAATATTAGGAGGAAAATAAACTATTTTTATAATAATATTACATAGATTAGTTAATTGCACTTGCATAAAATGCATGTTGTTTGGATATTAAAAATATTGCTAATATAATTAAAATAAGAGTTGACGTGTATAATGCTATTCTACAATAAAAATGAATTTATTTATTTTTCAATAAAAAATTTATAGTTAAATTAATAGACAATATACGCATGGTAAATATATAATTTTATGTATTTTTTAAGTATATTTCATTCTTGTGTTGTATAATCATGATCATTTTTATTTTGAATATAATCATATTGAGATTTTACTATTGGTGAAATCAAAAGCACATTTTAAATTAGTTATAAATTAGATAATTACAAAAGTTGTATTTATTTAAATCTACCCGAGAAAATAATAATATAAGTTATGACATCTAACATTAAACCTATACCACAGTCAAAGGTGCCTAGATATGCTATATGGCATCATTTTCCTCAAACTTCACTGCTTGATTTACCCATATTTACTTAAGTTTCAATTCCAATTTTGGCAAATCACATGAATATTTTGGTGAATCAACAAATGGTGGCATAATTTGTTGTCTCTTGCCCTTTTAAAGATGTTCTCGTGGGTAATTGCTCTTGATCCAATATAACTCAACTTCATTCTTACATGATAAGCCTACGATTTTGTTTTCGGATGATGAAATAGCTTCATTAGTTGTTCCATAAGAATTCGCCTTGGTGGTAAATTTACCCTTCGTCATCCTTCTATGGAATCTGTTAGAGCATTTTTCTTAAACCTGAAACTCTGGTTCATTTTTAGTTGTCTTACGAGACCCTAGACATATATTAATTCAACTCTCTAATGATTTAGATTATAGTAGAATCATTGCACATCGAATCTACTATATTAATAATTACAAAATATGCCTCCTAAAATGATCTCCCTATTTCAGCATTAAGGAGGAATCATCAATGTTGTTGTGCTTGTTTTGCTCTCAAACTTGTGATTCCACCTTATTAACCATCAAGTTATGTATGCTTTAGCTTCTATCATAGGATGTCCCCTCCAATCGATCAAGCCACAACATCTACAACTTGACCTTCGGTTGTTAAAGTTCTAGTTGAGTTGGATTGGATAGCGCTCTAAGAAAAATGACTATTTCCCAAAGATAGATTTACATTGTTTTCTAGTTTTTTTATGGCATTCTAAAAACATGGGCTCTTGATGGTTGAATGCTTTATTCTTAATCCTCTTTTAAAACAAAAGAACATTATCTCACATTCTAAAATCTCTCATATTGATATTATGGAGGTTCCTACACCATTTAAAGAGTATATCAATATCAATGAAAACCAAAAAAGTCAATTGGTCAATGAACCTAAAAAGGGTCATTGCCATACACAAGTGCATATGGATGATTGAAATTATGAGCAAGAACCAATGGAAAAGGTGGATGAACGTTTAAAGGATACTAAGTCTCAAACCTCTCCCCAAGACAATCTACAAATCCTTTTCTCTCTCCAACTATCTTATACTAAAATGGTGCTTACCATGATCCTTGGTCTGAAGATGTTTTTGCAGAAGGTGCAATTCAATCGAGTCTTTTTATAGTTGTTCTAAATCATGATGGTTTTCTACAAATTATAAACCAAGAAAGTGAGGAGTCTTAATGCCTTCTACGGAGCACTTGAATGAAACTATTTTGGAAGAGAATTCTGAAAATATCATGAATATATTAAAAAATTATTATCACATTGATGACAATTTTAGATTGTAAGTTATTTTTTCAGCTCCTCCTCCCATATTGAAATTGTCCTACATTGAGAGACTATTGTATCATCTGTTCATCCAATCTCTCTTTTTATTTACAACAACATCAAATTATAAGATGATGCTTTTTTTCAAACTGTTTCAAATCCACCTCCAATTAGCATGGAAAAAATATTAAGAAATTTCATAGGAAACCTCATTAGTTCACTTGATCTTTAGCTAGCTTTTTTGAAAGTGGACAATCAAAATGTGAATCTAACTATAATATTTGATACAATCCCTTGTGAGGATAATGTTAAGAGTTGGTGATAAATTCCTTAAGCCCACATTATTATTTACCTTTATTATAATACAAAGTATTGTACCTTACCTAAGAAGATTCATAGCTCTCAAGATTATTTCTAAATCTAGTCATATTTCCTTATGGCATCTCCACTCATTTTGATAGCTTGTTTTCTTTAGAATTTTTTTACTTTCATTTATCTCATTTTGTATTTTCGTTTTGGTAAGGTCTCAATCCATTTACGGCTCATTCTAAGGGTGATTTTCATCTTTTTTTTTGGCTACTTTCTTTGACAAGCTTGTAGATATTTGTTTATATTTTGTCTTATTAATAAAAATTTTGCTTATTTCTTTAGAAAAATATACATGAAAAAAATACCAAGGATTATGCTTAAATAACTTATATAAATTTTAGTTTAAAACATGTATTTATATGTATAAATTCGATCAAATCAAACATTTTTGGCTCAACAACAATTTTGGCTTGAGTCAAAATAAAAAATTGTTACTTCAAGTTGATGTTTGCTTAATTGCACATTCATAAAAGAAAATATCTCCTCTTGTGACAAGATGCATAAAAGCATAACTCAACATGAAACATGTTAGAATATCTTTCATTGTAATTATAGTCTCAAATGCATGATAGGAAAACTAATGAAAAGATTAGCACATTAGCTTTTAACTCATTGGAAATATAATTCATATTTTTATTACACACATTTCATGTGGCATAGAGTTATTATTAAAGTTTGTCATTATTAGAAAAGATATATTGAGAGCATCTAGAGAAATAATGTGTAGTAAACACAACATGAACTAAATTACAGCTAAATTTCAATATCAAAGGTAACAAGCATTTTAAAAGGATAAATAAAAAGTAGAACCAACATTTAAATTTTGAACAAAAATGAAAGCAAGCTTATTATTCATGTGCATGAAGTAGAGCATAAAATTATCAATAATAAATAAACCAATAGATATAAGTTCTTGATGAATCCTTAAAGCACATGAACACATGGACTATTGTGTGCTAGAAAATTTATAATAATAAAATATAACTTTACATCTTAGACTTCCACACAGACTAGTACACATACATAGATAATAAAAATGAATGCAAAAGACACCATTTATTATTTGGAAAATCCAAAATAAGAAAACAAATCATAGGATCTAGCTTAAACAAAAAAATCACTTTTCTAATCGAGATTAACAACATATAATATTTCATTTAATTGAAGATGATGGAATTGTAAAGCTTATAATGCAACTCTAGCTCGGATTTTTGTGGGTGTAGCTAAAAATCATTTAAGCAGCTATGAAGGGATATGATGGTACGTAGTAAAGAGATGGTAATTAGATATTGGTGGTTGGACAACTAATTATGAATGGTGACAATTGTTGGGTGATTGTAGCTACTTAATAATGATTAATGATTGTGGTTGTTGGTGTTGAAAACAAGGTAAAATTTATAAGCTCTTCAGATCATCATACTTCCATTAATTTTCAGTTTCTCTATCTTGCTCATGTAGAAAATGAGATTTTTTTTAATTTTTTACAATATCATTTTGATTAATTCAATCAAAGTTTCAAAATATTGTATTAGACAAGCTATGTTATTTCTTTTAATCATAAGTACATATTTAGTTTTTAATTGTTTAAATGATCTTGTATTAAATGTATTTTATTTCAATATAAATAAACTTATAGTTGATGGTCAAATTATAAAGTACTCCTTAAAAAAATTGACCATTTGCTTGGTAACGTCCAAGAAGATTTGTGACCGATAAGGATGTAGAAGTGCTTAACCTAGAAGAATGATTTAGGTGAAGATAGGCCATTGGCATCCTTTTTAAGGAGTGGAATCTTTTTTTATTGCATTAGCTGGCTTGAATCCGTGGGGGGTTGCCTAGATCAATGTCGAATGTACTATGGCTTATGGCTTTCTGATTGCTCTAAATCCGCAGAGGTTCTTGTGTCAAGATGTTTCAAAGTTGTGTTAGTAAGTAACAATAAGTCTACCTTTTAACATATCAAAGAACTAGCAGAATATAGAACAAAGATAAGAATAATAAGTACCATAAATAAAAAAAAAACTCATTTATTTAAGGAGCATCGATTAGAATTTAAAGAACTCAGAAGTAGTCTCTAATATAAATGAATTGAATGAGAAGTCAAGTTCTAGCTTTGTTATGTTACTGCTTATGTTTTCTCCAACACTGATACTGCATGGTTATTTTAGATGACATCTCTCATGTTCTTGTATGATGTTGTTACTAATTTTGAGTTCTATGTAGGAGAAGTGCCAAGACTGAGTTTTCTATGGATATGTACAGATAAATATGCTCAAGGAGCTTGGGGTAGAGATATGCCCAAGGAGTTCAAGGTGGAGGTGGTGTTGGGAAGATAGCTTTTATTTTCTTCATCAACACTATCATCAATGTGGTCATTTTTGCTAAAAAGCATGTAAAATATTAATTGATAAACATAGTAAGAATATGGATGGGTTGAAAGGACACCTTAAATTGTGCTTTCCTTCCAGGACATTAGGTATCACAAGTTTAACGATAGATTCTAATGATGGCTGAATTTAAGATTAAAAAAAATAGAAATTCATTATATTGAGTAAGAAAATTCATAACACTAAGCTCATTGCAGATCATATAGTTAGAAGGTAGTGATAAAATAGGACTAATATTGATTTGGTAGCTAGCTTTAATTATGGCATGGTGATGAAGCACATGTTGAATAATATTGTTGATTTATAAAGAACAAAAGGGTAATGATGGGGTAGATTGATGTTTGGTAAGACTTAGTGCCAATACTTATGAGCAAGAACCAATATTAGTTATATAAATGTAGTTATGCAAGTCTAGATCAAATATCTTTATTTGCTTATAGCACACCATATATCATACAATGGTGAACTTGATAACATGGTTTAAGATGAATTAAAAAAGGACCTTAATACTACCTGAATAGACAAATAAACTTAATTTTGCAACAAAAAGATCATCGATAAACAAAGAAAGATAGTTTTGTTATATCAAATTTTTATTGAAGTTGGAGAATCGCCAAATTCTCTCATATACAATAGCATCATCATTGTCTCTAAAGCATTAACTATACTATGGCATGGACTATGATGACATGATACCACATTGCATTTTGCTAGACAAAGTAACAAGTCACTCACCTTACTGAAAAGTATAGGTAAGTGCATGTGCCAAATCAAGTAATGTAATGTTAAGTAGAGTATCGTTCTCACAAAGGTTGAGTGTCAAATTTTCAAGTTAATTACTAGTCATCTAAGTTATAATTTTTATCCAACCAAGTAATAATATAGCACAAAATTTCATTTAACTTAAAATAATAATTTTTAATATTTTAATTATAGATAAGGGTGTTGTTTTTAATAAGTTAAATTATTACTATGACTTTATGTAATTTTAACGTCATCCTGATTATACTAAGTTGTGTTTGACATAATGTCGCAGCACTGAAGATGCAACACCGTGGTTCTAGTTCTATTTTCTTCTTTTTAAATTTGTAGTATCAACCAGGTGCATAAATATTATATATATTTTTATTTCTTGATCAATATAACCAAACAAATCCCATTAATCAATTTTTTGCCTAGTGCTGATTACATTTTGAAAGGTTATTTCCCTCTTTCTCCCTTGAAATGGTTGTTGGACCTAAAATTTAATTGTATCAAACTATCACCTAATACTACACTTATTTATTTTTCCCCACTATCCTTCTAAGGCTCTCTCGATGACTCTAGATCATAACTAGTTTTAATATTACAATTGGCTACTTTGTAATTAAATGAATCTCAGGGAAAATCAAAACACAATAAACATTGATTGCACAATTATTTTTTTTTATCTTAATATTTCACAAATAAAATTTAATATAGAATAATGTTCAAAATTCACATAAAATCATAGAACAATCAAGTTAGCTACTCATAATACAAGAAAATAGATCCATGAACCAGACCAAAGAGATAACCAGAGAAAAAGGGAAGAATGAACCGAGTAATTTTTCTAAATCTACGCTTTACTGCCTCTATCCTGCTTCTCGGTGGAGAAGCACAATGAATTTAATGTGCACACTCCATCTTAAACCTTCTCCTTAACTTTAGCATGAACAAACACACTTTACACATCTTTAGAACTTTCTACAACACATACAATACCACACTACACAACATACATCACTTGGAATGTCACTCTCCAAGTGTTGTCAATGTAATCTACTTACACTAGACTCACACATTGCCAAAATAATTTTTAAGATTGAGATATCACTCTTATTTATAAGTCTTAAGTCCACTGCACAGTTATTGGTTTGCTCACCTTGAAAACTGCTCTAGAAATCGCTCAAATGATTTTCTGAAATTCCTGAAACTGCTATGTTCGGGCTATGGAGTCGTGATGCTATTTTGTAGCTCCTATGCACTGTGCTCTCTAACTTTGGCATCAAATTTTGATGCTAGCACCTTAGTGCACTAAAGTAGCGCCGCAATGCTGTGTCTGGCGCCTCAGAGTTGCAAATTTGGTGCCAAGGCTTCCTTGTCTATTTTGGTTTTTCATTTTGGTTTTCACATAGCACCATGGTGCTAGTTTTCCAATGCTTTGGCACTCTCCAATTATATTTATTTCATCTTAGTAAAATATTCTATCTCTAGCTTCTTTTCTTATTTGCATTGTAGATGATGATATTTCCTTTATATATATATATATATATATATATATATAAGAGAGAGAGAGAGAGAGAGAGAGAGAGAGAGAGAGAGTCAACCATCAAACAAAAGCATGACCAGACGTCTCTTTTTCCCATTCTCCTTCACCATTAACTTATGCTAAGTTTGGAAACTACCATAATATAGTCATCATAATTATCTTTATATAATTCTGAAAATTTTTTCACCATCCTAGTAAATTAGACCATAATCTCATGCAATCAAACCATGCTCAATTGAGTATTTTTCAAGCCACTAATGTTTTAAATAATCTAAAATAAATTATGACAAAATGTAATTACCTTTTTTTAAATTCAAATTTGATTTCTTCCTCCTTTTTTAGCCATTGTGCAATAAATATTATTCTTTAGATGGCCAACACATAATCCAAATTTTATTCTTGCATTATATGCCCTTAGAGAGAGGGAAAGAAATTCAATGGATTCATCAATCATGAAAACATAGTTGGCTGCCCTTTTAATACATTGACTCTCATATCTCCTCTCACCTCATAATCCTAAATATGTCATTATCAAATATATGTGTTAATCAAATATTTTAAAGGATTAATTTTTATCTTTAGTATCATGGCATAATATTTGAATTAATTACTAATTATTTATAATTCAATTTATACTTATGCTATAATCTTTTAACTAACATTTTTTAATTATATTTTTATTAAATATCTAATAAATATTTAAACAAAGTAGTTGAGCTCTAATTTTGATTTGTTGGAAGTTTTATACCTAAAATCTAAATTTGATACGTCACTTAAGAGCTTCATTCTATGACCTGAAATCTAGAATGAATTGTTAACAAAAATTAATTTCATTTTGACTTCATATATGTTAGAACTAATCATTGAGATCTTACATTTGTTTGAATTAATTTCAATTTGACTTCATGAGTGTTGGAATTAATCTCAAGGACCTTATGCTTGATGAAATTAATTTCTTTTGGACATGATAAATGTTGGAATTAATCTCATTGAGTTTATATTTGTTGATATTTTATCTTTGGACTTAGTGTTTATTGAATTTAGATTCATTGAATTTTTATGTTCATCATAATTGGTTTTGTTGATTTTTATGTTCATTGAGCTTAATATTTTGTTGGAAATATATTTCATTTAATGTTTCTATGTTTTGATATCAATAGCTTTATGGAATTATGACAATCATAAATTGTGTTGTTCATATGCATTTGTAATGATAATCATGGCAAGGGTGATCATTCATAGTTGAAAAGCACCATCTTTAACTGTATAATTGGGGTGGCGCAATGACAGACCCACATACTTTGTGAATGATTGTCATAATAGGTAAAACCTATTAAATACATCGACATGCATGAATATGTTAACATTTATATGAATGCAGAACTTATTTAAAACATATTTTCTTTATTTCATATAGCACTTAGTGAACATTCTGTTTACACACATTCATATTAAATTATGTATAATCACTTACACATTTCATACCTTTAATTTACTTTATTAAGTAACATACAATGATCAATAAAATGAATTTAGCACAAGCTTTGCTCATTGAGTCATCCATCTTGATTCATAAGCTATTTATTGAGCCAACTAAGATGTTTATTTGACACAATTACAACTCTAGAACTAATTACAAAATTTTTTATGACTTACTTTTTAAAGTTTCAATGTAATGATAATTCCTCTAACAATATCTTACTTGTCACCATTTATATTCCCTTTTTTTAACTACTTTGATAGTTACAAATTAATAATAATCATAAAATATGTAGGTTGTCTATTGATTACTAAGCAATACTCATAAAATATTTAATAATCAATAAATCATCTATATAAATATTATCTTGATCTTTCCCATAGTTGCTAGATCTCTTACTACAATTTTAAATGTGATAGCAGCAAAAAAAATATGTTCAATCTTTTAAAGAACTTCGTAAATTTCAAGTTATCTATAATTAGGTAATATCATAGTACTTCTGGCTATTAATTGTGATATTATTCAATATAATTAATGGTTTGGAGATTCTATATAGTGAGATGATTGTCTAGCTAATAAGTTACACCAAATTGAGAGCAAATAGTTGTATTACATGATTATATCACATGGCCTAAAAAGGATAGACATGGTAGATTCAATTAAGAAAAAATAAACGATAAGTTACTTACATAATTATACATAACAAAGTTCTTACACAATTGATTTAGAGAAGAAAATTTGGTAGAAACATGGTAGCTTGAAAATTGAACACATGTTTTGTTTCCCTTTTAGATACAAATCCTTAAATAAAAATCACATGAAAGATAGAATTAATACTCAATTAAGACCCATTAAAGTATTATTTTATAGTTATGGACGTTGACTGAGCTTAAATTTAAAATTGTCACTGGCACCCTTTCTATAGTTTGACATCTATTTTTATGGTGTTGGCTTGCTCGAATCCTTGGTGGTTGCCCAGATCTGCATTGGGCATATTTGGTCTAATGGACTTCTTGATCAGTCTGAAGCCATGAAGGTTCATCTGTCAAGATCTTTCAAAAATATGCTTGTATGTAACAATTAGTCCTCTTCTCCTTTGCTTAACCTTATTCAAACCACCTTTCATGGTGTCCCTTTGGTGATATGTTTTGATGAAGACATAGAAATGTTGGATGCACCTTATGAGTTTAGTTTTATACATAAATTTTATTTTAAATGGCCAAAATTGGATCTTATCACGTCTTGTTTGTATAATCTAAAACTTGTTGTTTCTCTCTCTATTTAATTTATACAAGGAACATATTTATTTTTCTCTCAAACAACTTGGATTATATTCAAATTTTCTCACGTTGAAATTAATACATTCATAACTATCAAAGGAACTTCTTAAAATCATCTCCTTCTTTGAAGTCAAAGAAGAATTCCCCATAGTGTCCATATGCATTTCATTACCAAATATGCACATTCAATTGATTAATCATCAGATTTTACATCCTATTAGTTCTATCTTTGGCTGCCCCTTACAAATGAATCATGCTACAGCAACCAAAACTAGGCTATCAATGGCTTATGTTTTAGTGGAATTAGATGTCACAAATAATTTTATAAAGATATATAGATTGAATCAGAAAAGTATGGCTAACTTTAAAAGTTGAGTTTGAGAATTTTTCAATCTTCTGTACTCATTGTAAAAGTCATGGACATGATTTTTCTAAGTGTTTATTAGCTCATCCTTACTTTAAAAGAAGCTGAATAAACTCACATCACCTTCAAATCCTATTATGAAGCATCCATTCTTTATAAAGTATCACTCATGCAAATGATATACATTTGACGGATAACCAATCAAATTAACATAAATTGGTTGATGAACTCTCCCATCGGAGTCTGGTTGAAAATTAAACCAACAATGTTCAAGTGATTTCTGCAAATGAGGAACTAGTTTTAGTTGATGACATGCAATAATTTCTACCTCACATTCAAGAAGGTCTCCATATTCAATTTTTTATTATTTTAAATTAGGATGGTGTTCAACTAGGTATGAATCTAAAAGATCAATTGTCTTCTTAAGTTTGAGAGAAAAATATTAATCTAATTGTTGATGACTCAATGGTTTAGGGAACAAATGAATTCCTAGTGTGATAGGTCCAGGCGAAACATTTCACCGAAAGCTGATTGTTTTTCTGTAGTGTTATCACAACAATTGTTGGATTGGATCCACCTCAATATATCTTGCCTCTCCATGGAACACCTATTAAAAGATCACATGCTTCTGCTTCAGTTTCCCATGAAATGACAACTTGGATTCTCATGGTCTAATTTGAACGTAACTCACATTTTCAACCTACTGTGAAGGATGCTCAGCATCCACTTCCCAAACGTAAGAATTAAATTTATGGTTAATTTTTTTTTATTATAAGTTTTTACCTAAAGTGAAATGTTAGGATTTTTTATTAAAATACTAATTAGAAGGATATTACTTTTAAATTTTAAGGTAATCTTAAGGTAATTTTATGATAGATTAATTTAATTACACGTTCATCAAGTGTATAACAAGTAGTATTAATAAATTAAAATTTTTGATAAAAATAAAATAATAATAATAATAATAATAATAATAATAATAATAATAATAATAATAATAATAATAATAATAATAATAATAATAATAACAACAACAAAAAAACAACAACTTCAATAATCATAACATTAGCTAATTTAAGATATACAAACAAATGTGTAATTTGAAGTAGACTGAAATATCAATTTAAAATGCATCAAAAATGAACTTTCTAAACTAACATTTTCTAATGTTGTAAGAATATGTAAAATCAAAGCGTAACTTCAACCATGTAGAGAGATCTAAAGGTTTTCCTACCATCTTCAATTGAGATTATTTTGTTCAACCACACAAAACTAAGAGATATATTAACATCATAATGGCTATTGATCCTAGCAAAAGAATAATATTAGATTTTTTTGAAGTAGCTTAGTAAATATGGCTACAACTCATATTCTCCAATCTATTTTGCAAAAATTAAGAAGGTTTTGAGATACCTAATGTCTATGTAGAGCATTGAGGCATGATGATAGCCTCGGTTACCTTTCTATTCTCAATAAATGCCAACAAATATAAGTCCTTTAATTTCATTTAGTAAAAGAGGAATTTGATGAGGGCTAATCTCACTTTTTGTTAAATTTCTAGTTATAAGAGAATCAAGAAAATTTTGTTCTAACCGTTGATGACAAGCTTATAGATGATTATGATAACTTGGATTTCGTTATAGTATTATGAAGTAAATTCATTGATTGGTGGAGTATTGAACATGTTTGTGCAAGATAATTCATCTTTTGTTGCTAAGTTTAAAAGTTTCAATGTTGAAAATGAAGTTGAGGATAATTAAGAAAAAAAAGAGATTAAAATTATGGAGTAGAAAAATGATTAGCGAAAATATTGCTTTGCAACATTCTAATATGCTACTACAAGAAAAATTCTATGGTGGAAGATAAGTTGATTAGCCTTTTTGTCTCAAATAGCTCCTATGAGTTGATAAAATAGTTGGAGGTTGAGAAGAGCAAGACATCCATGGAGTGAAAAACGTAAAATTGAAATACATTGTTGACCTCACTTTTGAATGAGGTTCTCATTATCCCTAAGCCTAGAAATTAGGGTTCTTAATCTTAAATTAGGAGCTTTCTAGTTAGGCACTTAGGATACTATGCTTAGTGACTAAGTGAACGAACTAAAATCACATAATAAATTAAATCAAATACTAAATGAAAATATCAAAACTAAATCTTGAACCAAATCAAACTCAAAAAACTTAATTCTAATTTAACTTGAATGAGCTCAAACCAACCCATAACCCACTTTGGCTTGATTTGAGCAATCAATTTGAGCAATTAACCATTAGCCCAAAATCATGTGAAGTAGAGCTAAGGATATGAGTGGAGTTAAAGTGAGGCGGAACCATGATAAAAAGAAAGAGGCCAATAAGATAGGCCAAAAAACACATGCACATGAGATCACAACTTCCACCCTTCCCCATACCTCATTCCTCTTCATATAACCCCAACATAATCTAATCTCCAAAGTTAAGAAAGGTAGCAAGATCTTAGCCAAATCAAGTGGATAACCCAAGTTGGAAAGAGAGGGAAGAAATGAACATGAAAGTCAAAGGAGATATTGTGAAAATCTAATCATCACATCCTCAACCTGAGAATTGACGGAAGCATGCTCAAGAACTGTTGCAAGCCCATCCCACTCAACCTGAGAGGATTTAAGTGAAGTGAATGTATTTACATGCTTTCATTACTTAGAAAACTCAAAATAAGAAGTTCTCTTCTCTTTCCCTCTCTTTATAACTTAGTAATTAATTATAGGATTCACTTAAACCAAATCAAAATATAAAATAAAATCAACCCAAAATAATTAAACAACTTAAATGAAACCCTCCTCTAAGTTGAACATGCTTTCACACTTAGAAAACGCTAACTTAAAACCATAGCTAAGTATACCACACAAACCTTCAAAGCACACACATTAGCCTAAGTCACCACCTCTAGCTTTAGGTTAGGTCGGTGCATGGTTTGATATTTTATTTTATTTTGTAATATATGTTTTAGACTGGATGTTAGGGTATATGCTTGTAGAATGAATGGTAGGATGCTCTTAGTGTAACTATTATTTTTCTGGGATTGTGCTTAAGGGTGCTATCATAAATAAAATATAAATCATTTTCTTGCAGGTGCTTTATAACCCTAAGCATAATCCATAAGCCAGGTGGCCTTAGTCACCCATGTGTGAGGTGATAAGTCTAATATACATGCTTGGGATTAGTGTGGTTTGTTTTAGCTAACCTTTGTTTTGAAGGTGTTAGTTAGATTTTCACTTTTCTGTCATGCAAATTTATGCAATTAGGATTTTGGAATGATTATTATGGGGATTAGGATGAACATCGGTCATAAGATATCATCTTATGCACCATGTGAAGCCTTTGGAGCATCCACCTTCCAACCATCCAAAAGAAGGAACCAAAGAAGAAGAAAGAAGAAAAGAAGAAGAAAGAAGAATGAAGCTTGAAGACCCCATAACAAAGAAATTCTTGCTTGATTGTAATTTAATTCATTTGTAATCCGAGTTGAATAAGGGTGGAGCTCGGCTACCCAATTTGATTTTTTGGGATTTGTGCGGTGGTGCCCGACCACAACGGCCTTTTATTCTTTTTTCAATTAGCTTTATAAATTGATTGATGATTTGTTTAGCTTTTGCATTAAGTGGCATGATTTTCCTAGTTTTTTCCTTACTTTATGTATGGTCTGGATGTCTATTAGACTATTTACGGAAAATTAAATCTTTTACCAAACTTAACAACTCAAAATAAAAATAAAATAACTCATAACCTCACCTAAAGCTTAAGCTTAAAATCAAGATAAAAGGACTAGCAACCCCTTAGCTAGATGAGCGTTTCTTTTATAATATCATGCATAAAAGTATCTTATTTCACTCTTAATTTGAGGGCTTCCACCTTTGCGAGAGAATCGTGACTTGACCTTTGAGAGCCATGGTAGAAACACACCTCATCCCTTCTCGCTGATTTTGGCCAATAACTTGATTTCTCATGCATTAGTCATATGAATCCTATTAGCCTAAATCATAATAATTATCCAAAAATAAAAGTAAAATGAAATTTGAATTGCATTAGATTTAGGTCATCAAGCATAATGCTTTTACATCATCTAGTTTCTTTAAGGAGTGAGTTTATTGACTTAATCTCTTTCTAAATAAATAACAACCTTGCTATCTTGCATAAGCATAAAAACTTGTCTACATGTATTTAAAATTGTAGGAGGAGTTATTTGCCACCCCGTGTGATTGTAAGTCCAAGTTGTCGGGTCTTGTACTCTCATGTGGAGACAACAATTATCTATTTTCTCCTTAGATTTAGGTTGTGCTTTTGGCCCTCACCAAAGCTCCCTAGATTTAAGTTTTGAGGTTGCTTCTCCCCTTTGTGGGCATAAGCATAATTTCTCACCTCTTAGGCATTTCCTTAATCTTGTAGTATGGAATCATAAGTCTTAAATTTCTAATAAAAATGCAACTCAAACAAACTAAATCAATTTCAAAAATGTAAAGCCCAACCATAGGATAGTTTGAGATGCTCGCTAGGTTTCCTAGCATCGTGGGCACCTCCTACTTATCTTCTTTTGGCTTCCCATTTGATCTTTTAAAAATGAACTAATGAATTGATAGTCCTTTCCTATTGATATTTTTGAAGGCAACGATCATTTAATTTAATCGAGAGTTTTCCTAAGGAATCCTCATTCTTTAGGATGTAATTAACTATGGGGGCTTACCCCTGTAGGGAACTTAATGAAACCAATTTAAAATGAACCTTGCATTACTTTTCCATGTAAAGTAGGGAAAGAATCTCTGGTACATATGCAGACCCATCATCCTTAGGAGTCCTTATTGAGGTGATTAGGTCCATTAAAAGGTAGTGACTTCTATCTTTCAAGATAGTACACTATTCTTTGATGACATACCAGATTACTTGAATAAGCACATCTACAGATCTGTGTGACATCTTAAAAAGATGAATTTCTATAGTGTCTTGTCTTTCTCTTCTCACCACAAATTTGAAAGACGATTCACCTAAATATAAAAATTTTTCTCCACAAGAATAAATTCTAGAAATTTTAAAATTATTTAAGAAATTAGCTAGACTCATATTTTGAAAAGTTTTTTATCGATGTAGTGTAACTTGATAAGACAAATATAATGAAACCAAAATTACATGATTGAAAATACATTTGCATTTTAACCACCCAAATCAAAATCCAATCATGTTGAATTAGAGTAGTAAAATCAAGTCTAAGAGGGTTGATTGGCCTCCCTCTTTTCACAAGCAACTTGCTACCTACTTTAGACTTCGTATCCAAAGGTAACGATAAACTTAGCCACTAACCTACAAACTACTAAGATCATCCTCAAACACCTCTCTCCAACAACTCTTGTGAATCTACTTCAAGTCACGATGAGATGCTTTGGATTATGCATAGTTTATCAAAAAAAATTAATGTCCAAATTTTTCAGACATTATATTTTCCATAAGCCACAAAATTATGAGACACTTATGGTGTCGAGTTACTATGTGGATGAAGAATATTTTGCTTAAAAACTTATAAGATTTAATTATTTTTGTATCTTCAAATAACTCAAATAAATAATTACTAATAATTATTATGACCCCTCATACCACATCATTTTGCTTATACATGCCAATTTGTATATAATTTTATATTATGCTTTCAATTTATAAACAATTTGAAGAGATTTTTACTCATATATATATATATATATATGGAAGGATGTTTGAATAACTTAAAAGATATGGAGGATCAAATCACTTGTCTAGTTTAAAGTGTCATGAAGAAAGTGCGGTGCAACAAGATGCCCAAAAGATATGTGAGTTATAAGGATCTTCTACATCAATAATCTTGCATAGCAGGAACATGCACTAACCACAACATCAATGCTAATGAGTCTTATCTTATCATAAAAGTGATGAAGCATTAGGTCAAATATGTTAGAAGCAAACAAAGCTTTAGCCAATGCTTTCTCTCTAGAGATCACGAGACTAGGTTTAAGTTGCCTCATTTACAACCCTACAGAGGGAGAATTAATCCTATTGATCACGTCACTTATTTCGAGTCCACCATATTGCTACTTGACCTCGATGATGCATTTAAGTTTCATCTCTTCTTTATAACTTTCAAGGAATCTACCTTAAGGTGATTTTCACACTTGCCTATAGGTGTCATCATTTCCTTCGCCAAGTTCAAAAGGATATTTGTTACTCAATTTTCCAATGCACCAACACCTCTAAAGAGCTGTGCAACCCTATTGCTAATGCAATAGGAACTTGAAGAATCATTGAGAAAATCCATCACTTTCTTCCATAAGAAAATAATTGAAGTAATAAAATCAAAAACACATATCCGTACGAGCAACACTAACCTAGGGCCTCAAGGAGAGACCGTTCAGATAAGCCCTCAGCTTTTAGCATCTAAAGACACTAGTAGATTATTAGAACTTATAGATAGTCAGATGAACACTGAAGAGTATAGCAAAGTCACTCAATCCTCTCTCGTGACTCATAAGGAGAAGTCTATAAAGATATCACCTCTCTCACGCCACTCTAGAGAAAAGTTGCACTTATGAAAGATGAAAAGGAGAGTAGAGCACAACATGTCCCTCAACATCCAAGAAGACCTATGCAAAGACCAGTATGCAGAATTGCTCCACCATCCCACCAGGTAGTGACACAACTAACTCACCCAT
Source organism: Cymbidium sinense (assembly GCA_021442155.1). Taxonomy (NCBI): domain Eukaryota; kingdom Viridiplantae; phylum Streptophyta; class Magnoliopsida; order Asparagales; family Orchidaceae; genus Cymbidium; species Cymbidium sinense. The sequence continues at coordinate 2,929,345 of CM038231.1, read as the reverse complement.
ACTAGATTGAGTATCAATCACGCCATCCACCCATCACTACCCCGTTGTGAGTATTACTACAATAATAGATTTTATTATCGTAAATGCATTAGCTAGTTAAAATGACATCTCTGATCACTCATTATCAAATGCTTTCAAAGCAGTGGTGGTAGTAAAGTTTCCTACAAGTGGACAATAAATAATGATGTGATAACCTTAATCAGTCAAGAGCCTACTAGCTAAAAGTAGTCGATGCTCAAAAAAAGACAAAGATTTTTAAATTAGAAGTCTCCATAATAAGGTTGGAAACCATCGAAGCTATGGAAGAGGTGCCAGCTATGAAAGACAAACCTGAGGGAATCTTGAGGATTAGCTCCCCTTATAGTGATGACAATAAGGAAGCATTGATAAGAGCATTAATCAATGATCTAAACATATTTGCATGAACAGTGGAAAAATGCCAAGAATAAAAAACATCACATGCCATTGACTTAATGTTAGGAAGGATGCTCACCAAATAAAATAAAAGATGTAGAAGACAATGACTCTACTTGACAAGCCGAATAAGGAAGAAAAAGGCAAGTTGATTGAAGTTGATGTCATCAAGGAAGTTAATTTTACCAAAGTTTGATCAATGTGGCTACTACCAATCTCTCAAAAGCTTAAAATCCTCACTTTTTTTGTATAACCTACCTACCTCTTATTGATAAATACAGAACAAAAAAAAAAATCTATCACAGCTCTTTGGATCTGAAAAAAGACTACACAACTTTATCACACTTATCTCTAACCTACGACCCATCACTATGATATTTTGTCCATGATAAATCCACTTTTCACCTCTCGGCTTAAAATTAACCTCCTAATCTACTAAAAATAATGGCCAAAAAATTTAATAGCTGATAAAGTTTATAATAAAATATGTGATAATTGAAAGAAATAAAACTCCAAACTTTCATTAAAATAAAAAAACAAAAAACAAAAATACAACATGTCTGCACTAAACCCCTAAAAAAGGGAGTTTATTTCATGGAAAAAAAAAGAAAAATACAAAATCTTGATACATGAATATATAATAGATTATAAGGGATAAAGAAAAAACTTAGGTGAAGCACGTAGAGAATGTCCCCTTCATCATCTTGTCTCCTAACTCTTGAGATCTCTCCAGCAACTTCTCTAAGATCATTGAAAAAACCTACATAAATCCTCTCTTGGACTCCATTAAACTTTAAGAAAAACCCTCATTCATTCCAACTATTTGCTTAAATAGAGTAGCATCAAATCTCCCAAAAAAAGACAAGAATTTTATGAGAATCTATGGAAAATCATAATAGTTGTCAGGACAACACCTAAACACCAGATTTTAGCCTCTGATTTTTAACTACTTCAATAGGTGTTGAGCACATAGGTGGCTAGGCTCTAAGACTAAGGCTTGAACTTGAATTGACCATAACTTCTTGAATGTGCATCGTTTGCTCAAATGATAAGTTCACTTAGTGTTCACATCAAATGCTTGAAATTCATCAAAATAAAAGTTTTTTATATCAAGAAAATATTTTGATTATTGCAATAATTTTATAATGAAGCAAAAATAATATATAAAAATCAAAGATCTGAGAAAGGACGGAGATATAAATTTGCTACCTATCACAACTTTTCTTCAAAATTCTCAAAAGCACCAATAAGTTAGAGTGGATACTAGAGTGCAAGAGCGCTTTCTTGGAACTAGAGTATCTACTTGCCCCTCCACATTTATTAAAGAGACATTACTATTATTATCTTGGGAGGATGATGTAAGCTCAATATTATAGAGAAGAAGGGAAAAGAAACAATTGTTGATTTATTACATTAGTATGTCACTAAATTGTATCGAGTTTTGATATCCTATCATGGAAAAGCCTATGATCACGATCATCATCACAGCATAATGATTCAACCCTATTTTCAAGCTCATTCAATATAAGTTATCACCGATCACCCACTCAAAACTATACTCGCAATGCCCGACCATTATAGTCGATTGTTAAAATGGTTGGTCAAGCTAAGCAAATTCAACATCTTCTACTCACCCCACACACTGATCAAGGCTCAAGCCCTTACAAACTTCTTGGTAGATTTAAATGACTTGCAATGCAAAGCTACTAGTCTCAAACAATTGTGGTCCCTTTATATGGGTATTATCTTGAAGGACCCATTAGAGATCAACATTATCCAATCAATAAAAATCAAATTCAAATTGACTAACAATCAAGCCATGTACGTAGCTCTTCTTGCCAAAATAAGTAAAATAAGTTTCACCTGCTTGTACTTAGGCTCAAAGAGATGGTGAATCAAGTCAGTGATTTCAAGATCGAAATGAAAAATGTGAAGATGCCAAATCAAGGTCAAAGCTGAAATCATAAAGCACAAATACTTGAATTGTGCAAATACCCAAAGAATAAAACCAACCCAATGATCTACTTTCCATGACCAATGGATTAAGAGATTGACCATCCCTATAACTCAGGATACGACCATCGAGGAAAGTGAGTCACTTCATATAAAAAATAATCACCCTCGAAGTTGGGTAAATCCTTTTATAGTGTACTTAAAAAAAGGAGAGCTTGAGCTAAGCATCAAAGACAAAGCGATTATGTTGACCTATAAAAAATTCCATAAGCTCAATTGAGCAAATATGATGAAATCAGATATCAAATGAGATTTCATGCAAATTGGAGCTGAAGCAACTCAACAAATTGATTTGTGCTCCAATTACAAAATTGACGTCGATGTGTTCAAAATATCAAATTAACTAAAATTGATATTTTTCATCGATCAATTAACATTCAATGATGGAAAATCAATGAATAGGTGATTTCATGTATATCAAGTCGGAGGCCATTCTCCAAATGAGCTTTCAAATGAAATGAATCTCATCATTGTTGTTGAAACGGAGTAACCTATCAAATAAGACATTCTGCGATTAATTCAGTTGAGTGTGGAGCAAACGACAAGCTACGGATTTGACAATGCATAGATTGAGCTCAAATTTTACCTCGATCAACTCTGACATGGCTCAAATGGCACATGATCGTGAAATAGACTGTGGTGATGCATTCAAAATGTCAAATTTACCTAGAAATGATAATCATACTGTATGGATTCAATTTCAATAATTTTCACATAAATTGTGATGCGATCATGTCATTAAGAAAATAAAGGGATTTATTAAATCCAATTTTCAGCAATAAATTTGATTCAAATTAATATAAATTTATATTTTTCCAAAGATATAAAATGTCATTAAATGGATTTAATTCCCTCTCTCACTCTCTCTTCCTCCCCCTCTCTCTCTATATATATCCAAATTTACTTCTCATTTTCCTCTAAGAAGAAAGAGAGAAAATAAAATCCAATCCCTCATCCAAGAAATCAAGAAATCCTCTGAGCTGAGCTTCCTCAACTTGTTACCGTCCCTGTGCTACAGTGCTCGCTGGCCATTACAGATGATCTCTCTCTCTCTCTCGTATTCCATCACAACCGAATCAGCTTCTAAAGAATTCCCATTTCCCATCAATCCTTTTCTCTATCCAAGAATCAAGATTCTCATGATCCACACTCCACAAGACCAGACTTGATTCCGCTCCCAGTTCTCGTCTGTGCTACAGTACCTGAGCCAATCCGAATCCTTCCCAGCCGAACAAAATCCGACCGCTGGGTCTAATTCCTGCTCCAATTCATCCCCATCTACTACAGTACCTGCGGCAGGAGAATCCGTTATATCCCTCTCATTCCTTTGCCACCAATTCTTCCCATCCGGCCATTGTTCATGCAGCCACATCCTGTAATATTGTGCATAGAACTGTTGCGTGGCACTGTAGCACATTATAACAAGACACCGTAGCACAACACTATAGCATGATAGCATCGTATTGTGGCACTGTTACCAAAGCACCAAACATAATTTCCAGTTTTTTGGACCTATCTCATCTGCTACATTACACAAACCTTTTGGTCAAATCCCAAATAATAGTACTAATTTCTATCCCTGCTCGCAAGTCCGTGCAACTTGCCTCAATTTATACATTAAAAGATAAAAATGCCGTAAAATTCTTAAAATTTTCATATGTGCCAACATAAGATCTCATGAGGAAAATTTATTGATATTCTTGCAGAGAAAATTCTTGAGGGACTCCTCCGTTAATTTTGGATCAAACGAGAGATAAAAATTCTCTCTCTGTTGATCTTGGATCTAGAGCAAGGAAAAGAACATGATCACTAAATTTCAAGCATTCCTAATGTCCGAGAAATTCAAGAAATCTGAAGACCTCGGCTGTCGATCTTAGTTTCAACATGAGATGAAAATTCCTCTTTTTCGTTAATCTTGGATCTGGAATGAAGGTATAATAGTGTTTTTGCACTAAAAATTATAGGAACTTAGCATTGTTAAGCCGAAATACTGTTGAAATTTTAGTTGACTTCGGATTTAAAAAAAAATCAAAAGAAAAATGAGACAAGATAAAATAAAATAATAATTGAAATTTCAAATTAAATTTGAATTATCAAATTTGAAATAAAGATAGATATACTTAATTTGAATTTAATTGAAATCAAAATAAAATGAGATTTGCAATGTGATTGAAGCATAGAACTTTCAAATATAAATACAATTCAAGCAAATATATAAAGCATTTAGATTAATTTTGGCAGCTCATTATTGAGTATAAAGAAGCATTCTAATGGTTGTTGCACTCACCCATAATTCATTTCAGATGAACTAAAGATGATCTATATAATTCATTAGAAGATACATAATGTATTTGAAGGCTTATTAAACAACAAAAGAAATAGCCTTCAATCATTCTGGCTCAGTTATTAAAGAAGCATATGAAAATGGTGATATATTACTTCAAATTGCAAAATAAATATAAAATGTCTTCAATTGTCACCAGATCTGCACCACATCATGCTAGCAGACAAAATGCATTGATTTAACTTCTAAGTGAGCTTGAAATATATCAATATTGCATAAATTATGGAGCTAATTATCATTCAATTCAAGTGCTTCAAAATTTTTGCAATTATCTGAAATAAATAAATTCTTGTACAAAATATAAACTGATTTTTAATTCAACTTGATCTCTCCAAAATTCATATAAGTCTTTTAAATCACCTGCATGGGCCCTAACATAATGACAAATGTCTAAATTCACTGTATGAGGATACTTCGCGGGTTAACATAACATAAATTTGAATCACCTGCATGTGCTTTGATTAATGTGTTGTACATTCAATCATAAGGACTGGAATGCTACGTAGGTTGAAAACTCAGATCAATCTAAATCTTTGCAAATCTCATCCAACCAATCCAATCCTCTTTTAAAAACAAGAGTTGATAAGACTGGTTTCAAATATTTTAGACCTAGTCCTTTATGCTAGAGTTGATAAGGCCTATCCAAATAGGTGTGTTGATGGTAAAATTCAATCGAAGGGGATTATTATTGTTGAAATTCTTAAAGAATCAATGTCAAAATCATTTCAAATTTAAATTTAGAAATGCAAACCCAATCTTCTGCTAGCAAATAGTAGAGTTGCAAGGTCTACCCCGATGATAATCATGTTGATTGTAGATATTAACCGGAGGCGATATTTTTATCAAAAGCTATTTGATTTTTAAATTGAATTAATATCAAACTAAGCTTCAATCAAATAAAAAATGAAATCAAATGGAATTTATTATTCTCAATAACTTACAATAATAATCCATCCACTGTCTCGCCATTATTTGAATATATTGGTTTATTTAATTTAACATTAGCTCTCAAACTCAAATAATCTCATATGAAAGGATGTGGGTGTCTTCTATCCACATCATATTGCCCCTAAATGACACCCTAGAAGATGCGTTATAACCAAGGTCCTCTATGGATGATTTTGCCTCTAAATTGCTCCACTAAAAAATGACTATCGCTCGTATGTTCCCCAATAGCTTAGCCCTTTGAGTTATAAATCATAAGGTATATTTGATAGCCATAAAGCCTTTTTTTAGCTTTGAAAACTTGAGATTGTCTCTTTAGACTAACACAACCTTAGGTCTACAAGGATTGCCTTTGTCGATGCAACCCATGGCTACTAACAAGAATCCTTCGGTCAGGTTGGGTCGACTACCTCCTCAGATTAGAGACCACGATGGCCCAAGATGATAGAACCATGGGATCTTAATCGTCATGTCATCATTCCATTAATCATATTCTTTAAACTAATAAATAATGAAGTTCACACAAATTATTAATATTTCATCTATTACTACTATATGGAATTAGCAATCTCATGACTAGCCTTAACGAAAGTTCTTTCTCATCCTTGGGAGGTAATTAATTATAGATGCTAGCATCTAAAGAGAACCTAGAACTAGATCTAAAGTCCTTACAAAATGAGGGTGAAATCTTTGGGTTGTGTCTAATATACAAATCAAATAAATTCATCTGCCTTCTTAAAATTTCGTTCAACACAAATCTAAACTCTTATTTCAATTGAGAGCTTGGACGTGAATTTTCGGTGCCCACGGACTTTGGCAACTTGGCAGGGGAAGATTTCTCTTTCCATTTTTGGTTATTAAAATTTACAATATAGTTACAACGGAATATAGTAAAATTGATGCTTAATTTCAATTATAAAAGAAAGCTTTTAATAAATTCAAATGGTTTTGAACATAATTTTATTCTAAAATTTTATTTCATTTCAATTATATATGTTATGTTGTACCTCTGCATTTTGAAAGAATGAGATTAAATATATATTGAATATTATTAATCCATACCTTTCATTTTTATATATGAAACTTCAGAACACCCTGTTCATCATGACCTTTGGCCGGATCTAATATATGTCTCGTTAACACCATTATTAATGTTGGAAATGTTAGGGCTACCATCCAATTTGGTAGTGTTGACTTGAGAATTGTTACTACAACCGATGCTACTCCTACTCTAAGTGCACCTACACATTGAGTACCTCAACTAATGCATAGAAGATCAATTGAAGTGCCTGTTGTTGATGCTCCTCAAAAGAGAGCTTCTATATTTGAGAGACTAGGTCATGCTGACATCCCAGCCTCGGAGAGAATTATTATTGGACAGAAAATCTTAGTAATATCGGCAAATGTCTCAACTCTGCCAATTGAACCTTTCGTAGTTAGAAGGAATGATCATGAAGCTTCTTCATCTAGATGAAAATTAACTATGAAGTAGAGAAGAAAGATAAATGTTGAACTACTAACTAAACAACCCATTGTATAGCTAGCTCTAGAACCAGAAGTGAGTATTCCTACCCAGAATAAATTGAAGCCTAAAATGGGTTAAGAGGAATAGCTCTGGTGGTGAGCTAAAGTAGTCTATCTAGGAATAGCTCTACTTGCAAACCTTTGAAATTTTCTTTTATTATGTCTTTCTTCTTGGCAACTTTTAGTACTTTATGCACTCGATAAGCTTTGAAGCTTTATTGCAATTATCGATCGATAATGTTTCACCTAGAAAGCTACGAGTCACTATTGTAGAGATGAATTCAATAGAATTGAGAATCAAATGTGTGACACGCACATATGTCTGGATATCTACATTCAAAAGATCCCTGTAGAAGGGAAAACAAGTTTGGAATCTAAAACCTCAAAAAGAAATATTTGAAGATAGAAGAAAAGGTGTAACATTCGGCTCGCCTTGGAGATCCACCAATAATGAAACCCAACAAAGATTGGTATAGAAGAAGAAGATCCCCGATAATGAATTATGTGATGGTCGATACCTAGGAGAGCACTCTAGGGAATCCCATCATCAATCACCTAGATATCTGAAGACGGTTAACTTTGATCGTCATCCTTCGATCGAAGAGGTGTTTGTTTATCATTCTGAACCAAAGATTCATTGGAGATGATGCTTTGAGATCAAACTATAAGATGAAGGGCATGACGAAGACACCATGGATGTTGAAGTGGTGGTACACCATATTGGAGAATAATATAGTGCACGATAGTCCCAACACAGATGACATGGACCTGCATCATCTGTACAAATTGAAGAGCTGACACTTGAGTATATATAAAGGGGAGCTTCAAGTACCTCTTCAAGTGATGAAGAATAAAAGCTTGAAATTGAAGAGAATAACTCTATATTTGCAAACAATGCCACCTTAGTTTAAATACAAAAATGGATACAATGATGGATGAAAGTTAAGGATAAAGAGATTGTCTAGTTAAATGCAAAGATAAATAAGATGATGGCTCAGATAAATGTCATGCTACAAATGATGCAGAGAAATTCGACAATAATACCAACGCTTATCCTTCCTACTAATAATCAGATAGTCGGCTAATCAGCCCGCTAATCCAACACTGCAAACTTCCAAAGCATATAGTGCACATGAAGGAAGAAATGAGGTCAATCAATTAGTATCTTAACCTACTCCTAAAAATGTGCCTAACTTGTATGAGTCTATAACTACAGCTAAATTGGAAACTATTATAAATGAAAAAATAAAAGCTGTCATTGCTACTGATCAGGCGAAAAAGTTGGTAAGCAAAGGTCGCCCATATCCAGCAGAATATGATCAGGAGCCTTGCCCCAAAGGTTATTCAATGCTAAAATTCAATACATTCAATGATAATAATAACCATAGACAACATCTGGCACAGTTCAAGAAACTTGTGATAACATTGAGGCAACGCATTGCTATTCCACCGAGTTATTAAACCTCAACGCTTTCAATAATCAATTGATTAATGATTCAATTAAAACTTTTGTTGAACTAAAGAAGATGATCATCAAAAGATTCAACAGTGTAATCGAAAGAATTATAATTGTTGATCTCTCCTTAGATAGAAAAAGAAGAGATGAATCAATAACTAAGTATATTTCATGATGGTGCAATATGAGAATGAAGTGCAAACAATAGCTAGAAGAAGAACATGCAATATAGCTATTGATGGGTAACATTGATGATAAGATGACACCCTATTTATACATGGCTTCCATTACAACATTCCAAAAGCTGCTAGACCAGTGGTAAGTTTGAGAAATTGAATCATTTTAAACACGAAGGCCACTAAGAGAAATCAAAGAAGAATCGATCTTCAGATTCAAGAAAAAATGATTTGTATGCAACTTCCTATAACTTGGAAAATAGAAAATGAGTTGTCTACAATGTTGATAAGGGAAAATAGCTTGCTTACATAGATGAAAAAAAAGCATACGTTTTGCACCCAGCCAAGGCAATTCTCAAAATACAATGAGCGAGCTCATTCATCCTCTCAAAGATAAAATAAATTAAAAATATTCATTCAAAAAAGAAAGTGTGGCTAAGTTATTATGTCAAGCGCTTAAAGCAGGATTGGAATTATCAGAGTGCAAGGAACTAGAAAATTATGTCAGATTAATAACCCAAAGTATTGCCCATATCATCAAGTAATTAGCCACTCTATTGAGGACTGCTATGTCTTTAAGGATTAGCTAGAGAGAAAATACAGAAAGGGTGAATTCACATTATCTAATAGTATTTTTATTCATTCGAAGAAGAAGTCCATTAAGGTGGTTACGTCATCTTCCATACAGGAAAGGTAGTCCAAGATGAACAAAGAAAACTACGATTTCTAAGATGGTCACAAAATGCTAAAGAAATTAAAAGGTGTCCCCAAAGATCAAATTGAAGTCACCACTTGAACCAGTATTAGATTTAGAAGAATTGCCAAAGAGCACCTCGGCATCTCAGTAGCATCTTACCAAGGCTACTTCATCTCAGCAAGAAGACCAATCTGCTAAATGTAAGCCTCAAAAATCAAATAAGCCAGTAGAGAAGAAGAAAATGAAAAAGAGAACTACGATTTAAAAAATTATTAATAATTTGGAGGAATATCATCAGCCTATGAGGAAACCCATAAAGCTTGCTGACTTCATGTTAGGACTTCGAATCTCTGAACCAAATGGAGAAAGAGATTCACTTCCAGAAGTATGCCAAGTCATCTCAGTGTTATTAGACACCTCTCATTAAAACCCATCTCTAGATGATAGTTATCATCGAATAGTCTCAGCTAAGACAATCCATAACAATGGACTCAAACGACGAGCCTCAATAATGAGAAAGATTCATGACGCAACAACATCTAAGCATTGTTGAATGGTATAGCAGACAGATCATAGTTCAAAAGAAGATTTATGCTTTCCTAATGATGATGAATTTAAATCTTCAATAACATCTCAAATAGATCATATGAAACTAAGCAGTGATTTTGAAGCCTTTGTCAGTCCTGAGGAGAAGAGGATGACTTTGAAGAGGATACTTCTTCAGAAGAGTCGGAGCCAAAAAAAGTAGTCCAAGTACAATTGAGAATTGATAAAGTATTGCCACCTCCATCAAAAGCAAGGCCATCAAACAAATACAAAGCTAAAATGAAAATATTCTTCTTAACGAGCTGAAGAGGCCAGGTTCAAATAAAGGAGTTGGCTATAATATCTTGTCGCATCTGAGAAACATCCATGCACAATTAAATATGTACGAGGCTCTCTTGATGTCTAAGGATCTACGAGAAACCTTGATACAAGCTCTCAAGGATCCAAAAAAATATGAAGCTTACTTTATCAAGTGATGCATGATTAACATTTTGCAAACTCGGGATCTTCCAACAATTACCTTCTAAGAAGATTTGAAGCTTTGAACAATAGAATATAATCACCCGTTATATGTTGTTGCAAAAAGTGATGGTGTCATAATAAATAGAATTATGATCGACCCATGTATATCAGTGAATCTTATGAGCCTATGAGCACTAAGAGGTTTATCCCTCGACATTCAACACCTTAGGTGAGATAAGTTGATGGTGCATTATTTTAATGAAATGGGACAAAGAACTCTTGAATCTTTTATTTTACTGTTCAAATTTGGAGAGCTTTATACTAAAGCCAAATTTTATGTGATAGATGTCGACACCTCATTCAGGGTTTGTTGGGTCATCCTTGGCTCTAAAAATATGGGATAGTCCTGTCTACTCTGCCCCAATGTAAAAAGTATATAAAAGATGGAGAAGAATACAAAATCCTTAGCACTATCTAATCATTTGCAGTTCATGAGATAAAGATTTATGAAGATACAAAGTACTTTCTTCTAAAAGAAAGTAAGCCTCAACAGTCTACAGCTCCTGACTCAAAGATTACAAAACAAGCTAAAAATGAAAAGAAGAAAAAAATGGAAGAAAGAAGAATATAACGACTCTCACTAAAACCCATGATACTTCTTCGAAGTTGAAGAGACTCGTCCCTCACTTGGCCAGTGACATAGAAGAAGAGGATAGTGCTCTTGGTGAACTCAAGGAGATATGTGAACCCTCTGTGAAAGAAAAAAAGAAGATGGATTGTTCTGGCTCTGATTATAACCTCGAGTCCATCTACGAAAGCGAAGTTCAGTGTGTTTCATCAAGAAGAACAATGGATAGGACAATAAAAGATTCATACATAATTACATCAATTCCTCCTCGATACTTCAAGGAAATCACTCCACGTGAGACTCATATCGTTGAAGAGTTAAAGATATTCTATGTTCCTCCTTTTCCCAAAAGTGATAAACTCAAAATTTTATTCTATAAATTCGATGAGTATTATCATCAAAATATTATTCTTTCGATGGCCAGCCCAAAAATTCTTGTTAGCTTTTAATATACAAAGAGCTTTTTAGTATATGTTCAAACATAGATTTTAAGAATTAAATGAAATCATCAAAGATCTCATTCCCAAGATAATGTGAACTAAAAAATGTTTATGGCTGCTCTTTTAATACATTGGCTCTTATATCTCCTCTGACCACATAATCCTTAACAATTCGTTAAATATCAAAACATACTACTCTGTTGAAACATCATGTTTTTTTAATTAATCATCTCTTAAAGAATTCTCTACATAATCTTCAAATCAATCATCAATTATTTATATTTTAGTTAATAAATGTACACGCCTTTATCTGGCGTTATTTTTAGAGTTTTATTTAAATTTATTTGAATTTTATTCATATTGAACTTATATTGTTTACTTTTTGTAATAAAATCTAAAATTGAAATGTATTTTATGAGCATCATTTTGTGGCTTGGAATATGAAATGAATTATTATTAAAGTTGTTTTTCTTTCATTTTGACTTTATTTATCTTGGAATTAATGTCATAGAGCATCGCCTCTGTGATTAATTTTATTTTGACTTCATGTGTGTTGGAATTATGCTCAAAGAGCTTATGTTTAATGAATTTAATTTCCATTGGGATATGACATATGCTAAGGCTAATCTCGCTGAGCTTATATTTGTTAATTTTTTTTATTTAGATTTTTTGATGAAATTAGTTTCATTGTACATTATTTATTAGGATTAGTTTCTTTGATTTATATGTTCATTGAGATTAATATATTTTTTAGAAATATGTCTCATATGATATAATAATATAGCTTTGGTAGGGCCTCATGTTTTGATATCAATGGCTTTTTGTCATTATGACAATTATAATTTATGTATGCATATGTGATGATATTCATGGTGAGGCTGATTTTTAATGGTTGAAAAGTATCATCTATGTTGCATGCTATTGTTGATGAGCAATGATAGAACCAACTTTCTTTGAGAATGAGTGTGCTTCTTCATGCAAAGTAAGGCCTATTTAACACATGGACATGGATGTGTTATCACAACTATGAATGCAAAACAATTTAACATAAATTTGTGTAAAACATATGCACATTTCTATTAGACAAACATCGCACATTTCTCACACCTAATTTACTATATACATTGGCATACAATTATGGAAAATAATGCATTTGGCTCAAACATCCTCTTTGACTCATCAAGCTCTATTCATAAGTTATTTGTACTGACCAAGAAGTCAATTTGATAGTTGTGTGATCTCGCTTTTCCAAGGTTCATTGTGATGATTAATACTCTCTGAAAGTCTTATTTTATGATCTTTTATTATCTATTCTGCAATTACTTTGACAATCACATATTAGCAATAATCCTAAAATATTTGGATAATATTTTTTATCTCATAAACATTACATATGCAACATTTCAATGGTAAAAACTATCTCTTAACCATAAGCTAAAACACTTCTTTTCAGTGTTGGCCTTGAAGAATTTTCAATTAACTCATAGCTTACCATCTTGTTTGGGAAATTTATACTCATAGCACATAATTTTTATGTATTTTCATATTTAAAACATGAAGTTTAACGTTTACGAAAATAGCACTTTTGTAATGTATAAAAAGGTTCATTTCACTTAAAAAAGGATTCATTTTACTTCAAAAAATTAGTAATAGTGTTATTTTTGATGTAATATTTAAAGATCTAGGTGCCTTTTATATAAATATGAAATTTGTGGTGTTATATATATAAATATATAAGAACTATGTGCTATGTATGTAAATGCCCCCATTTTTTGAATCCGTGGTGATTATTATGATTTTTTTGTGTTTGATTTCTTTGTGATGTTTAGAGTTTTAAATAAATTCCCTTTGTTTCTAACTCATATTCGTTATCGCAAATAGTCATTAAATCACTATTTTCAACCTCTAATGTACCACTTGGGCTAAATAACATGGTTTTTAGGATGACAAAGGATAAGATGACTGAGTTACTTCCAAAAATAAGAAGAGAATAATTTAGATTGTCTAATTCTAGTCATTGATTTAGTAGATCTTAAAATAAATGGAATAATTAGCCACCTAAAACTCATTTTAATTAGATTGCAATTTTCTTAATAAAGAAAAATCTCAAATTGTAGAAGAATGATATAGCTCTAGCTAGTCAATGTTTTAAACATCCAATTGATAGTTGTTGGTGTTTTATCGGTATAGACTTACCCAATATTCTATGCTAAAAGAATATGGATTGCATCTATTGTTGCCTTGTGAAACATCACTCTTGTCTCGATGCCCATGGTGACCAATGCCTTATATATGATGATATCCATCATCACACACCCTATTAGCCAATTTTAATGTGCTACACCCTTTGTTGACCAATATTAACTCATCAACCATCTATGAAAAAAATTCCTACATACTCTAAATTTTTAAATCAAAATTTTCTTTTACCATCCCCAAAAAGCATTATCGGTATAAAGATATTTTTTAATCAATGACCCATAATTTTTATTTATGAATTTTTCACATGCACATCTTATGTGTGCCTTTTTTTTTTCTCTTCTTATTTGTGCATAAGATATTGGTTTGATTTGAATCAATTTAATTTTTCTTATATAAAATGAAGAGAATATAAATTTAAGATAAACATATAAAATAAAATAATATTTGTATTAATTACCACATCCATAATTTTAAAACTACACCATACCACAGTTAAATCGATTCAATCGTAAATCAATCATATAGCTTTGTTAGGTCAGCATTTAAACTTGGATTCATGTTGAATTGATAAGAATCAATGAGAATCAACAATTTGCCAATGAAATGTATAACTCAATTTTGTAGAATTGCCTACATCGAAATTTACCCTATTAATCACCATTAATCAATGATCCAAGAGCTTAAGTTTATTCAATAAAATTAAATATTTCTAAAACGTAATTATTTATAATAATCTAATCTATATATAAACCAATAAACCCTATCACCCAAAATCATGAAATCCTAAGACCTTGCATATATGGCTCTGGTGCTTCGCCTTTACCTCTCTACAGTCACCACTTATTCACTTGAGGTGTTCTTCATTGACAATTCAAACTCCCTTCACCTAATGTTTGCATCATTATAAGGCCTCCTCTATAGAGCCGCCTCTATCGGATTTATGTTTTCTAAGAAAACCTAATTTCTCTTTATTATATCTATGGTATTCATTTATTTGGTTTCTTGAGGACATAGAAAACCTATAATGTTGTTTTTCAGCAATTTCATAGTTTATCAATGTTTTTCTTAGAAAGATTGAAAATTGTAACTTCATATAATTGATGCTTGCTACTTTAAATTGCTACTTGCTTTAAAATTAAAAAGTTCGAGGAAAAAAATAAATTATCATTTCGTATTTTGTATTCTACCTTTTATTATAAATACTTTTCTTTTAAATGTATTATTAATTTTAAGAAAATGCATTTTTTCATGTAATATTTTTAATAACAAAATAAAAATGAGAATGTAGAACTTTATATTAACCTTCACAATCATAGATACAAGAAAAATAGCTATTACCGGCAGAATAATGCATTGGAAATTACTGACATATTTTCAGGATTTTAGTGGGAAATTTTTCAAGCGAAAATTCTGCATAAAAAAAAAAAGACACTTCGATCTCCACTCGCATTTTCCGCTGATTTTCTGCAGAAAATTTAGTTGTGGAATATTCGTCGAAACTACTATTATTTGGAGTTGATGAATACTCTAAACTTCTTTTCTTTTCTTTGACTTCGACTCTATCTCTTTTGTGCGGCGGTGGAAGGATGCCTAGGGCATGCCAAATATCCATGAAAATGTGTCATTTTTGTCTAATTTTTTCTTAGAATTGAAGGTAAACCACTTCCTCTAGCTATTATGATTGTTTATTTGTAATTTTTTTTCATTTAATCATGTTGAATACAGATTTAAAGTTTTTTTTTAAAAAAATCTCCAATTTACAACTTATATTTTCTTCAAATCCGTATAAAACTTGTATATCTAATAATTATTTTTCTATTTGGAGTTAGATCTGATTGTTTAGCTTATGATTTAGATTTTTTTTTTTTTTGGGAACCTTATATAGGGAATTTTATTGCAAAAAAAAATTACAAGGTCCTTAAGAGGGATAAACTCAAGCTACTGACTCATAGAGCTACAAACATCCTAGAGGTGAATCCACTAAGTACAACCTACCAATAAAAAGAAAAAGAAACTACCATGGAAAGCAAAAGATACACAAGAGCAAAAGCAAGGCTAGCGAATGTTGAGGCTAAAGAAGTTTATACCTCAAAAGAAATGACCGAAGGAAAAGAACACAAAATTTGCAAACATTTAGAGAAAAATTTAGCACCATTAAAATGATATGAGTTAGATCGGTGGAAGAAACATAAAAAATGAGAAAAAAAGGAGAGTTGTAGAAAAAAGCTCCGGCACACTCAGACCAACTTGGGGCAGCCACAACCATGTGCATCCAAAACCAAAGGAAGGGATACAATAGGCGTGCTACTACCAACCAAAGAATGGGTGAACTCAACCATCTATCATTGCCTACAAACCTGGGGAGATAATCCATCCATTGGAAGAGAGTCGTGTGGCCCAAACGAGCAGTATAACAAAATATAGCAAGGCTAGCCACATACACAGGGGATAGAGAGCCACACAGATACAATGGATAAAGGGAAGACAACATTTCTTTATCAGCAGGAAAGCCCAAATAGTGTCAACAGAGATATCGAATGCACCCACAACAATCCACCCATGTTTCATTCCATAACGATAAAATTGAATAGGTCGGCGGATAAGTAATAGCATCCAAGTCCGGACAAGCTTGCATGAATGCAACCGACTATAAATGGTTTCAAAAGAACATAACATACCGTGGTAGAACAACCATACAACAAAATCATAATTATATTGTAAAATACTAGCCGAAACAAGCCCTCAAACCAGGCCTAAAGCTTCCACAATAGGAAATCTTAAAAGAATAATCCTTAGTTGACCAAAGCCAAAACACACAAACAATAAACTAGCCACCATAACTTCCTGCGCAATGACCAAAGCCACAAAGCGAGCCCAGAAAATGATAAATGCGAAATGCTAAGTAGACCACAAGAGAAAAGAGGAGACTCACCCGGTGGGTACAATAGAAAGGTGAGGGGATATAATACGAGGCATTGAAGGAAGAGCACAAGGCCAAACAAGAGAAAATTTAACCCATATATTAGGACAAGAAAAGCTATCCAACAGTTAGAGCTACAGCAAGTACCAGCCTTCGAAAACAACCAGAAGAAGCCACAAGGGGATACATAAAAAGCGCATGAAATATAGAAAATAGTGAGTTTCTCCCAAAACATTAGGAAAACAACCAGATGCACTTAAGGTCTAGTTATTAAATACATAGGAAACCCGTAGAGCTAGGGATAAATCCATATTAGGGTTGATGTCTTTGTATGAGAATAGAGTTTCTCCCAAAACATTAAAAGCGCTAGATTCACAAATGAGTAACCAATATGAGTACTATTAAGTGAAATAGTGAGCGATCACATTTCATGTCAAGTGAAATAGAGACCTCAATTGAATACAAAATTACAAATAATTGGTGTCAATTTTGAAAATTCATTTCGAATTGAGGATAAGAGTTTGCAAGAAGTGTGATAGCTTGTCATCAAGCATGAATTCAATTAAACAACTCACTAATGAATATGAATGATATGTCTTCAAAAAAATACAATTATTTGTATTTGAATGTAAAATTAAAACACATGGAATTTGGTGGATGCTATTTTCAAAATTAAGTGAAAATGAAATAAAATTCATAAGAGGTTATCACTATAAGTAAATAGCCTATTAACAAGCATGATCGATGCTTCTTATTGAATAACTTTGTCAAAAGAATTACAATTCAAATAGGCTCGCTTAAAGGAAGCATAACAGCTCGTATGAGCGAATATCAAACTTGAATATTAATTGTGCAAAGGTCTAACAGGTCTTTAATAGGCATGAGCCAGCTGTTGAAGTTTAGAAATTCTATGAATAAGTAAAATGCAAGCAAAGGAATACAACATTTTAAATGCAAATATAAATCTAATTCTACTCCATATATGTCACCGAATTCGCAGCCTTAAACGAAGACATTAATTAAGGCTTTAATTGAACCATTCATATATTATGAAGTAGGATTAAAACTCAAATTCAATGCCTTAAAATTATGCAAGCATTCTTATATATACCATGGGCGACACTATCAATACTTCCATTGAAATGTGATTGAAATTTCAAATCAAATTAACTCAAATTAAGCATCAATCTAAAATTACTCATCAAAATTTAATTTTCTTAAAACAAACTTCACTCAATCCATCATCAGTAATTATTTGTCAGAGGTGAAAAATTAAGAAAACTCTAGCTCACAAAGAAGCCAATGTTAAATTAAGTGTTATATTATGTTCACTCTCAATCAAGCTCATGCTAGTAAGGATGTGGCCCATGTCCTCTGACTACGTGGCTTGGCCAGTGCATTCATAATACATTACGACTAGAGTCCTCGATCGGGTGGTTTTCAAATGGAACTATTATATTACAATCATGACCGTAGCTCGTTTTCTCCAATGGCTCTTTGAGTTGTGAATCATGTATACTTAATAGGGCAAAAGCTCTCTGAGCTAAGGTAGACTTAAGCATGTCTCCTTAGATAGACACCACCCAGATCTACAAGGATTTCTTGGGTAATCCATGTGTTCGATAAGGATCCTTTGGTCAAGTTTGGTCGACTACCTCCTCTGACTAAGTGGACTAGGGACCGATAACGATGGCGGAACCATTGAATCTAGATCGGGCACGTCATCATTCCCCCAACAATCCACTTTAAATTAAAATGATGAATTTCATATATTCTAAATTGAAAACTCCACATGCTGCTACTATACACTATGCATTTAGCGATCGAACGACTAGCCTTAGTCGAAATTTCTCTTTCAGCATTGAGAGGGGTAATTAACTATAGGTGCTTGTGCCTATAGGAAATCTGGAACCAGATCTGATATCCTCACAAAATAAGGGCGAAATCTCTGGGTAGTGTCTTATCTACTATTCTATCCGCCTTCTGAAAATTTCACCGACACTTAAATTATACTCTCTTCATTTGTCGAGAGGTCGGTGACAAATTTTCAGAGCCCATAGATTTGTAATGTTATGAAGATGAGCCTCCTTTTAGTCAAATGCACATTTAGATAATTGTCATATTATATTTTTAAAATATCAACTACAAATCAAATAAAAACATATTATCATAAAGAAGTAAGTTTAAATGATTTAGAATAAATGTGAGAAGTTATATTTTAAAATTAGAAATATTACATGAATATTGTATATTTATATATAATTTAATAACATTACTTAATTAAAGCATTTACTAATTACTATTTTCAAAAAAAAAAACCAAGAATTGTATTATAGTCAGAATAACATAAAGTATTTAGTTAGCATAAAATATTATTCTTATATAATAATCAAAGTTATTAAATATTATAAAATTTACTTAATATTATTTATATTACTAATTAATCTCTTGGCATTTAAGCATATATATAATCAGATAATTATTATCAATCTAATATATTAAATATAATTAACTCTTTAAAAAAAGATTACAATAATTTTTCTTAAAATGTTGAAATTTATATTATAAAAATTTTAATTTAAATTGTGTTTTATGCACAATGCTAATTAAATTAACTATTTTTCTTACAAGTGACATTTTTTCTTAAAAACACTAATCCTACTTGTGTTTTAATAAAAATTTAAAACCTAATTCTAATTCCCATTTTCTATCCATATTAAAAAAAATTAAATATACTCATTATACTAAATTATTATTGAATTTGTTACCCAAATTTTTGTAGGTATTACTCCCTTATTAAACAAAATATAAGCATATGAATTGAAGGCCTTTACCATTGGATTAATTTTACTATAGCCATTAGATTGAAATTCATACATTCTTGCTTTTTTTTTGGAAAGTACACATATGTAGATTAAAGGACTCAACTGTTCGATTGATTTTATTATAGCTTTTAGATTAAACTCTCTATGCTTTTACTTTATTGTTCTCCTTTTTGAGTGTTTTTATGTACCCAATGGTTGCTTTATTTTCATGACTAGTAGGTTTTTGATCTCTTTGATGATAGTTGGTATATTATCAAATTTCGAATCTAAAGAATCTTTTCAATGATAGGTTCATCTTCTAATTTCTTATCATTTCTTTTAAGTTGATTAGAAAGACAATAACTGTTGAAAAATAATTAGAGATTATATTTCTTTATTTCAGATGCAAGGCATCAAATTAGCTTATTATAATTTTTTTTTTTTAAACCTTCTCTTCTGCTTTATAAGAGATAAAGACTCTTTTACTTGCTTTCTGAACTAGCACCTAAACAAAATATCATCCAAAATCATTTGATAGATGATGAAAGAAGTCTTCTTGTTAAGTCTTAATCATTGGTTTCAAGGAGGAGAGAGTCATTTCGTAGCCTCTCCACAAAACTCCACAATGTCAAGAAGTGTTTTAATCTTGATACTCTCATCTAAATTTGACTTGAAAAGGGAATATATCTCTGCCATTCAATTGCAAATTGCTTGAATGAGAAATTTTAGAATTATAATAAAACTAAAGATGATGAATTTAAAAGAAGAGGTAATTAATTTTATTTCTCAAATTTTTTTAATTTAATTGCAAATTTAAACGTCACTTCTGTTTATAATAGAGATGGTAATAAATTTGTGACAACCAATTTTATCAATTTTTCCTAAATTTTAATATGAAATTTTTTTTTCTTAATACAATCTAATTGTTAATAGATTATCTAATCAAATTCTAAAACTTAAAAATGCAAGAAATTTAAGTACTCTAATTATTGTTATCTAAAAACTTAAATCATTTATATCTAAAAACTCAGTTAATTTAAAAAAATTTATATTAACGAGATTTGATGTTTCAAAAGAAGGGTAATTAATACTCAAACTTAATCATGTTAATCATGTTCTAAAATATGGTCTGGCAAGTTGTGACATATCAATCAATGACTACAAATATTTTACAATTTTCAGGGTACTAATAGTATTATAAATCAAAAATGTCATAAATCAATCTGAATACAAAATATCTCATCAAAACTTATTTGCCAGGATTAATCTTTGTCATAAACTAATTTCTTATTCTTGCATTATCATTTATCATAACATGCTAGATAAAATTTGAAATAAAAATTTAAAAAAATTATATTATATTATAATATTTAAAGAATTATTTTGTCACTATAAAGGAATGAATAAATGTTACTACATATGATTCTCAAAAGTATATTATTCTTTAGAATTAATTTGATATATTTTATCTTTAATTTAATACATAGATAAATTTATAATAAAAAAAATTTATATTATATATAAATGATACTTAAAAATCTAAATTAAAAAATTACATTATTGAAAATGATTTATGATATAATCTTTAAAATTTAATTGATGTTTTATAATAAAAAAGTTTAAAAAATTATATATATAAAATTATACTCATTAAAAATGATTTAAAAAATTAATTTAAATAAATAATTAATTATAAAGAATAAGATAATATCATGAAAAATGAATTGAAATATATAATTAAATATGAAACATATCAAAAATTCAGTAATAAAATGATTAAAATTAATAATAAGTTTAGCCTCACATATAATGTTTGAAATAAGAAAATGCCTAAATCTTAAGATCAGTGAAACACTCAAAGCCCAATCGTTACGTGTCACAAAATGCATTTGCAAAAAAAAAAAAAATAGTTACAATTAAGGTATCCAAAGCAATAGCAGTTCAGGCTCAGACCCAGTGTAGAATCCTATAATCTGCAGCTATCGGAATTTGGGGAAATCAAAACAGCCAACTCCATTTAATGGAGGGTTACAAATAGATAGCATGCCACCATCCAAAAATTAAAAAATTGAATCTTTCATCAAAACCACCATTGATTAGAAACTAACAACAAAACAACAAATTTTACATAATAAAAGCGAGAAACTGAAAATATAACATCTCTCTTTGTAGATCTCCGACGGATTCTGAAATTAGTAATATTCTCCAAAGCATGAATACAGATTCGATTGCTGGCCCGGATGGTTACACTACTATATTCTTCCAACAGTGTTGGCCCATTATTAAATCTGATTTAATCGAAGCCGTTATTGACTTTTTCAATGGCACCCCCCTTCCTAGATTCTTCTCTAGCACCTCCATAATACTTATCCCTAAAAACAACCATCCGGAAACATGGAATGATTTTAGACCGATTAGTCTATGCACTTTTTTAACAAACTAGTATCCAAAATAATCACCAACCGTATCAACCCTCTGTTGCCGAACATTATCTCCCAGAATCAAACTGGTTTCATTAAAGGGAGAACCATAGCTAATATCCTTTTAGCACAAAAAATGATTCATGATATTGACGTTCCTATTAGAGGTAGTAACATTGCTTTCAAACTAGACATTTCTAAAGCCTTTGACAAACTCTCTTGGGAATTCCTCGTTTCTATACTCCATCTTTTCGGATTCTCAAACGAATTTATTCGTATCATTAAAAATTGTATCACTAATGTTTGGTTCTCGGTTATCGTAAATGGAGAATCAACGCTTCTTCACTTCTGGCTTACGCCAAGGAGATCCTTTATCACCATTGCTTTTATTATAGTCTGTAGATTATTTATCCAGAGCTGAATGATCTTTTCTATAATAAACCAAGTATGATCTACAAAACTCAAGGTGGATTTCCCATTACTCATCTTTGCTTTGCTTTGTGATTTTATCGCTTTTGCAATGCTTCTATAACACACATCAAAACTATTATGAAATTCTTTAAAAAATTTGGCAAAGAAAGCGGTCTCCTCCTTAACAAAAATAAATGTTGCTTCATAACCGCTAATAAAATCAGCAATAATAGAATTAATCAGATAACGAGGATCACTAACTTTCATCAACATCATCTTCCGATCAATTATCTAGGTACTCCTCTGTTCAAAGGACATAAAAGATCTTACCTTTTTGATGATTTAATCCACAAAATATCCAACCGTATCTCCTCTTGGGAATATCATTTTCTATCCTTTGGAGGGAGGTTAACTCTGATTAAGAGTACCCTTAATTCGATGCCTCTTTATCTTATTCAAACTATCGCTCCAACCCATTTTGTATTAATAGAATTGAGAGGCTCATTAACAAATTTTTTGGGGTCTAATACCTCTTCCTCAAAAAATACAGTCCTCTTGGCACAAAATCTGTGGCATCTCGTGGAAGGTGGTGCGGGACCAAATCTCTCAAAGACTCCATCAACGATTCTCTTATAAACTCGGTGGAATTTTAGAAGCAACAATAGCCTTTGGGCTAACTTCATGACAAACAAATATTGCCTATCTAAGCACCCATTGAACTGCTCTTATAAAACTAACGCTTCTCCTATTTGGAAAAGACTCGTAAAATCAAATGGAAGGCGAATCTTTAATTTTGGGGCATTAATTCGCAACTCATTCTTCCTGCAAGATATAAGCTTGGAAATAACTCTTTTGATGAATTAATTTCCTCATGTTCTATTGATACCATCAAAGTCAATTCTGAATAATAATAAATGGAATTTTTCCAAGCTCATTGATTATATCCCTACATCCTTTTAGACAAACTCAATAACATAAACATTACATCCAATAAAAGACAGATTCTTTTAAACTCTCTCAAAATGGCAATTCGCTTTAAAATGTTTGGCTTATGATCAAAGAACCTCGAGACTATTCCAAAGTGTATGCTCGACTTTGGCACAATAATATTCCCACCTCATATTCCATACTCACTTGGTATCTTAAAAGCTTTGTCCCTATTGATTCCTTGATGTGGGGTAAAGGTTTTTACCTCCCGTCAAAATGTCATTGTTGCTCCCATATTGAAAATGTAAATCACCTATTCGTGAATGGTGCGATTGCATCTAAACTTTGGATTTGGTACGATAATCTTTTCTCCATTGACAATTATAACGGCTCGCTTTCTATTTATCAACTCCTCGAGATATATTTTGAAAACAATATAAAAGGTCATATTAAAATCGTTACTGCGATCATTATTCTCTGGTTCATTTGGATGGCTAGAAATGATGCTAAGCATAATATTTCTATGAATCATTCCAAAATAATTGCCAAAACTAAGTTCAAAATCCGTGACCTATTTAAAGCCAACCTTATTAAATATAAACACTTAAAAGGGTGTAAATTTGTTGCCTCTAAATTGGGTTTGCATTTGCACTGATACAAACACCTCTAATCAAGCCAAAATACTTTATTGGGCCAAACCACATGATCAAAATTAACACCGATGGAGCTGTATCCCCTAATGCATCTGGTTGTGGTGGCATCTTTAGAAATTTCAAGGGTGATGTTCTCATGGCTTTTGCTAATCCTATTATTACTAACTCGCCTTTTCAACTAATGGCGTATAAATGCTCTTAACATTGCAATACGAAGGTTGGCTTAATATTTGGAAGTGGATGCCTTATTACTAATCGATCTCCGCAAACTGAAAAATGGCAATGTGGAATTATATTATTTAATCAAGCAAACTAAAAATCGCTCAATCAATTTTGTTACAAAATCACTCATATATGGAGGGAAGGAAATGCTTGTGCGATTACCTTGCTAACTTAGGAACTAGATTGAATGAGCCCACTAATTTTGATAACCATTCTATTCCTAAATACTTACAAGGATTGGTCAACCCAAGACGGGTTTGCCTTACATTAGAGCATGACATTTTCACCGATTTGGCATCTTGTCTTCATATTTTTCAATCGAAACACCCTATCTGCTTTATGGCATTGTTGATTTATTCGGTCCACCATTAAACATTGTTGCCTCTTATCATTCGAAGATCTGGCTGGCTCCTGGCCGAAATATCTCGATTTATGGAAACTTTTTTCGCTTGATGTTCATTATCTATTATTGCTCCGGGTTAATTTTGATCTGGATTATCTGTATGGCAGCCCTATCTGCTGCTTGGAACTGCTACTCTAAACGATTTTTCTGGATAATGTTTTGGCCTGTTTACTGAGATGGATGCTGCGTTAGCTTTGCCTTTTTCTATAAAGATTTCTAGATTGTTTTGTCCCATACTTTCATCATGCATTGGTTTTGTTGTTTTCTAATCCCACATTTGGAAAAGTTTCCTTTGGCTGTGAGTAATTATTATACGGTTTACTGTTTGTGGATGCAAATATTTTTTGGTGCTTATATGGTCCTATTAGCTGGATCGATTTCTGATATCAATGATCTGGAAAATTATTATGCTTATGGCTGCAAATCTACCTGGAACTGCAGAATCATTCGATATTTCAGGAACATTGTGACTGTTGTTCCTACTAGTTCATATGGGAAGTTCTGCTTTAAGTATTTCTACTGGGTTGATACGTTGATTAGTTGTTATATTTGGCTGATATACATATCACCTTGCTGCAATTTTTCACTTCGCATGATAACTGGGTTGAGTTGGGCGTTCATTTTTCTGCTTATGGCTGTAAATCGGCTTGGTTCTGCCGATCAAAAAATTTTTTTCTCGTTATCTGTGGCTGCTGTTCCTGCTAACTGAATTTTCATATCTGCTGCATATAATACCCTGCTGCTGCATGATTGCTGGGTTAAAATGGGCTTTCATTTCTTTAATATGTGGGTTATTCTGCCTTCTCATTTTTCGGTTGGAAAATGCCGTCCTGAACGTGAATAGTTCCTCCCCTGTTTGCTGCTTATGGTTATCGATATCATCAGTGGATGATGATATTCGAAATGGATTACTAACTATTCTTCTAGTCGTTCATTTCATGATCCGCGTACCTATATGGCACCCATGATTCCTCTTTTTTTGGTTTTCTTGTCTAAATGCAATTCTTGGATCGTATTTTAGTTGCTTGTATTACATACCTGTGAAATACAATACTTTACTTTACCACTATTATCCCAAGGTCATTTATAAAGGGAGGGTTTCACAGGGCCTATTGTGCTTGATATACTCTATTGGGATGGTGTTAATCTCGAGATGAGCGATTAGGTTTGCGGGTTATAAAGCTCACTTACCTATCAACAAGCGGATATTGCATTCTCTCGGTTTGTTGGCTATGATGGCGGTGGATCTCACTTCCTATTGGTTGGTAGTTGCTCTGTGATGTAACCCTTTGTTGGGATGCTCATACTTGCATCGCCCCAAAAGGATGTGATTGAGCGAGCCTATTTTATCCCATTTCCTTAATATCATTCTCTCTTTATTGTGTTTTCCTCCACTTATTGTCGGCATTACCTTAAGCCTTTATCTTTTCTTTGCTCTCTTATTGTTTTGCGGGTTTTCTCCATTACTACTTTACTTTTATTTGTTTTAATGCTTCTTTTGAATTTTGGATGTAATTTAGATTGGGGTTTTCTCCTTAGGTTGATTGTAGCTCTTTGAGCATTAGTTCTGGAGTGTAACCCCTTTTAAGGATCTTGTAACCTTGTTTTTGTGGTAATAAAATACCCCCGTATAATGGGGTTTTCCTAAAAAATTAAAAAAAAAAAAAAAAAAAAACTAGAACTTTAGCAACTGAAGGTGAAGTTGTAGATGTTGTGGCTTGATCGATTGGAGGGGACATCCTATGATAGAAGCTAAAGCATACATAACTTGATGGTTAATAAGGTGGAATCACAAGTTTGAGAGCAAAACACGCACAAGAACATCAATGATTCCTTCTTAATGCTGAAATAGGGAGATCATTTTAGGAGGTGTATTTTACAATTATTAATATAGTAGATGTGATGTGCAATGATTATACTATAGTCTAAATCATTAGAGAGTTGAATTGATATATGTCTAGAGTATATTAAGACAACTAAAAATGAACGACAATTTAAAATTTGAGAAAAATGCTCTAATAGATTCCATAGAAACACGACGAAGGGTAAATTTACCACCAAGGCGAATTCTAATGGAGCAACTAATGAAGCTATTTCATAATCTGAAAACAAAATCGTAGGCTTATCATGTAAGAATGAAGTTGAGTTACACTAGATCTGGAGCAATTACCCACGAGAACATCTTTAAAAGGGCAAGAGACAACAAATTATGCCACCTTTTGTTGATTCACCAAAATATTCATGTGATTTGCCAAAATTGGAATTGAAACTTAAGTAAATATGGGCAAATCAAGCTGTGAAATTTGAGGAAAACGATGCCATATAGCATATCTAGGTACCGCTGACTGTGGTATAGGTTTAGTGGCGTTAGGAGTCATAACTTATATTATTATTTTTTTCAGGTAGATTTAAATGCAAACAACTTTTTTGTAATTATCTATTTTATAACTAATTTAAAATGTGCTTTTGATTTCACCAATAGTAAAATCTCAATATGATTATATTTGAAATAAAAATGATCATGATTATACAATAGAAGAAAGAAATATACATAAAAAATAAATAAAATTATATATTTACCATACGTGTATATTATCTATTGCATTAACTATAAATTTTTTATTGAAATAAATAAATAAATTCATTTTTATTATAGAATAGCATTATACATGTCAACTCATATTTTAATTATATTAGCAATATTTTTAATATCCAAACAACATGCATTTTATGCAAGTGCAATTAACTAATTATGTAATATTATTATAAAAGTAGTTTATTTTTCTTCTAATATTAAGAATTGAATTTTATCTTTTCAGAAGTCGGCGCCAATATCATTATTGATTATTAAGGATTTCATTGTTTGCGTTAGTCGTTTTCTTAAGGTCTAGGTTCCAACTTGCTTGTTTAGATCATTTAATTAACTTCTAAAATATGATTTGTATGTTGAAAATATTTAAAATCTTTCGAAGCATTTAATAAAAATAAGTTGTATTTCTTTCTAAATATGATAGTAACTAGTTTTAGCATTTACTATTTGTGTTTGGGCTTGGGCTGATAGTTCATTTGGTAGATTTAATTCTATTAAGACTTTTTTTGGCTAATTGGATTGCTTCTATCAAAAATAGTGGTAAGAGTCATATAAATATAATATTACCTGTATGCGTTTTGTGGTTTATCGGGTAGGATTGGAATGAGGCCAAACATAATAATATTTGTATGAGTCATCTTCATATTATCTCTGAAGTAAATGATAGAATTAAAGCATTATTCAATTCCAATCATATTCACAAGAATAGTTTTAAAGGTTGCTCTAAGTTATAAAATTCGGATAAAGTTCTCAAGATTCTAATTGGTTTAAACCACAACACAATTACTGGTGGTCATTTTAGTATAAGATAGTTGGTTTCGCAGATCCATTATATACGTCTTTTATGCAAAGCTTTTTGCTTTAAACTATGCATTGGACCTATGCCATAGTTTTAGCATCAACAATATTTTGATTGAAGTTAATCTTTGTTGATTTTGAATTTTATTAATCCATACAAAGATAAAAAATGTTGAAATTTTTTATATTTTGAAAAAATTTAAATGCTCTTTAAAAAGATTGAATTTCACTATTTCTCGTATTTTGAGAGACTGAAATTCTTGTGCTGATTGGTAAGCTAAAAGTTGTTGTGACAGAAGCAAATATGTGGAATTTTTCCAATGCAAAATACCTTATGATTTGCATGATCTTATTAATCTGGATAAAACTGGTTTTCCTTACATCAGGAGGCTAAAATTTTATCTCTTTATTTATGTTGATGGGTGGCATGTTCTGGGTTATATTTCATTTTCAGTTTCTCAGCTAACTTATATTTCAACCCAATTTTAAATCATAATTGAATGGATTCCTATGTTTTTTATAGAACAGACTATGCAGTTCTCCGCTTTATTATCTAAAATTTGTTGTTTTTGTTGTTAGTTTCTAATCAATGGTGGTTTTGATGAAAGATTCAATTTTTTTAATTTTTGGATGGTGGCATGCTATCTATTTGTAACCCTCCATTAAATGGAGTTGGCTGTTTGCTTTGATTTCCTGTCCCAAATTCCGATAGCTGCAGATTATAGGATTCTACACTGGGTCTGAGCCTGAACTGCTATTGCTTTGGATACCTTAATTGTAACTATTTTTTTTTTTTGCAAATGCATTTTGTGACACGTAACCGATTGGGCTTTGAGTGTTTCACTGATCTTTTAAGATTTAGGCATCTTTCTTATTTCAAACATTATATGATGAGGCTAAACTGGTTATATAATATTAATTTTAATCATTTTATTACTGGAATTTTTCTCAGATATGTTTCATATTTTAATTATCATATTTCAATTCACTTTTTCTAACCATTGTAAGAGCGTATCATTATAATCACCAAGTAGTACATATAATTTTTCAAGGCTTATCATGAGCATCCTGTAAATTACAGATTCTTTGAAATCATTTTGAAAATAATGTAGTATAATTTTAAGTAATTATATATGTATTACCTTTATAATAAAATAAACTTTTTTATTATAAAACTTATCTTAATTAAACTTTAAACATAAAATATATCATAATCATATTTTCAGCAAGAATAATTACGTAAGAACGAAGCCTTATGTGACAACAAATTCTTCAGAAGTGTTTTCGCACAGAATATCAATTTAAAATATTATAATATATTGGTGATTTTTTTATTTCAAATTTTATGGTCTAGCATGTTATGCCATAAATGATAATGCAAGAATAAGAAATTAGTTTATGACTCCATTGACAAATATAACGGCTCGCTTACTATTTATCAGCTCCTCGAGATATATTTTGAAAATAATATAAAAGGTCATATTAAAAATGTTACTGCGGTCATTATTATCTGGTTCATTTGGATGGCTAGAAATGATGCTAAGCATAACGATATAACTATGAATCATTCCAAAATAATTGCCAAAACTAAATTCAAAATCTGTGACTTATTTAAAGCCAACCTTATTAAATATAAACACTTAAAATGGTGTAAATTTGTCACCTCTAAATTGGGTTTGCAATTGCCTGATACAAACACTTCTAATCAAGACAAAATACTTTATTGGGCCAAACCACATGATAATGTCATCAAAATTAACACCGATGGAGCTGTATCTCCTAATGCTTCTGGATGTGGTGGCATCTTTAGAAATTTCAAGGGTGATGTTCTCTTGGCCTTTGCTAATCCTCTTATTACTAACTCAGTTCCTTTTGCTGAACTTATGACAGTTTATAATGCTCTTAACATTTCTTTACAGAAAGGTTGGCTTAATATTTGGCTTGAAGTGGATGCCTTACTTCTAATTGATCTCCTGCAGTCTGAAAAAAATGGCAATGTGGAATTATATTATTTACTCAAGCAAACTAAAATTTTGCTCAATCAATTTTGTTACAAAATCACTCATATATGGAGGGAAGGAAATGTTTGTGCTGATTACCTTGCTAACTTAGGAACTAGATTGAATGAGCCCATTAATTTTGATAAACATTCTATTCCTAAACACTTACAAGGATTGGTTAACCTGGACAAGACGGGTTTGCCTTACATTAGATCTTAATATTATTTGTCAGACTTTGCATCCTGTCTTCATATTTGTCAGAATGATGAAGCACCCTATCTGCTTTATGGTTTTGTTGACCTGCTGGAATCGGTCCCCCATTATTTTTAATAGGGACTTTACTTCCTACTATTACGATTGGTTGCATTTCGAAAAGCATTGTTGCCTCTTTTCATTCAGAAGAACTGCTGGGTTGTTGGTCCTGGCTGTGAATATCTCTTTTTATGGTTTCTACTTGTGTTTGATGTTAACTTCAGCTGACTATGGAGTAAATACTGTAATGTTCCCTGGATTGATTTTGATCTGGATTACCTATATGGCAGCCCTGATTGCTGCTTGGAACTGCTACTCTAAAAGATTTTTCTGGATAACTATTTTGGTTGGTTGTTACAACTGGATGCATTTCGTTAGGCCTTGCTGCCTTTTTTCACTTCGAAAGGTTTCTGGATTGTGTTCGGCTCCTATTTTCATCCTGTATTGGTTTTGCTATTTTCTAATCCCACAGTTAGAAAAGTATGCTCTGGCTGTGAGTAAATATTACCCTGTTTTCTGCTTGTGGCTGCTGTTCCTTTTAGGTGACTATGGTGCATATATTGTCCTTTATCCGATCGACATCGACCGGATTATCTGGATAACTATTTTGTTTGTGGCTGCAAATCGCTTGGAACTGCAGCTCTAAACGATTTTTCTGGATAACTATTTTGGTTGGTTGTTACAACTGGATGCATTTCGTTAGGCCTTGCTGCCTTTTTTCACTTCGAAAGGTTACTGGGTTGTGTTCGGCACCTATTTTCATCCCGTATTGGTTTTGCTGTTTTCTAATCCCACGGTTGGAAAAGTATGCTCTGACTGTGAGCAAATATTACCCTGTTATCTGCTTGTGGCTGCTATTCCTTTTAGGTGACTATGGTGCACATATTGTCCTTTTATCCGGATCGACATCGAACCGGATTATCTCGGATATCTATTTTGCTTGTGGTCGCTTGGTCGCCGTTCTATTACACAATGTTCCTATGGGAATTCTGCTTGCATTTACTGGGTTTTACTTTGGTTAGTTGTTACAATTGGCTGCATCACATTATACCTTGCTGCCTTTTGTCACTTCGAAAGATTGCTGGGTTGCGTTGGACTTTGATTTCATTAATATGTTGGTTATGCTGTCCTCTCATTTCTCGGTTGGAAAAAGCTGTCCTGGCCGTGAATATTTATTCACCAGTTTGCTGCTTGTGGTTGACGATCCCATCAGCTGACTATGATATCCTTACTGGATTACTAACTGTTCTGTTATCTGGTTCGTTTTATGACCTGAATTACCTAAATGGCTCCCCTGAATGCTGCTATTGGTATTGCTGCTCTAAATGCAATTTCTGGGTTTATGTATTCTCATGTCAAGAAGGCTTTTTTGATGATAATTTTCTTGAATGAGAATCCCCACCTTTCAGCCACTACCAGCTACCTATATAATTTCGATATGTTTTGATTAGGTTTGCAGGTTATAAAGCTCACATAACTATCAACAACTGGAAGTTGCCTTCTCTCAGGTTTGTTGGCTATGATGGCGGTAATGATCTCACTTCCTATTGGTTCGGTAGTAGCTCCTGTGATGTAAACATTCTGCTGAATTTTGGATGCTCATACTTGCATCTGCCCCATCAGGATGTGATTGAGCCTGAGCCTTCTCTATCACACTTCCTTACTGTCATTCTCACTCTATGGTGTTTTCCTCTACTTTGTTATCTTAACCTATATCTTTTGTCGCTTCCCTCCTCTTTTGCATGCTCCTTATCACGTCCTGAGCATTGGCTATTACTATTTTACCTTTGATTGTTTTAATGCTTTCTTTTGATTTTAGATGTACTTAGATTGGGGTTTTACTCCTTAGGCTGATTGTAGCTCTTTGAGCAGTAGTTTTGGAGTGTAACCCCTTTTAAGGATCTTGTAACCACTTTTTTGTGGCAATAAAATACCCCCGTATCATGGGGTTTCCCCCAAAAAAAAAAAAGTAATATAATGTTAAGTAAAGTATCATTCTCACAAAGATTGAGTGTCAAATTTTCAAGTTAATTACTAGTCATCTAAGTTATAATTTTTATCCAACGAAGTAATAATATAGCACAAAATTTTCTTTAATTTTAAAAATAATAATTTTTAATATTTTAATTATAGATAAGGGTGTTGTTTTTAATAAGTTAAATTATTACTATGATTTTATGTAATATTATTATTATCCTAATTATACTAAGTTGTGTTTGACATAGTGTCGCAGCACTGAAGATGCAACACTAAGTTCTAATTATATTTTATGCTTTTTAAATTTGTAGTATCAACCAGCTACGTAAATATTATATATTTTTTATTTATTGACCAATATAACCAAACAAATCCCTTTAATCAATTTTTGTCTACTGTTGATTACATTTTCAAAGGTCATTTCCCTCTATCTCCCTTGAAATGGCAGCGGGTCCTAAAATTTAATTTTATCAAACTGTCATCGAAAACTACACTTATTTATTTTTCCCCACTATCCTTCTAAGGCTCTCTCGATGACTCTAGATCATAACTAGTTTTAATATTACAATTGGCTAGTTTGTAATTAAATGAATCTTAGGGAAAATCAAAACACAATAAACATTGATTGTATAATTATTTTTTTATATTAATATTTCACAAATAAAATTTAATACAGAATAATGTTCAAAATTTACATAAAATCATAGAACAATCAAGTTAGCTACTCATAATACTAGAAAATAGATCCATGAGCTAGACCAAAGAGATAACCAGAGAAAAAGGGAAGAATGAACCGAGTAATTTTTCTAAATCTACGCTTTATTGCCTCTATCCCGCTTCTGGAGAACCACAATGAATTTAATGTGCACACTCCATCTTAAACCTTCTCCTTAACTTTAGCATGAACAAACACACTTTACACATCTTTAGAACTTTCTACAACACATATATATCACACAACACACAAGACTTGAGTGTCACTCCAAGCGTCAATGCATCAACTTACATTAGACTCACACATTGCCAAAATAATTTTTTAAGATTGAGATATCACTCTTATTTTATAACTCTTAAGTCCACTGCACAGTTATTGGTTTGCTCACCTTGAAAACTGCTCTAGAAATTTCTCAAATGATTTTCTGAAACTACTGAAATTGCTAAGTTTGGGCTATGGAGCCGTGATGCTATTTTTGTAGCTCCTATGCACTGTGCTCTCTAACTTTGGCATCAAATTTCTAATGCTAGCACCTTAGTGCACTAAAGTAGCCCTGCAATGCTATGTCTGGCGCCTCAGAGTTGCAAATCTGGCACCAAGGGTTCCTTGTCTATTTTGATTTTTCATTTTGGTTTTCACATAGCACCATGGCATTAGTTTTCCAAAGCTTAGGCACTCTACTTGCTATCTCCATGTCAAATTTTTTATGTCCCCAGCACTGTGGCATTGGCTCCTCTGTTTTGAGGCTTCAAATTTAGTTTGCCCTAGTGTCACAATGGTGTTTCTACAATGCCTGGGCGCTTGACCCAATTTTTGTAATTTTCTCTTTCAATTTATATTTTCTTATTTTAACACAAAAACAAACTACAAATATATCTATTTTTCACGCATTTTAAGCATAATATAAGTATAAAATATAATAATTTTTTTACGTAATTTGTGCAAGTCAGTCACACTAATAATAAATATTTTAGAGAATTAATAGTGAGTGAATGAATGAGATATGTGTGCTAATCATAAGAAAACTAGAGTAGATGTAATTATATAATAAAATACAAATTAGATGGTATGCTTAATTCATCATACTGATCATCATGATGACTAAAAATGGATAAGCTAATTGAAGATTAATCATATAGTATAATATGCATCATATTGTATAGTAGGCATGGTCAAGAAAGCTATTTAACATGGTGTCAAATTCCATTAGCATGACATAAGAAATAAATATAATCACATCATCATGACATAAACTTTTAAAATTCTATGTATATGATGTTAAATTCCATTCTTAAGATGTTTAACTTATCATGACCCAAAACATTCATTAAAATATTCACCAATTATTTTTGTTTGCTAATTAAATACAATTTTACATTATGTTTACACGCACGATCTCTTTAAAATGATGGTAAGTATAAATATAATTAGTTTTGGAGTATTGTATATGATTCTTTGTTAGATATGTAATACACACACTACCACACATAATATATATTCTCTCAGCTTAATTTTTAAAATCTAGCAACTATTGCTATAACTATATAACCTAAGTGATACATCTACCAACTACTATATGTTATGCTTCAACAATGAAAAGAATAATTGAATTCAATTTTGTATTAGATTGGGAGACTAAGAAATATCCTATAATGACATTCTATTCTAAGGATATTAAATTTCTATTTTATGGGAATAATTAAATATTAAAAAATGCTTTATTGCAATTATATATGTTTTTTATATCTACTTGAAATTATGGATATTTGCTTACAATGTAACTAATATCAAGTCAACTTGTAAAATAAAGCATGATCAAATCATCTTTCAATATATTTTTATTTCCATAGACTTACCACTAAGTTTCTTATCTAACTATATGATGTGGCATATTATATTAATATTATTCATATTTTTTTTTATAAGTTTTTAGTATATTTTATTTGACATAAAAATATTTTAGCCTTCATTGCTTTTGGTATGTCATCTGAAAGTCCATCAATTAAAGCATGAATCTTGATATAATTTTCATGTTAAAATTTTTTTAAAATAAATCAAAGATCATTCATCTCTTGATTGCAACATATTTGTAGTCCTACATAACATTTAAATGAAACAGATTTATTCACAGCAAAAGCAATTTAATTTGAATCAAAATGAGCCAAAATCAAACACTTAAGTTCAATGAGAAGCATCAAAGCACTAATTAAGGGGTCAAGTAATCTCATATATCTAGTAAGTCTATAGTTAAACTGAGTGTCTAAATAATAGGAATCCAAATAAGCATAAGATAATTAAATTTTAAAGTCATTAAGATATAAATGTTGAAAGAATGATCTATGATTAGAAGATTTAATATGAATCATCTAATATATTATTTTTGAATTTTAGTTAAATTTATAAAAAAATCATCTCACAAAAGTCATTAAATAGGATCTTATTTTCAACTTAAAGAAGGGAGACGTTAAGAGCTAAGAGAGCTTGAAGACAATCACTAGCATTAGCCATCACTGAGCAGCACTAATAGCTATTGTAGCCTAACAATCACCATACGTTGTAGCATTACTATATTATTATTGTCTAACTTTTGTATAATAGTAGAAAAGGTAATTACACAAAATCATGTAACTCCATCTTCTCTAGTTTAAGGGAAAGGTGAAAGTCTATAATTTTTGTTATGTAAGGATTATCTTAATTAGACTATATATTTTGATTCTTTTCTTCTTCTTCTTCTTCTTCTTCTTTTTTTTTTTTTTTGGAATTTTTCATGGAAAATTTATAGTTTTTTTCTATATTCTTTTTAATCATCTTTGTATGCACTAGATTTTATACAAAGCTAGGACATGAAATTTCTTATTATATTGCCATAAATTTTATAGCATATAATAGGTTTATTTATAATGCAATAAATTATGTTAATTCTCTCATCTTACTTATATTAAATTCATGACTAATCAGTTAAAAATATCTAACCAAATTAAATTATTTATTGCTCAAAATAATATAACATCAATATAAATTTAAATTGTCAGGATGATAGAGCCAAACAACCTAATGAATAATATGGTTTTTCCCTTTAGTGTGTTCATGTTTTAATAAAATTTAAAGAAGCCTTTCATGCCATGCCCAATGGGATTGATTTATTGCATTTAGTGTTTTCTTTAAATTTTATATATGATCATGATATATTTAGCTTACAAAACTAGGTCGCTACCAAACATATATATCTTCCTCTATGACAACACACAAGAAAGTACTTTTAAAATAGCTTGGCTAAATCTTTTAATTAATTTTATCTTATTTCTCACAATTAATCGAAAGTTGTTTTATTTAATTTTCAGTGCTCATATTCATTTATAACACTCGATCAACATTTAGGCATAAATTCCTATACATCCTTTCTAGCAATTAATTTAACTCTTCTTTTATAGCAATGAACAAGAATTCATTAGATAATTCCTTCTCAATGTTAGATAGTTCAACTAGAGCATAAATGCTATTGTGTTTTTTTTTTTTTTTTTTTTTGTAAAAGTGCAATTATTGTCCTAAAACTCACAAAAGGAATTAATAATTTTAATTTTTTTTCATTTGACTAGAAGCATATGCCAATTTCTTGGAAGTTATTCTTTATCGATCTTTAACTTAAAATTTGTAATATTTTATGTGTTTTATCAACCATATCACTTTCTTTTATCTATTTTTGGGTAGCAAACTCATCAAATGTAGTATATATCATTAATATTTTTTAATAATACCTTATGAGAATTTTTTTTCCAAAAGAAAAAAACTCAAAAATATTACTTCATCAAATTTTGAATCCAATTTTTTTTAGATTTTTCAATCATGTATCAAATACTCACAATTGATACAAGTGGAGTTAGTATTTTGCTCTTTAGTAATTTATAAAAATTTTATTATAGATACATCACAGGGATCTAGTGGATCAATTATAAATAGTCAAAGCAAGAAGAGAAATGAGACCATCATTAAGAGCATGATGTTAACCTTCCTTACATCTTTATTTAAAATTTGAGTGTTTTTATTAATATATTTTTTATTATAAGTCTATATGTGTATTATATTTTTTATGCAAATATATAAAAAAATTCAAAATTTAAATTCAATGGAGTTTAAATTTCTAAACCATGAAAAGTTTTAAATTGTAAAATTATTAATCACCAATAAATGTAAAATAATTATTAATTTCATTAGAAAAGGCTAGCTAAGGTGTGAATATTTTCTCCTAAATTGAAAATAAGGAGGTCAACTCCCACTCTCTTACTTCTTGGTTCTTTAATTTTGGCATTGAGGTCTGACATTGATTTCTTTTATGAATCACATCAATGATATTTTAAAGAGAAAGTTAACAAATTAAAACCCTATTCATGCCACTTCACTTGAATGAAATTATCTTCTTAAAACCATATATCATGTAAAATGAACTGGATGATTAAGGCTGAAAATTTGATCTCAACACTCCAATTATCATCATAATTGAAGTGATTATATATTTTTTTACATATTTGAAGGCTAGCATATTTACTTTACCATCAAATATAGCACTTAAGTTTAATATTAATTAAATATTTTGTTTACATACTCAACTATTTTTCCTCCATTCTCTTTCACCATTCACTTGGGCTAAATTGGGAATCAATTACAACTTTACTCTACATCAACATAATCATTGTAATAGTATTTATTTTATTTTGCTAAAAATTTATCAATGTCCTAATAGGTTAGCCCTAATTTGACATGAAAGAAACTCATGCTAAAATATTACTAATTTGTATTTTAAATAATCTAAAATAGATTTTGACCAAATTTAATTAATTCTTTTGAATTTGATTTCTTTCTAAATTAGCCATTATACACTAAATATTATATAATAAATAATATTCCCAGCATGTAAAACAGAGAATCCTAAAAATTTATTATTGTTTTAACTATATTGGGAAAGAAATTAAAGGGAATCAATGCTCTCATTCCAAAAAATGTACATGAAAAGTCATCGACCCACACTCTTAATAAATTCTACTAGAATTCTTTTTTTTTTTTTCAAATAATTTTGACGATTTAGATATCAAAACATTCCTCACTCTTAAAGCTTCAAGTTTGGTATGAATTGTTCAAATATCTTAAATAATGTTTTTCTTATTTTTCTTATAATCTTTAGCTTCTCTACATAATTTTAATACCAATTCTTGAATTATTCAAGATTTAGTTGATAAAGTTGCTATACTTTTTTTTTGTCAAATCTAATGTGCTTTGATTTTCATTTGCTAGACAATCTACATTATTAAATTTTTTTTAGTTGTGTAATTGAATAAAGGGCTCTTTTTTTGGCCTAGAATATAAAATCAATAGTTGTTAAAGGTAATTTCATTTTAACTTCATCTATTTTGGAATTAATCTCGTGAGGACTCATGTTTGTTAAAATTTATTTTATTTCAACTTCATGTGTTATTGTATATAAGCAGATTATCTACAAAAGATTCATTAGTGAGTTTATAGATGTAATATCAAACATCAACTATGAGATAAGGGAAACACAACCTTTAGAATTGGAATTATCTTTAAAATTAATGCAAACTCAAATCTATCCCATTTCTTACAATCAACAACGATGCTAGAAAGCCTGGTTGAGTATATCTTTTTTTAAAATGAACCTTGTATTAATAAACTCCTTAGTCTTTAAGATCAAAATTTTCATATAAGTTCGCTTCATCCTAGGTACTTGTTTAACTAGAGTAATATCATGATTAATTTTTTTGAATGTTAAACCTAGCATCTTAGTGTACATCTTATTAAAGCAACTGTGATATATCTTCAAGACATGGGTTTCTTATTAATATAAATCTTAAGAGAAATTTACAAATTAAAGCGGATCAAGGATCATTTATTATAGCCAATTTTATCTCAACTAGTTTCTTAAAAGAGAGATTATCTCTTAATTCTGGGGGTGCATTAATTGTCATGCGAAAATGTTATCAAAATATAAAAACTTCATAAAAATAATGGCTTCGGTTAACATAAATACATAGAAATCTTGCAACGTATTGGAGATCTCTTTGAATTTTTAAACATTTTTATCTACTTAAATAAGCTAAAAAATTTGCCTTTAATGAGCATTTTAATACTCTAGAGACACTTTTTTTAATCAAATACAAAATTCAATTGATTAATAAAAGATAATACAAAGTTTCAAATAAGGATCAATCCCACTAACTAAAAATCTAGTAAAGAGCCTATAAAGAAAATACAAAAGAAGAAGAAAAAAGAAAATAAGGATTGATCCCAAAGAAAACCAGAAAGAAATCATTATATAAGACTAACATGAACCATCTAATTAAATAAACAAGATCTAAAGATTATAATTATCCTTGAATCTTAAGCATTGTTCTTAGATGTATCTTTGATTTTAAGCTTGAGCTTGTCTCCAAATCTCTAAATTAAAACATCCAAAACTTCATTTTTTTAAAATTCTTTGAGAAAATCATTCTTGAGCTCCAATCTATCTTGCTTCTCAAGGGAGGTAGAAAACCCTCAATTTCTTCAAAACTGCCTTTGTGGAAGCTTCTTATAAAATCCGCAAACCACAATATATATTAGGATGCAATTATTTCTTCATATTGGAGTTTAAATTTCTTGTATTGAAAGGCTGCTAGGAGGACTTTTGAAAATTAAAATATTTTTCCTAAAATGAAACATCATAAGAGCCTTTACTAGTATAACTATTATATGATATAATAAGAACAAACACTACCTGATTATGAGTGCTTATATTCATCCACACCCAATGAGGCTCATGTTCAAATTTAGGATCAAAGCCTATCTAGTTTATTTTGGATAATTTTACTATATTCCATAGCAAATTATATAAATGCAAAGGTGTGATAGTCTATGTTAGGCTACTAACTCTGAGAAGAGGAGGGCAACACACCCAAAGAAAGCTGCCAACCTTCTAAAGAATTATAAAGATAACATCATTAACTTCATCACCTATGAGGGATATAAGAATGTTGAAAAAATTTGAAGAAACATCTATAAACAAAATTACAAGGGAATGAATTTGTCAAACCCATAATTAATTGAGATAGGATGAAAATATTTCAAAAACCACCCAATTGAAACTAAAGTAATGAGTATCCAATAAAGAATTAAATGGTGAAGATAAACAAGCAAAGAGATAGCATTCTAAGGTAAGCTTCTTAACTTCAAAAAAGTAGGGCAACACCACCAAAGCAAACATCCAATTTCTGAAATTGTAATCCAAAAAAACGAAGAAGTGAAATTATCTCCAAATTTGCATAAGGCAAGCATAATCATCATTAATGTAGATTTCAGAAGCATCCCATAAAAAGAAATAAAGAGCAGCTGAATCGTTAAATGATGATGTTATAAATAAAGAAGTCAAACTTTCAGCCTCATAATATAACGAAATCCAATCTTATCCAAATTAACAAGCCCACACAAATCTTTAAGCATTTTGCCTTAAAAAAAGTCCACAAATTTAATTTGGCGTTCAAACTATTTAGGAAAAAGAAAATAAATAAGAAAAGGGAATATCTTCTATTTCATCAAATAAAAAATTCTATCTAAGCAAGAAACCCCAAATTATAACTACAATTAACTCATTCAGGTAAAGCAAATTATTGCAAATCCACTTGCCTGCCTCTAGGGAAATCATGCGTAAGATTGACTGACCAATCATAGCGATTACTAATCAATGATGTAGAAATAAAAGTGGAAATGGATCGTAGTAGAGAACTTCCCTTTAGTTCAGAGGATCAAATATAATTAATATCCCATTAGAAAATGATGGCTTTAAAAAAATTCTATCGAATTTATAAAATTCATCCTTCTTCCTAAAAAAGAGTAGACCAAACACAAATTCTGCAGCCATAATTACGAAGAAGTGAGAGAATATTTTGATTTTAAAAAAATAACCGTAGGCATATTGAATTCAAAATATCATTCGAAATCATGTGCAAAAGATGACTATTGCATTGCCAGTCCATTTTCATTAATAAAAAAGTTATCTCAATATGTTCTTTCGGTACACTGTCTACTTGAAATGTTAAATTCAAATTATTTTAAATGTTTTTTTCTGTATAGATGAAAGAATTTAAATGTCAATTAGTATAAGGAAGTTAAATGCATGCATCAAGTGCACTCTGATGGGATTATAAAATCAATAGGAATATTAGTAAAAATTAAGTAACAGTAGCCATCTTTATGTATCTTATTGATCATGCATAGTTGTAGTCCATTTTAAATACACTATATAAAATGAAATTAAACACTAATCACTACTAATAATAGATTTTACAAGTTAATTTTATACTATCTCTTTGTGTCTTCAAATAAAGCTCAAGAAATATTAATTTCTTGGTATCCCTAAAATTCTTATTAGCTCTTTCATGCAATAAACATCTAATAATCATTGATGTGTTATTTTTTAAAAGTAATAAAAAAATTATTCTAAGTGTGATAATGTCTTGTCTTCTAGTTGTGATCACTAGATTACTAAATGCCATCTTGATATTATATCAACCCCTTCCAAGGATAGCCATAATTTCTTGCAGTGGCATGTTATCTCGACACTCTAACATCAAGCTAGTCTTACGATGACATCAATTTATACTAAGGGATTGAAGAATCTAGTGATGTATATAGTCTAGAAATTCAATTTTTGTTTACAAATATAATAAAAGAGTTGAAATAGTCAATGATGAAAAAAAAATGAATATTAAAACAAAATAATTTAAATTACCTCAACTTAAATAGTCTTGCACATCTTTAGGAGAAGTTATGAGTATTGCTATGGAT
The DNA here is from genome assembly GCA_021442155.1 of Cymbidium sinense. NCBI lineage: Eukaryota > Viridiplantae > Streptophyta > Magnoliopsida > Asparagales > Orchidaceae > Cymbidium > Cymbidium sinense. The sequence goes on along the minus strand of CM038231.1, from coordinate 2,887,574 downwards.
AAATCACATTTTCAAAGTTATCATTTAATTAGATTTTCACATCATATTGTTCTTAAGTAGTGAAGTTCTTACAAAGAAAGCCTCGACCAATAACTCTATTAATGTAATGAAAAATAATGTAGTTTTGGAGTGTAAATAATTTTTTAAAAAATAAGTGTAATATAAAAGATTCTCTTAGAGAATTACTTGCACCAAGAGAATAACTATGCTTTTGCATGTTCAAATGTTTTAAGGAAATTTCACCTCCATTTGATAGATCTATGATATGTTCAGCATGTATCTGCAAAGTTTGAGATGATATTATTTTAATCTAATGCATCCTTATGTTATGTTATTCAATTTCAACTACCAATTGTACAAAACTGAATATAGTTGTAGCTGCTTAACTAATAATACTATGCTCCTTTCCATGTTGATTTCATATAACATAGCCAACAAAAACATTTATTTTGAAACTAAATGGTCTTTCAAATCTGTCAATGAATGAAATATTTATTAATGCTGGTCCTATATGGATATCAAAATTTTCTTTATCCATTTATATTTCGATCAACAATGTCTAAAATTTTGACTCATTTTATATACTCACAACTCCATCTAACTCTAGTCATTCAATTGTTATCCATTTCAAACGAAAAGTGAGGTTTATAAACTAGAGTAAGGATCTAAGAATTGAATATTAGTTATGAGATAGTTAAAACAAACCAAGGAAAAATATATTAAATAAAGTTAAACATGTCTCTTATGTGGTGCCTAAAATTTCTTATGTATGTTTCTTATCACCCAAACATCCAATGTTTACTATTCAGCTCATTTATTTCATTTCTATCCTCACTATATTCTTCCCATTTTGATGATATATTTAAATAATCCATTAAATCTAATTGATTGTTAATATTAATTAATTAATATAAAATTTTTGTTGATGATTTTTTTCTTTGATCAGGGAACTTTAAAATTTTTGACAACCTTTTATATACTCATGACTCCATCTAATTTTAGTAATCTAATTTTTATTCTTTCCAAATGAAAAGTAGGGTTTTGAACCATGGTAAGGAATTAAGAATTGAATATTAGTGACGTTAGTCCAAACAAATAAGTGGATAAGAGAATAAATAAAGCTAAACAAGTCTCTTTTGTACCTCGTACAATTTCTTTTGCATCCATCTTATCACCCAAAATATCCAATCTTTACTATTCGTTAATCAATTAATAATTTCATTTCTATCCTCATTCTAATCTTCTGTTTTGATGATATATTTAATTTTATTCATTAAATCTAATATTTAGTAACAGAAATTAATAATAAAAAAATTTGACATTCTATTTATGATTTAATTTAACACAACAATAGATTTGAGCTATTGTAACACCTTTTAAGTAATGTGACTAAAAAGACACATTTATTTTTAAATATTTAAAAAGCATGTGTTAATGTTATTTTTTATTTTTTTTAAAAAAATTCTAAATCAGTTTCTTTCAAGAGGATTAGATTATGTGTATGTTTGTATGTACGTATGTATTTATGTATAAATAGATAGATAGAATTCAACATATGACTATATTAGAAGGATAATACAGAGGATTAGATTATGTGGAAACTTTTAAGACAATATTAGAATAATATTTAATGACCTTTACTAATTACACAACAAAATAATGACAAAATTATAAATGAATAAAACAATGAAACTATCGTATCAGTTATATGATCGCAGAATTGAAGGACTGATAAAAGGCAATTTTTTTAAATTGAGTACGGTTAAAATGTGAATTAGCTAATTAAGTATTAATAAAAAAAATTTAAGAATAGGTATACGCCCAATAGCGTACACGCACGCCGTTTCGACGTCGGTCGTACACGGAAGAGTGGCCGCCTACTAATTGGGCACGGCTTTCAGATATCGAAGCCAATCGCCCAATTTGTGCGGCAGATATGAGCGCCCCACCAATTGGGCGACGGTCCAATATTTTATGATCGGCCCCGATCGCCTATCTCCTTTTGCTCGATTCCTCCCCAAACTCCGCTTCCGCCAGAGAACTCGACCAAACTCCGACACCATCGAGTACGGTCCTCGCCTCTAACTTCTGGCCAGACCGAGAAGTGGCAATTAGCGGCTGCATTCGAGAAGCCGCCCAATTAGTGACCACTATTTCGCGTGTAACGCCACACCACGCCTGAGACGACGGGCGTGCTTCACTAATTGGGAGACTATACCTATTCTTAAATTTTTTTTTATTAATACTTAATTAACTAATTCACATTTTAACTGTATTCAATTTAAATAAATTGCCCTGATAAAATATGGTGTAAATCTGCGATAAGTCTCCAGAAATTACATAAGTAGGAAGTAGAGAATTTATGAAATGTCTTCTTTCAATATTTTGTAGATAAATTTATAAATATAATTTGTTGCATTCGCATTTTTGTAGAAGCTTTTTCTATTCCGCTCCAGTAAAGTCGATTCTCGTAGTCTTATATTTAACTTACTACAAAAATCACAATAAAGCTTACTCCTTTCTTTTGAGGCAGCAACTTGCCATCCTTTGCTTGCAAACCCTAGCTAGGGTTTTTCCCTTTATTTTCTTCCATTTAATGTTTTTGACGTGCTCTCCTTTATTCTTGTTCTTTTTTTGATTTCCGGCTCGAATCTTGGTGCAGCAATGCTCCGGAACGATGCAGGTTGGAAGAGAGGAAGGTCTGATGCTGCGAATAGGAATGGTGCCGTTCCCAGTACTAAGCGATCAAAAGGAACGACGTCCAATCAACCTGGTTTTAGGAAACAAAACCAAGCCATGCACCAAGTTTTTCAGCACTTCTAGGTGCCCTTTTGGTGAGGGATGCCGCTTTCTCCACTCTGTACCTGGGAGATATAGTACTGCTGTAGCACAGATAACCAACCGGGAAATTACTGCTCTTTCCCCTGCTTCAAGAAACCCAATTGCCAAGACTCGCTTATGCAACAACTACAATACTGCAGAGGGTTGCAAGTTTAGTGATAAATGTAACTTCGCCCATGGAGAGAGTGAACTTGGCCGGCCACTCCATTCTGTTCACCAAAACCTGATGGCTGGGACACTTGGCGGTGGCCTTCAGCCTCCACCTCCCCCTGGGCATGGTCCAGCAGCCAGCTTCGGCGCTTCTGCCACCGCCAAGGTAAGTGTTGACGCTGCTTTGTGTGATACCATCATTGGTAATGGTGGGGCGAACATAAAGCAGATCTGCTGCTTAACTGGAGCAAAACTGTTCATAACTGAGCATGACAGTGACCCAAATCTTTGGAACATTGATCTGGAAGGAACATTAGATCAGATCATGCAGGCGACTGGGATGGTTCGGGAAATGATTGCTAACATCAGTTCTACTGGTGCTGCTCCCGTGCCCTTAAAGCCAGCCGATGGTTTTCGGGCAGGAGGCGGTGGTCCTGGGAGCAATCTCAAGACAAAGATGTGTAACAATTTTATCCAGGGAAGCTGCAACTATGGAGATAGGTGCAATTTTGCCCACGGGGATGCCGAGCTGCCTATGACAGCTACTTGAGAGGACATTTGTAGCGAGCGCTGGTTGGTTGATTGGTTTAAGAACTGGTAGTTTTTCTATCGTTGTTGAAAAAAAGAAAAAAATCAAAATAAAACTTAAGTAGCAGGGCTTAATTAAATGAAATTTGGTCTAGGGATACTCAATAGTAAAATAAAATGTATGCAGCCAGCTTATCTTTACAGTCAAATAAAATGTCTATATATAGATATAAATGGATATAATAAATATTGTTAGTAAAAAGATCGGTAATTAATGAAAATGGTAGAGATACCTCCATATTGAAGTGGACAAGTGGTATGAAACTAGTCTGAAGTAGAAAAAAAAGCCTCTCTGTGCATGTTTTTCATATAAACTTTTTATAGATATTGATTTTTCTTAAAATGATACTATTTTGGGTTTTAAATAATCTAAGATGGATTTTAATAAAATTTAATTAATTATATTTAAACTTAAACTTTATTTCCTTCTAAGCTACCCATTATACACTAAAATTACATTATAAATATTATTTTATAGATGCAATCATATAATCTTGAAATTTAATTACCTTTCCAAATACAGAGGTATTGAAATTAAGTGGAATTAATCATCTCATTAACAATTTATATATGGTAATATCCTTCAATAATTAGATGTCATGTTTGGTATAAATCGATCAAATCAATCCTTAGAAGAATTTTTTAGAAATCATTATTTTTTGTATAAATTTTAAATAAATCCTTAATTTTTTATGATTTTGTTGATAAATGTGCTATACTCTTTTGCCAAATCTCAAAGTATATTGTGGTTTCATTTATATTTTAAGATGTAATAAATGTTGAAACTAATCCACTGATTTTTATTTTTATTTATTAAATGATTTATACAAACAAGAGGTCCATTTTGTGCCCTAGAATTTCAAATAAATAGTTATTAAAGTTAATTTCATTTTGACTTCCTCTTTATGAAATTAATCTTTGTGGGCAAATTTTGTTGAAGTAAATATTATTTTTTATCTCAACTAGCTCATCAATAGTGGAAGGGAATTTGTATTTTAATTCTAGGGGTGTATTAATAATTTTGGGAGAAGTATTATCGAAATATAAAATATTTTTAGAATAATTTCTTTGATAAACATATAAAGAAATCATCTTACAACTAAAGGAGTTTTTTAAGCATTTTAAACTTCTTAATCAAGTTTGAACAATGCGTTATGTAGAGAGTTTTAGTAGTCACTTACCAATATTCATGCGGCATTTGAACTATTTAGTGTAAGAAATTGTATTAACTTCTAATTCATAAAATTATTTAAAACATTGCAGCTATTTGATTTAAATTTATTAATTTATATATATCATTTGACTATATATATATATATATATATATATATATATATATATATATATATAACTTGCATGATTAAAACTTGTGGCCTCACCTTAAAAATTAATAAATATTTCTCTTGCGCTAAGGCTATTTATTATTGGATCATTTAATTTAAGTGGCCCTTATTATGTGGGCTACCCATAAAAATTTCACAAGTACATCACTATTTTTCTTCTTTTATAACAATTGTTATTTGAATATAACAAAGAATATATAAAGTTTGATATTCATAATATTATTCCTAGATGTGAGAAAGAGATGTTAATTTCCTCTATCTACTAGAAAAATTATGGAAAACTTATTTTATTTTTAATTTGCAAATTTTCTACATGATTAACAATATGTTCTTTAGCATATGCCCACCAATGGCATCATCTAGATTCTACAAAGCAGCATGCTCCGCCAAACTATACACATCGAATGTGGATGAAACCATTCATCCACACACTCAACATGATACTTATGGCTGCAATCTGATAATAGCTATAACATCTCGGCATCTTTATAATCAAATAACCAAATATGACAAATAATATCATTATTGGTAGACCCATTTCATCTTCATCATGCATTACCTTAGGATAGCTTTCCGGAGTTGCATCATTGATCCCTTGTTCTTTATATTTTTGGCAAAGGAAGTAGCAAATATTGATAGTGATAGTGATGATGAGAACAATGATGCTCAATGATGCTCTATAGTCATGTGGTAACACATGATGAAGGATGAGCAGATTGTACTATTCATGTAGTTTGAATTTAAAAATATTTTTCTAATAAAAATAAACTTCCTCTGAAGAAATGACTTGGCGACGTGGTGGGATTGATGTAGCTGCAACGATAAAGACATGACTACTATTCAGGCCACACAACAAACATTGTTGTGAGACCATCCCAAAGGCTTACCAAACTTACATGATCCTTATAGTTTTAATTTTTGAACCTTAGTATTACCTCACCACTTTGAATCAGAAGAAGCTTATAATTAAAAGAGTGTAGATTAATTAACATGAAAAAGTAAACACCAAATGAATACTTATGACAATCTCAAATAAAAGAGGTTAGTACAACAACAACAACAACAACAACAAGCCTTTATCCCACTAAGTGGAGTCGGCTACATGAATCCTTCATCTATATTGTGTCCTATTATGTGTCAAATTATCATTTAATTTAAGTATATTAAGGTCATTTTTATACATCTTAACCATGTCTTTTTAGGTCTACCTCAACCTTTCTTAACATAAGAAAAATCTAATGCATCTACTCTCTTAACCAGGTCATTGGACGGCCTACACTTTATGTGGCCAAACCATCTAAGGCGACTCTCTCTAAACTGGAGCTGCTCCAACTTTTTCCTGAACATACTCATTTCACATTTTATCTCTACAAGTAAAGCCACTCATCCACCTGAGCATCCTCATCTCTACAACACTTAACTTAGTCTCATGCTTCTCTTTTATTGACCAACATTCTGCACCATAAATCATTGCAGGTCTTATCACTATCTTATGAAATTTTTCCTTAAGTTTAAGTGGTACTTTTCTATCACACAATAGGCTAGATGCATTCCTCCACTTCAACCATCCAACTTGAATTCTACTAATAACATCTCCATCTATTTCACCATCAATTTGAATAATAGAGCCTAAATATTTGAATCGCTCACTCTTTTTAATGACTTGTTCACCTAATGTCATAACACTACCACTATAGCTTCTACAACTAAAATTACACTTCATATATTTAGTTTTAGATCTACTTAATCGAAAACCTTTAGACTCTAAGGTTGACCTCCATAATTCAAGTTTCTCTTAGACTCTCTCTCTAGTCTTATCAACAAGAAGAATGTCATCAGAAAAAAAGCATACACCAAGGTACATCTTCCTGTAAATGCCTAGTAAGAACATCCATAACTAAAGCAAAAAAGATAAGGGGTTAAAGCTGTCCTTGATGTAATCCAACTGAAATAGGAAAATATTTTGTCAATCCTCCTTATTTTTGGACACAAGTAACAGCTCTAGTATACATATTCTTAATTACTTTAATATAACCAATATTAACTTCTTTTTTTTTCTAGAACTCTCAAAGAAACATTTCTTGAAACTTTATCATAAGCTTTCTCTAAATCAATAAATATCATATGTAGATCTTCCTTGCTTTCTCTATACTTCTCCATCAAACCTCTTAACAAATGTATAACATCCATAGTAGATCTACCTTGCATGAAACCAAACTGATTGTGAGAGGCTTTTGTATCACATTATAACCTATGCTCAATTACTCTCTCCCATAATTTTAATGTAAGACACATTAACTTAATTCCTCTATAATTTGCACACTCTTGTCCATCACCTTTATTCTTAAATATAGGAACCAACAAACTCTTTCTCCACTCATTTGACATTTCTTAGCCTTTAAATAACATTTGAAAGATTTTTAAGCCAAGAAATTTCTTGACCTCCTAAACATTTCTACACTTCAATTGGAATATCATCAGGTCATACTATTTTTCAACATTTCATTTTCTTTAAAATTTCTCTAATTTTAGATTTACTAATACGATGATAAAAACAAAATTCTCTATTTTTCTTTAGGGTATTAAGATTGCTAAAATCAATCTTATTTTCAAATCCTTAATTGAAAAGTTTATCAAAATTCCTTATCTACTTATTTTCAATATCATTTTCTAAGAAAAGCACTTTATGATTTTCATCCTTAATACACCTCACTTAAGCTAGATCTTTACTTCTCCTATCTCTTTGGTTACCTAACTTATACATACATCTTTTACCTTCTTTGGTATCTAATCTATTGTATAAATTACTAAAAGCTAGTTTTTTTGCATCATATATTACTTAGAATCTCTAAATGCCTTATATTTTTTTTCCAATCCTCCGAGCTTTTACATCTAAACCAAGTTTTATAACAACACTTTTTATTTTTTATCATTTTTTGCATATTCTGACTCCACCACCAACTATTTTTATTAAAAAAAACTTTTTCTTTTGATTCTCCAAGCACATTTTTAGGAACTTGCTTAATTTTACTTGCTACTTTTTTCACAAAAAATTAGCTTCCTTATGAGCATCCCAAATTCTAAGCTCTTGTAGCTTACTCTTCAAAATATTTTTAGCAGTGTTCTTTAAGTACCTCGATTTAATCCTAGGACAATACTTTGATTTATTTTTCATCTTCCAATCTTTCAACTTAAAATTTAAGACTAATAATCGATGTTGGATATTTAAACTTTCACTTGGAATGACCTTACAATCTTTACAATCTAAATGATCTATTTTTATTATCAAAAAATAATCAATATGTGTTTTACTAGATCCATTTTTATAAGTAATAATATGCTCATCTCTTTTCTCAAATATAGTATTAGCAACTACAAAATCATAGGCTAAAGTAAAATCTAATATAGTTCTACCTTCTTCATTAGTCACTCCAAATCCATAACCACAATGAATACTTTTAAAATTTTCTACCACTCTGCCAACATGTTCATTTAAATCTCCTCCAATAAATACTTTTTCTTCAAGAGATATCTTTTGTATTAATCCCTCTAATTCATTCCAAAAATTTTCTTTTGAGCCTATATCCAAACCTACTCGAGGAGCATAAACACTTATAACATTGATAATCTTATTACCAACAATAATCTTTAAAGCTATAATTTTATCTCTGCACATATTAATATTTATAACATTATCCTTTAAACTTTTATCTATGATCACACCTACGTCATTTCTAATTCGACTTCTGCCTGAATACCAAACTTTAAAACCTAAATATCAGTCTCCTTGACTTTCTCCCCAACCCATTTAGTTTCTTGAACACATAAAATATTTATCTTCCTATGAACCATAATATCTATTAATTCCATTAGTTTACCTTTAAGAGTACCTATATTCTAAGTTCCTAACCTAATTTTAGTTTCATGGACTAACTTTTTTTTTGCATCTATCCATAATGTGGGATCCCTTGCATATTTAATTAACCTGCAGCGACCCTTGCATGCTTTTCACTGTACTCAAGCCATACAGTGTGTGGCTTCAAGGGGATGCCTTAGCATTAATACAATATTTTAAAGGATTCATGTCATGATTATTTCGACAAGGTTTATGTTGGTAGTCAACTGCCTATCACAACCCTCCACTTCTTATATCCGGACTTAGAACCCGCAATGGTAGTGTTAAAAGAGGTTAGTACACAAGTAAAAAATTTGTAAAAGAATCAAATTCGCCATGTATAAAGCAATAAAGATAAAACTAAATCTAGCCACGTAAATGCAACAAAAAACCTTTGAATATCATGAAGTTATCTGGCGACCTTATTCTTAAGTTAGATGACATCAGATTAGCATGCATTATTTCTTTTGCAGTTGACTATTCAAGTGGAATTAGCGTACCGTTAATGGGAACTTCTAAATGCAAATTTCCAGGAGAACATTACCCACAAGGAATCGATAAACATTAGCTCAATAGGTATTGTAATTTGTAACTATTGTTTTATGACTTGAGGATTTCGTTTTTTTTATATATTAATAAAAAAGAAAATAAAAAAGACGCAGAAAAAATATTTATATTAAATATCATCAAAAAATTTTAATTTACAAATCTAGCACTCATATTTTTAAAATTATTATTAAATTCAACTATTTGTAATTATTATAATCAATTTGTTGATATTTAATAAAAATGAAAAAAATATGTTGGAATTTTATTTCACACTTTACATTGTGGATGACATCATTAAAAATAGAGGTGATATGACACTTAAAATACTACTAATCGAAGTATGAATCTTGATGTCAAAAGCAAGTTGATCCTAAGTTGGCGGGAGATCAAGCACTTAAAATATCATTAGAAATTTTGGATATCAATTAAATCCCAAAGTAGCTCTTAAACAAGGAGTGTTTATAGTCAAATCGAGCGTCTCGACGAGCCGGATCTAACAAGCCCAAGATCTCATAATTCTGACTTCATTTGAGCATTCAAATACTTAAAATACATTAAATGATCGAAGAAATCATTTTCACCGTCCTGAGTGGAGTGGTTTTGCATGTATCTGAAGCGTCACTCCTCCAATCTATAAATAGCTCTCATTCTTCATGAGGAGGTCAAGCAAGAGAGAGAGCTTTAAAATGAAAATCTTCCCAGATCGTGCCACCTGCCATCACCACCACCGTTGGTTACCAACCACAGCCAGCGGCCGCCGCCGTCAACCGTCACCGCTGATCCTTGTCGTCGTCAATCTTTGTCGCCAGTTGTCACCGCCGACCACTACTGCCGGCCCTCGTCGCCGGTCATCGTCGTCAACCATTATCGCCGACCACCGACACTGATCACCGCCACCGATTACCATCGTCGGTCACCACCGCCGATCCTCGCCGGTCATCATCCCGACGACCTTCATCGTCAGTCGCTGACCCCCGCTGTTCACCATTACTATATGGCTGTTGTTGCCTGATTTTGAGATTTCCATTATCAGCCCTTCTCATGTACAATTTTGTAATCCTGTTATCGAGAAATTTTGTACTCTAAAACAAATACATAGTGGAAGATTCTTACTGGGCGAGGCCCCATGATTTTTCCCTATTTTCGAGGTTTTTCACGTAAATGATTTTGGAGTTTTCTTGTTCACTCTTTAAATACATGTGTGTGTACTGGATTTCACAAACAAGGCTAAGGCGTAAACTTTCACTCTACCGCAACTGATTTTCTAGCATGAAACAAGAGGTTTAATATAGTAAAAAATATAGATATATAAAATTATATGTTAAATAAAATTTTTTTTTGACACCTCAAAACTACATCGCCTTTCCGCTTCATCTCTTACAGCAATATTACCAGATCTTCTCTATCTGGAATGCCATTGGTCAACTTTACCCAATCCCATCTCTCGCGTGACTACTTCTTCCTCTTCTCGCACACTGTCGACCCACTAAGCAAGCATAAAAATTATTGAACATGTTAAAAATCGAACATAAAGACCATCTGTGCTTCATTAAAATACTTCAAAAATGACAGAAATATAACAAATGCTTCAGTTTTTTACTATTTAGCAGTTTGGTTAACGATAAATAGAATGCACTGTAATTAGTTTACATATTTTTTTCTCTTTTTTGTTATTTGGATGGAATTAAAATAAATTCAGTGTAATTTTTTGAGGTAAACTTAAATCCCACAATAGCCTACTTTGCGTGAGCGGAATGCCTGGGAAAAAGAGATTTTTTTTCTTTTTGGGAAAACGAGACCGCCGAACGATAATTTTTTTTTTTTAATTTGCTTTTTCGAATTCGCTGAACCCCTAATATTTATTTTAACTTGAATTAAAATAAATATTATTATAGCTTAATTATAATTTAATAAATATAATTATGTTTATTCAAATTGATGGTAAATAATTCACGATAAATCAAAAAAATTAAAATAATTATTAAATTTTAGTTTATTTAGCAAAAAATAATTAATGAGTAAGTTATTTATTAAAGAAAAATTATTTAATAAATAAATATTAAATCATAACTTGACAATTAATTTATTTAATAAAAATTCCTATTAATTAATTAATGTTTAATATAGTAATAATTATATTTATATATATATATATATATATATATATATATATATATATATATATATATATATATATATATATATATATATATATATATATAATTTTGGGTTATGTTAATATAAAATGATAATATTTAAATTTTATTTATTTATAACACTAATAATTAATATCTTAAAAAATTTGTAAATTAATTACTAATAATTAAATATTCGAAATACATTATATTTGTATTTGATTTGATTTATTTTTTAGTCAAGAAAAAAATTTTATTTATAATTTATTTATATTTTAATATATATTTATTTTTTAATTGAATACATTAATTAGTGAATAAATTCTATAATTAATTTACATATAATAATGTATTCAGAATACAAATATTTACTTTACATTCATCCAACTAAACAGAAAAAATAGTTTCCATGTATTTATTTTACACACAACCAAACAACAATAAAGTATTCAGAATTCACTGTATTCACTTTACACGGTATTTCCTTTTACACTGCATTCTAAATGCAGACAACCAAACAGCCCCTATTTATATATATAGTTTTCTTATTCACAGAACTACTTAATAATTTGTGTTATTCAGGCTGTGCTTGAACAAGCATAACAATTAATTCAAATGAAACCAGGCCAAGTTAAATTAAAAGGAAAATAACTAGGTACCTTTCAGAAGATAGTTAACTAGAATCAAAATGGAACTTGAGAAGTTTATAACAGAGATTCTCCACAAGTATTTTGCCAAAAGTCATGAATCCATAGAGCATGTTAGGCACGGTTGGTAGAAAAGGCTTAGTGCAGCAGAGAGACATTCCTATACAGCACTACGGTTAGTCAACAAGCAACTACGCAACAAACGACAAAGAATAGGGATAAATAACAAACCTCTCTTTCACCGAACTCCTTCAGAATGACGAAATGAAACCCTCACCTTTGTCACACAACACGTCTAGCTCTACCGCTCAAAAATCTTCCCTTGATCTAAACTAAAGTTTCGACTCCTAAGTCAAGGTGAAGGAAGATGAGTCAAGGAAAATTTTTGGCTGACGACGGGATGCAGGTTAGGGTTACAGTTTGGCTAAATTTTTAAAATAAGCACGTTTAAAATCGTAATTAGTGAATTAGGCATTAAAAAAAAATTCTAAATAGATGCTTTCCGTTTAACGGGCGGTAGTCGACATCTGACAGTCGGCCGGTCGCCGCTAAACGGAACCCCTAAGTTTTTTTGTTTAAAAGTCGAACGAGATCGGGGACGTCCGATCTCGCTCCCTAAATCGCTGCCAAAGTTCACGCTCCACCAAACGCCGCTGAAACAGCCAATAACTCACCGGCCGCTAGGCATCCGTCGCCGCTTAGGCGAATTTGACAACCGCCCACCCACATTAGGTATTTTTTGAGTTTTTTTTTTTGTAAAATGAAGAATATGTAAATGTGATTTTTATTTATTATGTGTTATGATGTTATTAGTAAGTATATTATGTGATTAGCTAGTTTTAGGATTGATTTTAGGCAAATGTAATGCATATTTTAGGTATTTTAGGTATTTTTTGAGTTTTTTTAATCTTTTTTTTTTTTGTAAAATGAGAAATATGCAAATGTGATTTTGATTTTTTGTGTGTTATTAAGTTATTAGTAGTGTATTATATGATTAGCTAGTTTTAAGGTTGATTTCAGGCTAATGTAATGTGAATTTTAGGTATTTTAGGTATTTTTTGAGGTTTTGATTTTTCTTTTTTTGTAAAATGAATAATATGCAAATATGATATTTATTTTTGTATGTTATTATATGTATTATGTGAATAGGTAGTTTTAGGGTTGATTCCGTGCAAATGTAAAGTGGATTTTAGGTATTTTTTGGAACTCCGTTTATTTAATTCTGAAAATAACACATTTTCATGGAGATTTGGCATACCTTAGGAATCCTTCTGCTGCTGCCTGAAAGAGATAAAGTAGAACTCACAAGGAAAAAAATGAAGTTTAGGGTCATCAGTCAATTTGTCAGCCTAGTTTAGGATGGCTTTTTCGATGAAAAATTCACCTTCAAATCTAGTAAATTAAATGAGGGTCAGCGTGTTATTATTTTGCAGAAATTTTCACAAGAAAAAATTATGACTAAAAAGTCATGGAATATTTGATTGATAATTTCCAACGGATTATTCTGTCGGAAATAGCTATTTTTTCTATAGTGTAAATAATTATTATTGCTAAGCAATTCATATAGTTCTCATGAATCTAATTGATTTAACCAGTGTGCTATTCAAATCACGCCTCTCATACATATATATTTGATTCAAATATGAGTTCACAATATGCTTTGTACTATATTACGGCGGCCAACTAAGTGTTAGTGACGATTTCTTCCCTACATATACTGGTGAAAAAAATCGTCCTATACAAGTTTTACATCGACTTGATTTTAGCAGCGTACAGAATCGAATCATGAGGTCACTAAAAGTTGACTCAACATGGTTTAGGATTAATCTCATATGTAGATTTCTATTGGTGCCAGTTTAATTGCTACACCATTAAATGATAACGAAGTGTGTGAGTCAGTCATTAATGCAACAAGTGTACAACCTATAGTTGTGTACGCCGAAATTGAGTTGAAAAGAGCGGATGATAACGGTTCATACCGTGAATTTCATCCAAAAGGCTCCAAAATAATATACTACCACAGAACCATATCGACCGACCTCAATGTGGTTTTCATAGGTAAGTACCTCAATTATCTAATTAATATTTTTCATTTTAATCTTATACACCGCATTCAAATGCATGCACAACGATGATATAGATGTATCTATATCTCCTATTCATGTTCATCATATTGCCTCAACTTCGCTAGGATGGGTGAATATCATGACGGCCATGTTGCACCTTTACAAACCGAAGATGAGAGCTACAAAATAATGCCTAGCATAACGAAGTTCTAACACGATGTGACTGAAGGTAACATTGGAGAACAATAATATCCAAATGGTGGGAACAATCTTGTTAAGAGATTACTCTAACAAAATAATCAATCAAGAGCACATGTTCAAGAATAACGACGATTACATTCAGCTTGCCGGTCGGCCAAGAATGGGATGAAAACAACTTTGATGGCCTCCCAACAGATTCTATTTTCCTAGAAGATAATTTCATTCCAGTAGACTTAAATGAAGGGATGTGTTTCCATGACAAAAGACACCTTAAATTTACCATTCAAGGTTGGTCCATAACAAACAATATGGAATATGTAACATGTGACTCTAACAAGATGATGTTCAATATACTTTGCATCCATAACGACCATTACAATAGGCCATGTTTATGGCGTCTACTTGGTGAGCAAGAGGCTTAGTGGTGCCTAGAGGATTTCTAGTATGACTGTCCCACACATGTTCTCTCATATTGAGCACCGGACATAGACATTGCACTTCACAGTTTATTAGCTACTACATCCAATCTGTCATTAGATGCTAGTTGGACTTGAAACCCATGGAGATTATTGGTCGTATGAAATCAAAATTTAACATTAGGGTGTCCTACATGAAAGCTTGGGATGAACATAGAAAGGCTATACAGGCTATTTTTTGCAGTTGGGAAGAGTCATACCATTCACTAGATCACTTCATGACTATTGTATGTGTAGTTATGCTAGGCATAGTGTACCACATTCAGTCAAGTGAATCTGGCTATTTTCAGTGCATATTTTGGTCATTTGGGCCATCTATAGTAAGTTGAAAATTTTGCAGAGCAGTCCTAAGTCTTGACGGTACATTTCTTCTGGGAAAGTACAGAGGCACTCTTCTTACTACAGTTGGTATTGATACAAATAATGACTTGTATCCTCTAGCATTTGCAATAGTTGAAGCAGTGTAATGAGTCTTGAGTTAGTTTATTAGGACATTACGACTTGATTCCGCTTATATGTACTCAACGATTTATGCATTATATCCGACATTCGGCTTGTGCGTGGATGCCAAATTTTTTCCTTGGGCAAAACACCATCTCTGCTTACGCCATCTCAGAGAGAATTTCAAGAAGACATGCAAAATTATGGGAATTTTTGATGCTGAGTTTGTGTGTCAGAAGATGTACGTGGCAGGTAATATAATTGACATTCACACCTTCACACGTTATATTACAGACATAAGGAATATCAAAGCAGAGGCTGTTGAGTGGCTGCTTGCAAGAGATGTGGAGAAGTGGTCCTTGAGTAATGATGGCGGATATCGATATGGCACAATGACCACTAACGCGTTAGAGTGTTTCAACGATGTGCTCAAAGCAGATTACTCCTATTGTTTTATGTTACTATCCCCACGGTTATACTGTACATCTGCTGGCTAATATTTTTTTCTTGTTAACTTGCACTTTCAAAGGTTGTCTGGTAGACAGGTGAAATGACATCCGAGGAAGGACGATTGTTGCGATGAGTTGGGAGACATCCGAGGAGATGTGGTATACCACGCATGTCCAACCACATGTTACATCCACATTTCGCATGGGTCAGCGCACGCGACCACCTTACGCGTTGGTCGTGATGGACATTTTATAGGGATTCATATTTGGATCTACCAGATGCTAAGTTTCTGATGCACCTTAGAGCATACATATTGTTCACTATAGACTGCTTCCTTTTGCCAGATACATCCGAGTCTGAGGTATATTTACAGTACTTACCAATGCTGGATGATTTGAGCTTGTTCAGCAGGTACTCCATTGGAGCAGCTGTGTTAGCACACTTATATAAGGAGTAGAATGAGGCAACTAAAATGCGCACCAACATGACAGATGTCTACACCTAGATTTGGTCGGTGAGCATGTACATGTTGGCGATCTACATTCAGGTACCCAGAGTCGGATGGTTTGAGTGTTGGTTGCAGGTGGAATGAGGGTTACCTGCGAGAAATGACACCCGCCCATTTTAGAGTCTCTGAGATGAGCTTGAGCTGACAATACAGTCGTATGAGTCGGTGCAAATTTGATTCATATTTCTACCTCCACAATCTTATGTGTGACATTTATTTTTTCTATCATATTGAAGCGTTATATGGGAGCCCTATGGACGTGAGCATTAGAGCGGTTAATGGTGCTTGGCTAGGCAGGCTATTTGGCTCACTCGGGTACCATTGATCAGCTAGAAAAGAATTGAGTGGTACCTTTCAGATAGTGTGCTCAGGCAGTTTGGTCTATCACCTAGAGTAGACATGACGCATATAGATCCTTCATTTCAATGGGTGGATGGTCAGGGGAAGACTGATGTTGATTGGGTTAACTATCACCAGGGTTACATATCACACTGGGAGTCCAGACATGATTCAATTATTATCGTGGATGACATTACATCTCCTGTTGACCCGGTTGTCAGTCGGTACATGAGGTGGTATCAGTCCTGGGCTTTCTTGTACATGCTCAGGGCTCCGACCATTCTGCCTACCACCTACTATCCTCGAGCTCCTAGAGAGAGGCTGATGGTAAGCACTGAAAAATTGTATGCTAATAAAATATTTATACGTTATGATAACTGAATTATAGATTTTCCTTTGCAGCGAGAACATATCTTGAACACACAAGATATTTTTCAGCTTTATTTTGGGAGAGACCAGGACACTGACTTTTAGCAGTCAATCAACACTTATGAGGAGTTATGCGAACTACGCAGAAGTTGCACATATCGATAACAGTACTGAGATACGATGAAGCAGTTCTTCAAGACACCGCCTTCTTCGCACATACCGTAGGGTTTGAGTCATCATCTATACCGATGTCGGTCCATACTGATTATCTATTTGGCACACCAACTTTGTACTCTTATCAGGGAGCTATGTTCAGTCTATTTTAGTCATGACGCCAGACCCTCCTATCCTCACCCACCCCGGTCTACATGCCGCATATGCAGGAAGTTTACCCCACTATCCCCTTCCAGCCAGGACCATCAAAGGAGATACTTGATGTTACACCCCTGACTGAGCGAAACGTGGACGGCACGACAGCAACACCATTTCGAGACCGACCTCGACGATGCTTTCGTACACTAGGGAGACATCCCAGCCCGATGTCCTATACCGATCTCATTCACCACATTTAACATCTACATTTATGGGCGCCAGACCCATTATGGTGGTTGCGTTGGACATTCTTGGATTCATATTTGGATATGTCAGATGTTGAGTTCTGGATGCATGTTAGAGCGTACATACTGTTCACCATAGGATGCTTCCTCATGCCAAATGCCAGGTCGAGGTACATCTCTAGTACCACTATTAGAGGATATGACATTATTTAGCAAGTTCACCATTGGATGGCACACTTATATAGAGTTGAATGAGGCAACAAGACCCAAGCGATGGCAGATGTATGGCGCAGGATGATCGAGGGAGCATTTACATGTTGGTCGACCCACATTGCAGGTACCCTACCCAGTTGAGTTGGAGGGTTTGAGTGTTGGTTGCAGATGGAATGAGGGTTACCGTAGGGAGATGAAACCTGCTCATGTTAGAGTGTACAAGGATGAGCTTGATGGTTTGCTTCAGAGCCAGGTATGACCAAGTGCACTTTTGGTTATTATTATTATTTTTAATTTCATAGAAGACATAAAATTTACTATATGACTACTGTAGGTGATATGGGAACCTTATGGCCAGCAGATCCACACCAGAGTGGTAGATGTCTGTTTGGCTGGTCATGAGATATGGCTGGCTCGGGTTCCATTGATCAGTTGGAAGTGCATTGAGTGGTACCTCCCTAGTCGCGTTCTCAGGCAGTTCGGGCTATCAACTAGAGTCGACGTAGATCCTATAGATCCTTCATTTCAGCGATCGATGGACGAAAGGCGATGTTGAGGTTTGAGTACCAGCTTACATATTGTGAGAGGCCGACATGCCATTGTTCTTTGTGGTGCAGTTCCACCTGCAGTTGACTTGGCGGTGAGTCAGTATATGAGGTGGTATCGATCCTGGGCCTCCTTATACATGCTTAGGGCTCTTACCATACCGCCGACCACCTACTATTCTCGTGCTCCTGGAGAGAAACTGATGGTAAGTGTTAAAAAAATTTTATGCTATTCATAAATTTATATGTTTGAGACAACATAATTTCTTTGTCTCCACAGAGGAAACATATCTTGGACACGCAGGATATATTCTTAGCTTATTTTGGGAGAGATATGGACGATTTCCAAAGATTTGATCAATACTTATGAGGAATGTAGGAAACATAATAAGGACATGCACATATCGATAGTAGGTATAGAGATGCGCTAGTAGTATTATGCGCACGTCTTCTCACATACAGATTGATTCAGTCCATCGTCCATGCCGGATGTCGGTCCATACACTTACCCATATAGCACACCATCTCTCAACCAGAAGGCATGTTGATCCCATTTCTGGCGGTGCAGCTCTTCCATGTATCCTCACCCATCCGTATTCATGCCACAGATACATGCAGTGTACCCCATAGTCCCCTTTCAGCCAGGACCATCGCAGGAGATACCAGATATTACACCTCTCGATGACACTGAGCAGACCACTGACCAGGCTGGAGATGATGTGCGGCATCAGCATCATCACTTGCGCGACCGTCCCCGGCGACCGCCTGCACATTACACTCCAAGAAGTGACGCACTTCCACCACGCAGACACCGCCGTCATTAGATGTACTCTAGCATACTCTGTAGTTGTAGATCATATGCTAGCTTGATGTACATTGTTCTAGCACTGTTTTATATTTTCTATGTACTCTAGCCACATTTCTTTATTTAATAAATTTTTGAGATCAATAGTATCCTATAGGTGATCATAACCTACATATTATTTTAAAAATATTTTAAATTTTTTTTACATTTCTATATTTTTTAAAAAATAATCTAAATATTAAAATATCACTAAGATAAAGAACAACCACATCAAAATTCTCCAATATGCAAACTACTAAGCATCCAAAATTCAATAATTCACTCTATATTTCATGCCAGTTTATCTCATATATTTATAAAGTGAAAAAAAAAATGCAAAAAAAACATAAAAATAGAAAATAGGCATTCACCACATTTATTTTTCTATTTTTTAATATGATCAAAGTCTACTAATCAAACAAGATAATTCATAGGTCGACATCAAAAAAGAAAGAAATACTCCTCATATAAAAAATTAATGTAGTCATTATCTTCATATAAAATATACATAATACAAAACTATGTGAAACTTGGGTGAGAGAATCATAAATTGTCCTTTAGGTTGAGTTTTCCTTTGTTTTACAAATAGAGCTTATATATATATATATATATATATATTGAAATTTAAATCACAAATACAACTATACTCAGGTATATCGAAATTTTTTATGCAAGGCGTCACAATCTCAATTCCGGGTCAACATGAAAGTCGTGGCCAATTTCGTGCCGATTCCAACGATACCAAGTTCGCTGAATTTCGATAACAAACGACTCGATCGATCAAAATCGCAGTCATAATTTTTTTATTTAATATTTTTAGCGCTCGTTGCGGGCGATAGCGATAGTCCGTTTAGCGGTGGTAGCGACTATGTTACGCAGTCGGCGATTCGCAAACGCTCTAAAATTTTTTTTAAACATGCTTAATCCGCTAATTAAGATTTTAATTATGCTTATTTTAAAAATTTTGCCATAAAGAGCTAGGGACGCTATCCATTTGGAAAGGGAGATGGCAGGTGTTTGGTTTTGTGCTAGCTGGAAGCAGTGGAGAGAGTGAGCTGAGCTGTTGGGCTGAGTGATTCGAGGGTTGGTCGCAGTGAAGTTTGAAGCATGGTGGATGAAGGCTTGAGCTACACAGATAGGTGAAGGAGACGGCGAAAAGAAGGCTGACAGAGGATTCGGGAGGTTGGAGCGAGTGGTCGACGGGCTGGGTGGTCGAAATGGAGTCGATATGTGTGCAAGTTTTGAAGCTAGAGAAGGAGATGGAAGAGAAGTCCGATTTTCTGAACCGAGGATGGGAGATCTGGAAGAGAATGAGATGGTGGTCTGGATAGGATCAGATTTACCTATTGAAATGAAAATGGTGTTTTCAGGATTTGACTCGCATGCGACCTCCGTGTTGAGAATGTGGAGCGGGCTTTACCGCCTTGGGACGAGAGGCGTGAATAGATGAGAATGGGCAGAGAATGGGAGGGCTGCTACTATTATTCTCCCTTTTCTTTTTAGATAATTTTCTCGTTTTTTTTATTTAATTCCATCTGCATTATTAACTGAGTGGTCTTCGAGAAC
This sequence comes from Cymbidium sinense, assembly GCA_021442155.1. Taxonomy (NCBI): domain Eukaryota; kingdom Viridiplantae; phylum Streptophyta; class Magnoliopsida; order Asparagales; family Orchidaceae; genus Cymbidium; species Cymbidium sinense. The sequence continues at coordinate 2,866,851 of CM038231.1, read as the reverse complement.
CACAGTGGACAAAAATGATAAAAAATGCAAGTGCTGAAGGGTTTCACAAAAAAAAAAAATTTGATTGACTTTATTTCCAAAATTTTGAAAGTTGATTATTGTTTTAGCCGGTTTTTAAGAGATTCGCAATAGATATATATTTTTGAGATATTTATATACATAGTATATAATTCTTATATATATATATATATATATATATATATATATATATATATATATATATATATATATATATATATATATATATATATATATCATCTAAATTTTTATTATTATAACAAAAATAATACTTTTCTTACTTATTTTGAAATAAAATTCATCTTTTGAAGTATAGAAAATATGCTATATTTATAAATATTAAAATTTAGGAGTTAGATATATAAATGCATAAGAAGTGTGTGCTATGCATGTAAATTTTCCTATAAGAGAAATTTTTAATATAAATAATTAAGTGATATCAAATTTTAAATGAATTACCTAATATTTTTTGATATATATATATATATATATATATATATATATATATATATATATATATATATATATATATATATATATATATATATATATATATATTAAATCTTTAAAGTAAAGAATTCTGCTCTCCTTTTAGGTGCAAGGGATTTAAGTATTTGATATTATTTTTAATATATTTAATAATAAAAAATAATTTTTTAATATTTAATACTAAATATTTTACTCTAATTTATTTTGATACGAAATTATATTAATCAGAATAATTAAATGATAGCAGCTAATTATAATAATTCTTTTTTATATCATTTAATTTCCTTAAATTAGTTTTTTTATATAGATTTTGGATTGGTAAAGATTATTTTTATATTTTATTATTATTATTATTATTATTATTATTATTATTTTTTTTTTTTAAATATATTCACCACTATTCCAACGTTAATAGTGACATGAAAATCTCTCTTCTATAATTGTTAATCCTGTGCAATATCTCCCTTCTTTCCTATACATATACATTTTAGTTAATTAAAATTAAATATATATTTTCGTATATATACATATAAATTTTAATTTTTAGTAAGTAATGAGTTGAGATCCTTCATTTATTTATTTATTTTACTAAATTCAATTAATTTATTTATAATCTTTGAATTAATAAAATTAATTTGATTTACACATTATATATACACACACTTAAATCTAATCTAAGTTTAGTAATAACAACCATCTTTTATATGGTTTTTAATTAATTTAATTAGAATATTGAGAATGGAGTTACCTTAACATATATGTATAAAACATCCTAATATGACTCGTATTCGTGTTGACTTAAATTAATTTAAGATATTAGTTTAACTTTTATTTTCATAGTATGGATGTAATAATTGAATTTTTTTTTGGAAGTTGATCAGAAGACTCCTTTTTTTTTTTTTGAAAATTTGGCAACAGATTTTCTTCATTTTTTTGTTTATATGACTTTGTATTTTTTTATCAAATCCACCATATTCTCCTGATTCACATGATGGGTTATCTTATTTATTTTTGCAGGAGATGTTTCGCTAGAGGAGGCCTGCTGATATGGCACCCATCGAGCTGAGTGATGAGGATATTTGGGCCATAATTGATAGTCACGATTCTCAAGGAGATGCGGACATTGGTGATAGGCTTGAGCAGTTTACGGATATGCTGAAGGGACGTGATCTCTTTGATGGTTTCTTCACACGGTCATCTTTGCTTTCTCTACCAGATTCTCTTGACTCTGAGGATCCATTAGAGTGGGTGACAACTCTTAAATTGAAGTGTGGTGAGTACAACCCATTAGAGAGCACAGTAGATCAGGTCATCTATGGGGTATGTGAGATCTTGCAGCTAGCCACTGATACTATGGAGCTAACTGGACAGTCTAAATTGTTGAGCCATCGATAGATACAATCAGATACATTAGAGTGGCCTCGAGACTCACCAGCAGGTCACATCCCTAGCCCGTCTCGTGGATATGTTGCATGGGCTAGATATATTTTGGGAGCTCACAGGAGCACACTACTAGAGGCGGGAGTTTATGATGTAATTTATGCTTTAATGTTTGATTTTAGTAGCATCCCTCATTCTTGGGCTTGAGGTAGTGCTGAGTTTTGGGATCCTAGTAGGAACACTTTTTGGATTGGCATGGAGGAGTTGATGATCACTTTATAGGAGTTATAAGCGTGTCTCTCTGCTTCAACCGTCGTTATGAGGAGTGTGTCCCTCCAGACGAGAAGTTATTCTTTAGACAACCTTCACCTCATGGGCATCATCGAGCGAGGATGATCCTTCCATCCGTCTTTCCCCAACTACTTAGTCACTACCATCAGACATATAGAGCATTAGGTTTGCCATTACGATCACGTATGACCATCCCTTTAGATCTTTGGATTCACAACTTTATGCGAGAAGATAGATTGTTGGAGCTTTATGTTTCATTGAGTGATCCCTTTGACCTGGGATTACATTTTGGAGATCATTTATCAGAGGTGATAGCTGAGCCGTCTTTACCAATTGGACAATCATCCCCTTAATTACCTGGCATGGATGAAGATTTATTTTTGGTAAGTTTTTTAGCTACATGGTTGTGTGCTTTTGTGCTTCTTATCAGATAAGGGTTTGTATGTTCCAACGTCTTGCTAACAACCAGCCGGATCTCATAGGGGGAGCATCTCTCTTTAGCTCTAGTGGTACTTGCTAGGTTTTATAGAGTTTTGAGGCTCATTTCAGAGGCAAGAACTCTTGAGTTACGGACTTGACTTTGCCATGATAGTATTTGCATGCTTGGATTCATCTTCATGTGCATGAACCTTTTCTTATCTTGAATACCCTTCTCACTTTCTGCAGAGAGGGTACCCCATAGTTATTCACCTGTCATAGGCTTCTTTGGAGCGTGCGAGGTTTTGTTTATTTTTCTTTGCTCCACACTTAGTCACTGATAGATTTCATCTCCTTCACCAGCCTGAGATAGTTGGTTTGCCTGCTGACGTGGGAGAGGTTGAGAGCTCTGATGGTGTGGATAGGAGAGGGAGATACACACTTCTCTATGGTGGACGCCCAAGATAATTGAATGACCAAAGCAATAACTATGGGGTACACTCTCGAAAGTAAGAAGGGTACTCAAGAAAGAAAAGGCTTCCCACATGAAGATGAATCCAAGCATGCAAATACCATGGAAAAGTCAAGTCCCATAACTCAAGAGTTCTTGCCTCAAAAAAACCTATAAACCCTAGCAAGTACCATTGAGCTAAAGAGAATATGAGATGTCAGCAAAAGTATTAGCATGCACCCGGTTAGCTCTGCTTTTGCTTTGGTCGTTCAGTTATCTTGGAGGGGTATCAACCCAATAGGGTTGCTCGTCAGTTCGGCTTCTCACAGGTGACATCATATGATGGGAGGCCATTTATACCAAGAGTTATTGATGTTCGACATACAGATTCAGTGCCTACAATGATCTGATACTTCATAGCTTCGATAGTGTGGTTACATCTGCTTCAGCTTGGCACAGGTTCTAGATTTCGTTTGGCTGCACCATCTAATCACACAAGAGTTAGCTACACCCACTTGACTTGGGTTCGGTCATTTGCCTTTATGATGGAGCATGGCTAGAAGGTATGAGAGCCAAGTGAGGTGGCTTGGAGTTCCTCGAGGCTGAGGTCGACGAGCACGTGACTATCGATAGCAAAGGTGATGGTAATTTACTCCTTATTTACATATTTCTTTCATTTTTCTCTTTTTTTGAATATATATATATATATATATATATATATATATATATATATATATATATATATATATATATATATATATATATATATATATATATATTGATATGTAGAGGAAGAGATGGTTTAGCTGTATGGAGGAGACTACTTGTCCGTCTAGAGTGCAGGTCAGGGAGTCATCTCCTAGCAAAATAAAGGTACCTACTTCGACTCATAGGCGTAGAAGACTTTATCAGATGGAGCTTCCTGGGGCCTCTACAAATTTACTAGTGAGTCTTGCTCCTTGTCAGCCCTCGAAACCATATGAGACAGCTCCAAGTCCCCCTGCTAGCATCGAACCCACATTTTTTAAGGATGTAGAGGAGAGGGCATCAAGCATTGATACCATAGAGACTACTATCCCAGCTATGATGACATCTTAGAAAGATTGGCTTTCCTTACCTTAAATGGATGAAGTATTTTAGCCGAGTTACAAATTCCTTATAGGGTTTGCCCCATATTTAATTACATATTAGATAATATCTTTACAGATTTCAAAATTTAGAATTAAGAAATAAAATGAAAGAGCTTAAATATAAATAGTTTTTAATGTATTCTAAGAGGAAGAAGTAAGAAGTTCTCAGAAACTGGGAAGCTTAAAAAATAATCTAACCTATTCTACTGGTTGAGCTTTATATTAAATTTGAATTTATATTGAGTTGATATTTTATTAAAATTATAGAGCTTAAACCCCAACAACACAATACTATGAAAATGCCTAAAAGGTGGGGACTTATATCCATAGCAAAGAAGAAATGGGCCTTAAATCTTGAAATTAAAAGTTCTTTAATATAAATTAGAAGCTAGACTTAGTCTGATAAGAGAAAATTTGAATGTGCAGGCTCACTCCTAGTACAAAAAATGAACTTATTCTGACACTTCTAGACTTATTAGCTACCTATATGAACTGTCAAGGAACACTTCCTACATTTTACTATCGTGTGACTAGTCTTATGAAGTGCCTGATGACTTGGTTGTTATTAACTAAAAAAAAGTCTAATTACCTAAACCCACTTTGTAGATTCTAAGATCATGACTTATATGAAAATGCTTCTAACTAATATAATAATTTTTATCTTTTATGTATTTTTAAACACCAGATTAATTTATTCAAAAGGGCATAGGAATGTAATTAGGTCTACATGCATTTTATAAAAATTGGTTAACATCTAATCATATGTTATAAGGTATACTTCCCCAAGAAGGTGGCTATCCTTATTAGACAAATACCTCTTATATGCAATGAGGAAAAAGACATAATTTAAGAAAGAAAAAAAAGAAAAGAATATGCGCCAAAACACTAAGAGTTTCTAGTTTGCTTTTAATATTTTTTTTTTATGGATTCAATTAGTTGATATTATGAGTTGTATAATTTTAATTTAAGTTGATTAATTTAGTTGTATAAATTGTTCTTAAAAGCCTAGTGGGGGACCTAAGCAGACAAATAACAAATATCACATAAAAAAACTAAGAAAAATATGTCATTTTTAATATGCAATTCAATGTAAGCAAACCATCAATCAATGAAAATTATAATTAAAGGCTAGTGCGACAGAGTTCTGCTATACATCTTAGAAAAGAAAATATAAAATGGATAATCAAGATCTATCTTATATTGCCTAGCCAAAAACTAAAACTTTTGATCAAATACTTTGTATGCTTTTGATTGAGTACTATAACTAATAAATATTAACTTTTTAGATTTGTTATCCAACTTACTTCTATTGTGACCATCCTTAAATGTATATGCAATGCTTCCAAATACCTTCAAATGCCGATTATAGACTTTTACCTTGCCTATACTTCATAAGGTGTAACATTTTGAATAGTATTTTTGGAGATATATTCAAAATATAAAATATAATTGCAATAGCATCAGGCCAAAATGTGTTTGGTAAATAATTCAGCTTCAACATAGATCATGCCTTCAGATAATTATTCCATTGTTTCTTTCCACAACTCCATTTTGTTGTCATGTATTAGATGCAGTATTTGCCTATAAATTTTATGTTTATCACAATACTTACCAAACTCATTTGATGTAGACTCTTCGCCTTTATTAGTATTATACATGTTTTCGATGCCTACCACTTTGATTTTTTACGTATTATAATGCATGAAATTTTCAAAGGATTTTAATTTGTGCTTCAAAAAAATACACCCAATTCATTATGCTGTAATCATTCACCTAATAACATGTTAGGGATTATCATTTTGAATGTAACTCTTAATAGTTTTTTTTTTGTATTGTTACCTGAACCCAAGATTTTCAAAGAATCCATAAATTATTTGGGTTATACACATCAAGCAACCACTCTAATTCTTTTTGGTGCCAAAATATGTTGCAACCTCTTTACCTAAATCAAAATTTACACCAACTACTTTGGGAATCCATGTCCAAGCATTTCCATTAATTAATCCAAAGATGTTAATCTTTTGCATAAGATTTTAATTTTATCATTTAACCATTTATGTATAATAAATGCAAAAGAGAAAGTCCTCTTATATTTTATTTAATTAAAAATTAAATAATGCCAGCCTTGTTGAAAGGGAATAAATTAAGTAGTTTTTTTTTATTTTTTTTTCTTTTTTTAGGAAACCCCATATAAGGGAATTTTATTGCTCACAGAAAAAAAAAAGGTTACAAGATCCTTAAGAGGGAATAAACTCAAAGTCTACCGCTCAAAGAGCTACAATCATCCTAAAGAGTAAATCCCCTGTCTAAGTACAACCCACACATCAAAAGCAAAAAAAATACCCAAAAAAATATGGAGAGTAAAAGACACATAGGAGAAAACCACCACGCTCACCAACAGTAGTAGATGATGAGTTGAAGAAGCGTTTACGTTCCACAGAAAATGCTTGCTTGATACCTGCGGGAAAAGAAAAGGACCCTGCAAATAACTAGAAGAATAGTTAGCACCAATAAAATAGGAGTTAAATCTAAGGGATAAATATAAAGCTGGAAAAAAATAGTAAAATCTTAGAGGGGGATCCAAACACTCCACACCAGCTTGGGGCAGCCACATACATGTGCATCCAACAGTAAAGGAGGGACACAACACACATGATACTGCCAACCAAGGAAGGGAAGTAATCCACCACCCATCAAAGGAAACAAACCTGTAGAAACAGTCTATCCATAGAAAAATCATGTAGCTCAACAGAATAGTATAACCAATGAAAAGAGATCCACAAAGTTTCAATGAATGAAGCAAATTTCACATTCCTTTATCAACATTAGAGCCCATATAGTGCCAACAGCTATCAAATAAACAATCCACACCAATCCATCCATGATCCATACTACAGTTAAATTGTAACAAGCTTAGTAAGATAGGAAGAAGCATCAAGTTCCAATGAGGCTTAAATAAATACCACCATAATACAATTAAATTGTTAATCCAACCTGCAGGCAGCCGCAATACACCAAACCAAAAGAAAAAAACATACCCTCTTAGGTCGAACAAACCAAAATCCAAAAATTCCAGCAGGTCACTTTCATATATTGCCACAGCTCTCCAATAAACAATCCACACTAATCCCCACCAGTTTCATATTACAATTAAATACCACCAGATATAAATAGATCTAGAAGAAAAGATCATAACAGAGTAAGGGATATTCCATATAACAAGTCCAGGAAAGCATGATACTATTATGACTGCAAAGCCCAAAAAACTCGAACTAACACCCACAATAGAGGTGTTGATAGGCAAAAATAATGTGATACTAGCCTGTAGACAACCGTAATACACCAAACCCAAAGGACGGCATACACAACTCCTAGGTTGAAAAGCCAGCACCATATAGGCTTAGTAAAAAATTGGAATGCCGAAGCTCAAGCACTCACATCCAAAAGGAAAGGGGAGAAGTATTTCGGATAATGAAAGAAGAACATCTTGCCAAACAAGTGTGCTACCATTCAAATAAATAGCAAGATAAACATTAGTGTTAGGTATATATACAAAATCACCTTGAAAATATCCCGATGAGCATAGAAATATTTAATAAGGGCACAATAAACAGAAAATAGAAAATAAACATAAAATGATACACTTTATTATCATACCCCATATAGAAACACTTCAAACTAGTAATCAGGTTATAACACTTAAGAGACATTGATTTTCCATACAAAAACAAGTTCTATATGCTCCTAAAAGGAGAGGAAAGACCTCACCTAGCCAAAAGATTGAAAAAAAGACAAAATTAAAATCTTACATGTTCTTAACATAAGGAAAACCACTTTTATCTAAATTTACAAGTCCTCGTAATAAGGGAGGGATATTATCATAAGAGAATATATTTACCCTAGAGAATTTTGCATCCCAATTAGTAAGAAAATCAGCACACGAGTTCCCTTCTCAATAAATATGTGAAATATGATAATCAAGAGAAGCAAGAAGCCTCCTCGTGTGGCTAAGAATATAGTAAACTTTAGCATTGCCATGCACTCCAAAATTTAATAAATTCAAAAGGAGGAGTGCATCAATTTCAAACCAGATTTTTTTAAATCCTTTCTGAATGCATAATGATATGACATAATGCAAGCCATAAAGTTTAGCAAAAACATAACATAGGTATTAAAGGAATAGCAAAAGCAGCAATCATCTTGCCTTTAAAGTCTCTTAAAATACCTCCACAACCATAGAGCCCATAAGCAACAGATCCATCAGTATTAACCTTAATGATATGATAGTTGGGCTTTCTCTAATAAATAGTCTTACAAATTAAATCAACCTCAGAAGATGGGAGGGAAATCCCAAAATAAGGGGCCAGATGCTTGACACCTTTGAAGCTAGAAGGAGGAAGAAGGTTCTCTTTATAAAGGGAGATAATTTTACACTTGGTTCTAGCAATAATACGGTGAAAGTTCATAGGAATATCACTATGTTTAGAATCATTTCTTTCCCACCAGATATACCACAGTAAAGTAATATCCAGAACACATTTGACATGTAAAGAGGAAGAAGATAAGAAATTATTTAAAAGGCATAATATAGAAAGGGATCCATCAAACAGAAAAGTATTAAATAAACTATCATACCAATGCCAGACTTTAGCAGCAATGGGATCATTAATGAAGACATGGTCCATAGTTTCAATGTGGAAGCAACATTGACATTTTGATGGAAGATGAAAGCCTTTTTTTCAGGAGAACATCCACAGAATGTAGTGTTTAAGGATTCAACTAAGAATCGAGATATGAGGAAGGGATAGAATTACTCCGATTTTGGGAAAAATTGGAGAGTCTTGACTTTAAATCTAATAGCACACATCCTTAAAATAAAATCTATAGAGGAGGAAATGTTAAACAGATTTGATCTATTGGACGCGTTGGATTAATATTAAGGATTTTGTTTACGATCACATTGGGTACATGGGAACCTAACAGAGCTATATCCCAAGAATTTTGAGTAATGAAATGGCTAACCTTAATCCTGTCAATAGAGTGAGTATTGAGTAAGGAGTCAATAGAACCCAAACCCAACCAATTATCTTGCCAAAAAAAGGATGAACTATAACTCACACCCTAGGAGATTAGCTCCTTAGCAGCCCACTTGATGTTGCAGAGTCTTCTCCACACTAAGAAATCCCCCAGTTTGAAAGAACAAATGAGGGGGTGATTACCCTTACAATATTTGGTGAGGATGAATTTCGACCAGTAGCTGTGATTGCTTTTAAGATTCCACCACATTTTATAAAAAAGTATTTAATGGAATCTTCTAAAGTTTTACAACCTAAACCACCTTCATTCAAAGGACCACAACAAGTGTACCAGCTAGCCCAATGAGTTTTTTTGGAGGATGAAGTAGAACCCAAAGAATTTGTTGAAAAGGAAGTTAATCTTTTAATGATAGAGGTGGTAGGGATAATAGTGAAAAGTAGATAAAGGGTAAGGAGCGAGAGAATGCTTTAATTAGCACAAGTCTCGCTCCAAAAGATAGAAGGTGGAACTGCCAGGAGGATATTTTCTTATAAATTTTTTGAATCACCTCATCAAAAAGGGAAGATCTTTTAACAACTTGATATAAAGGAGTACCCAGGTACTTAATAGAGAGAATAAGATGGGCAAACTCAGAATACTCTAATAGTATTTATCCTAGAAAGAGGAATAGATTTACTAGCAAAAGTCACTTTTGTCAAGGTTAATTTTAAACCACTTTCCTACCAAACCAATAAATAACTTACTCTTAATATCGTAGAACCATTGTAGAAAATAATGAAATCATCCAGGCGAGGTGAGAGATAGGAAAACTACCCTAGTCTTGTAGAACATGTTAGGCAATTTTAAGAAACAATAGTTCAAGACTCTAAGAGAGATATTCCACCACGATAATGAAAAGGGCTGGAGAAAGGGGATCCCCTTGCCTTATCCCATGGGTAGAAGAAAAGAAGCCATGAACATTGCCATTAATAAGTAAAGAGAACCTAGAGTTTTTGACACCATTCTTGATTAAAGTAATAAATGGATTGGAAAATCCAAAAAGATTCAGAATTTTATAGAGGAAAGTCCAACCGATATTATCGTAAGCTTTGGAAATATCCAACTTAAAAACTAGATTCGCACACCGAACCTTAGTGTTTAAATCATGGACAATTTCTTGAGCTAACAACAATCAAACAAAATATAGTCATCATCAAACAAAAGCATGACCAGACGTCTCTTTTTCCCATTCTCCTTCACCATTAACTTATGCTAAGTTTGGAAACTACCATAATATAGTCATCATAATTATCTTTATATAATTCTGATTGAAAATTTTTCACCATCCTAGTAAATTAGACCATAATCTGTCATGCAATCAAACCATGCTCAATTGAGTATTTTTCAACGCCACTAATGTTTTAAATAATCTAAAATAAATTATGACAAAATGTAATTACCTTTTTTAAATTCAAATTTGATTTCTTCCTCCTTTTTTAGCCATTGTGCAATAAATATTATTCTTTAGATGGCCAACACATAATCCAAATTTTATTCTTGCATTATATGCCCTTAGAGAGAGGGAAAGAAATTCAATGGATTCATCAATCATGAAAACATAGTTGGCTGCCCTTTTAATACATTGACTCTCATATCTCCTCTCACCTCATAATCCTAAATATGTCATTATCAAATATATGTGTTAATCAAATATTTTAAAGGATTAATTTTTATCTTTAGTATCATGGCATAATATTTGAATTAATTACTAATTATTTATAATTCAATTTATACTTATGCTATAATCTTTAACTAACATTTTTTTAATTATATTTTATTAAATATCTAATAAATATTTAAACAAATCAGTTGAGCTCTAATTTTGATTTGTTGGAAGTTTTATACCTAAAATCTAAATTTGATACGTCACTTAAGAGCTTCATTCTATGACCTGAAATCTAGAATGAATTGTTAACAAAAATTAATTTCATTTTGACTTCATATATGTTAGAACTAATCATTGAGATCTTACATTTGTTTGAATTAATTTCAATTTGACTTCATGAGTGTTGGAATTAATCTCAAGGACCTTATGCTTGATGAAATTAATTTCTTTTGGACATGATAAATGTTGGAATTAATCTCATTGAGTTTATATTTGTTGATATTTTATCTTTGGACTTAGTGTTTATTGAATTTAGATTCATTGAATTTTTATGTTCATCATAATTGGTTTTGTTGATTTTTATGTTCATTGAGCTTAATATTTTGTTGGAAATATATTTCATTTAATGTTTCTATGTTTTGATATCAATAGCTTTATGGAATTATGACAATCATAAATTGTGTTGTTCATATGCATTTGTAATGATAATCATGGCAAGGGTGATCATTCATAGTTGAAAAGCACCATCTTTAACTGTATAATTGGGGTGGCAATGACGACCCACATACTTTGTGAATGATTGTCATAATAGGTAAAACCTATTAAATACATCGACATGCATGAATATGTTAACATTTATATGAATGCGAACTTATTTAAAACATATTTTCTTTATTTCATATAGCACTTAGTGAACATTCTGTTTACACACATTCATATTAAATTATAATCACTTACACATTTCATACCTTTAATTTACTTTATTAAGTAACATACAATGATCAATAAAATGAATTTAGCACAAGCTTTGCTCATTGAGTCATCCATCTTGATTCATAAGCTATTTATTGAGCCAACTAAGATGTTTATTTGACACAATTACAACTCTAGAACTAATTACAAAATTTTTTATGACTTACTTTTTAAAGTTTCAATGTAATGATAATTCCTCTAACAATATCTTACTTGTCACCATTTATATTCCCTTTTTTTTAACAACTTTGATAGTTACAAATTAATAATAATCATAAAATATGTAGGTTGTCTATTGATTACTAAGCAATACTCATAAAATATTTAATAATCAATAAATCATCTATATAAATATTATCTTGATCTTTCCCATAGTTGCTAGATCTCTTACTACAATTTTAAATGTGATAGCAGCAAAAAAAAATATGTTCAATCTTTTAAAGAACTTCGTAAATTTCAAGTTATCTATAATTAGGTAATATCATAGTACTTCTGGCTATTAAATGTGATATTATTCAATATAATTAATGGTTTGGAGATTCTATATAGTGAGATGATTGTCTAGCTAATAAGTTACACCAAATTGAGAGCAAATAGTTGTATTACATGATTATATCACATGGCCTAAAAAGGATAGACATGGTAGATTCAATTAAGAAAAAATAAACGATAAGTTACTTACATAATTATACATAACAAAGTTCTTACACAATTGATTTAGAGAAGAAAATTTGGTAGAAACATGGTAGCTTGAAAATTGAACACATGTTTTGTTTCCCTTTTAGATACAAATCCTTAAATAAAAATCACATGAAAGATAGAATTAATACTCAATTAAGACCCATTAAAGTATTATTTTATAGTTATGGACGTTGACTGAGCTTAAATTTAAAATTGTCACTGGCACCCTTTCTATAGTTTGACATCTATTTTATGGTGTTGGCTTGCTCGAATCCTTGGTGGTTGCCCAGATCTGCATTGGGCATATTTGGTCTAATGGACTTCTTGATCAGTCTGAAGCCATGAAGGTTCATCTGTCAAGATCTTTCAAAAATATGCTTGTATGTAACAATTAGTCCTCTTCTCCTTTGCTTAACCTTATTCAAACCACCTTTCATGGTGTCCCTTTGGTGATATGTTTTGATGAAGACATAGAAATGTTGGATGCACCTTATGAGTTTAGTTTTATACATAAATTTTATTTTAAATGGCCAAAATTGGATCTTATCACGTCTTGTTTGTATAATCTAAAACTTGTTGTTCTCTCTCTATTTAATTTATACAAGGAACATATTTATTTTTCTCTCAAACAACTTGGATTATATTCAAATTTTCTCACGTTGAAATTAATACATTCATAACTATCAAAGGAACTTCTTAAAATCATCTCCGTTCTTTGAAGTCAAAGAAGAATTCCCCATAGTGTCCATATGCATTTCATTACCAAATATGCACATTCAATTGATTAATCATCAGATTTTACATCCTATTAGTTCTATCTTTGGCTGCCCCTTACAAATGAATCATGCTACAGCAACCAAAACTAGGCTATCAATGGCTTATGTTTTAGTGGAATTAGATGTCACAAATAATTTTATAAAGATATATAGATTGAATCAGAAAAGTATGGCTAACTTTAAAAAGTTGAGTTTGAGAATTTTTCAATCTTCTGTACTCATTGTAAAAGTCATGGACATGATTTTTCTAAGTGTTTATTAGCTCATCCTTACTTTAAAAAGAAGCTGAATAAACTCACATCACCTTCAAATCCTATTATGAAGCATCCATTCTTTATAAAGTATCACTCATGCAAATGATATACATTTGACGGATAACCAATCAAATTAACATAAATTGGTTGATGAACTCTCCCATCGGAGTCTGGTTGAAAATTAAACCAACAATGTTCAAGTGATTTCTGCAAATGAGGAACTAGTTTTAGTTGATGACATGCAATAATTTCTACCTCACATTCAAGAAGGTCTCCATATTCAATTTTTATTATTTTAAATTAGGATGGTGTTCAACTAGGTATGAATCTAAAAGATCAATTGTCTTCTTAAGTTTGAGAGAAAAATATTAATCTAATTGTTGATGACTCAATGGTTTGGGAACAAATGAATTCCTAGTGTGATAGGTCCAGGCGAAACATTTCACCGAAAGCTGATTGTTTTTCTGTAGTGTTATCACAACAATTGTTGGATCCACCTCAATATATCTTGCCTCTCCATGGAACACCTATTAAAAGATCACATGCTTCTGCTTCAGTTTCCCATGAAATGACAACTTGGATTCTCATGGTCTAATTTGAACGTAACTCACATTTTCAAGCTACTGTGAAGGATGCTCAGCATCCACTTCCCAAACGTAAGAATTAAATTTATGGTTAATTTTTTTTATTATAAGTTTTACCTAAAGTGAAATGTTAGGATTTTTTTATTAAAATACTAATTAGAAGGATATTACTTTTAAATTTTAAGGTAATCTTAAGGTAATTTTATGATAGATTAATTTAATTACACGTTCATCAAGTGTATAACAAGTAGTATTAATAAATTAAAATTTTTGATAAAATAAAATAATAATAATAATAATAATAATAATAATAATAATAATAATAATAATAATAATAATAATAATAATAATAATAATAATAATAACAACAACAACAAAACAACAACTTCAATAATCATAACATTAGCTAATTTAAGATATACAAACAAATGTGTAATTTGAAGTAGACTGAAATATCAATTTAAAATGCATCAAAAATGAACTTTCTAAACTAACATTTTCTAATGTTGTAAGAATATGTAAAATCAAAGCGTAACTTCAACCATGTAGAGAGATCTAAAGGTTTTCCTACCATCTTCAATTGAGATTATTTTGTTCAACCACACAAAACTAAGAGATATATTAACATCATAATGGCTATTGATCCTAGCAAAAGAATAATATTAGATTTTTTGAAGTAGCTTAGTAAATATGGCTACAACTCATATTCTCCAATCTATTTTGCAAAAATTAAGAAGGTTTTGAGATACCTAATGTCTATGTACAGAGCATTGAGGCATGATGATAGCCTCAGTTACCTTTCTATTCTCAATAAATGCCAACAAATATAAGTCCTTTAATTTCATTTAGTAAAAGAGGAATTTGATGAGGGGCTAATCTCACTTTTTTGTTAAATTTCTAGTTATAAGAGAATCAAGAAAATTTTGTTCTAACCGTTGATGACAAGCTTATAGATGATTATGATAACTTGGATTTCGTTATAGTATTATGAAGTAAATTCATTGATTGGTGGAGTATTGAACATGTTTGTGCAAGATAATTCATCTTTTGTTGCTAAGTTTAAAAGTTTCAATGTTGAAAATGAAGTTGAGGATAATTAAGAAAAAAAAGCCTAGAGATTAAAATTATGGAGTAGAAAAAATGATTAACTGAAAATATTGCTTTGCAACATTCTAATATGCTACTACAAGAAAAATTCTATGGTGGAAGATAAGTTGATTAGCCTTTTTGTCTCAAATAGCTCCTATGAGTTGATAAAATAGTTGGAGGTTGAGAAGAGCAAGACATCCATGGAGTGAAAAACGTAAAATTGAAATACATTGTTGACCTCACTTTTGAATGAGGTTCTCATTATCCCTAAGCCTAGAAATTAGGTTCTTTAATCTTAAATTAGGAGCTTTCTAGTTAGGCACTTAGGATACTATGCTTAGTGACTAAGTGAACGAACTAAAATCACATAATAAATTAAATCAAATACTAAATGAAAATATCAAAACTAAATCTTGAACCAAATCAAACTCAAAAACTTAATTCTAATTTAATGAGCTCAAACCAACCCATAACCCACTTTGGCTTGATTTGAGCAATCAATTTGAGCAATTAACCAGTAGCCCAAAATCATGTGAAGTAGAGCTAAGGATATGAGTGGAGTTAAAGTGAGGCGGAACCATGATAAAAAGAAAGAGGCCAATAAGATAGGCCAAAACACATGCACATGAGATCACAACTTCCACCCTTCCCCATACCTCATTCCTCTTCATATAACCCCAACATAATCTAATCTCCAAAGTTAAGAAAGGTAGCAAGATCTTAGCCAAATCAAGTGGATAACCCAAGTTGGAAAGAGAGGGAAGAAATGAACATGAAAGTCAAAGGAGATATTGTGAAAATCTAATCATCACATCCTCAACCCGAGAATTGAAGCATGCTCAAGAAGCTGAAGCCCATCCCACTCAACCCGAGAGGATTTAAGTGAAGTGAATGTATTTACATGCTCATTCAAAACTCAAAATAAGAAGTTCTCTTCTCTTTCCCTCTCTTTATAACTTAGTAATTAATTATAGGATTCACTTAAACCAAATCAAAATATAAAATAAAATCAACCCAAAATAATTAAACAACTTAAATGAAACCCTCCTCTAAGTTGAACATGCTTTCACACTTAGAAAACGCTAACTTAAAACCATAGCTAAGTATACCACACAAACCTTCAAAGCACACATTAGCTAAGTCACCACCTCTAGCTTTAGGTTAGGTGCATGGTTTGATATTTTATTTTATTTTGTAATATATGTTTTAGACTGGATGTTAGGGTATATGCTTGTAGAATGAATGGTAGGATGCTCTTAGTGTAACTATTATTTTTTACAGGGGATTGTGCTTAAGGGGTGCTATCATAAATAAAATATAAATCATTTTCTTGCAGGTGCTTTATAACCCTAAGCATAATCCATAAGCCAGGTGGCCTTAGTCACCCATGTGTGAGGTGATAAGTCTAATATACATGCTTGGGATTAGTGTGGTTTGTTTTAGCTAACCTTTGTTTTGAAGGTGTTAGTTAGATTTTCACTTTTCCTGTTCATGCAAATTTATGCAATTAGGATTTCGGAATGATTATTATGGGGATTAGGATGAACATCGGTCATAAGATATCATCTTATGCACCATGTGAAGCCTTTGGAGCATCCACCTTCCAACCATCCAAAAGAAGGAACCAAAGAAGAAGAAAGAAGAAAAGAAGAAGAAAGAAGAATGAAGCTTGAAGACCCATAACAAAGAAATTCTTGCTTGATTGTAATTTAATTCATTTGTAATCCGAGTTGAATAAGGGTGGAGCTCGGCTACCCAATTTGATTTTTTGGGATTTGTGCGGTGGTGCCCACCACAACGGCCTTTATTCTTTTTCAATTAGCTTTATAAATTGATTGATGATTTGTTTAGCTTTTGCATTAAGTGGCATGATTTTCCTAGTTTTTCCTTACTTTATGTATGGTGGATGTCTATTAGACTATTTACGAGAAAATTAAATCTTTACCAAACTTAACAACTCAAAAAAATAAAATAACTCATAACCTCACCTAAAGCTTAAGCTTAATCAAGATAAAAGGAGTAGCAACCCCTTAGCTAGATGAGCGTTTCTTTTATAATATCATGCATAAAAGTATCTTATTTCACTCTTAATTTGAGGGCTTCCACCTTTGCGAGAGAATCGTGACTTGACCTTTGAGAGCCATGGTAGAAACACACCTCATCCCTTCTCGCTGATTTTGGCCAATAACTTGATTTCTCATGCATTAGTCATATGAATCCTATTAGCCTAAATCATAATAATTATCCAAAATAAAAGTAAAATGAAATTTGAATTGCATTAGATTTAGGTCATCGAGCATCGTTTACATCATCTAGTTTCTTTAAGGAGTGAGTTTATTGACTTAATCTCTTTCTAAATAAATAACAACCTTGCTATCTTGCATAAGCATAAAAACTTGTCTACATGTATTTAAAATTGTAGGAGGAGTTATTTGGCAGCCACCCCCAGGTGATTGTAAGTCCAAGTTGTCAGGTGGCTTGTACTCTCATGTGGAGACAACAATTATCTATTTTCTCCTTAGATTTAGGTTGTGCTTTTGGCCCTCACCAAAGCTCCCTAGATTTAAGTTTTGAGGTTGCTTCTCCCCTTTGTGGGCATAAGCATAATTTCTCACCTCTTAGGCATTTCCTTAATCTTGTAGTATGGAATCATAAGTCTTAAATTTCTAATAAAAATGCAACTCAAACAAACTAAATCAATTTCAAAAATGTAAAGCCCAACCATAGGATAGTTTGAGATGCTCGCTAGGTTTCCTAGCATCGTGGGCACCTCCTACTTATCTTCTTTTGGCTTCCCATTTGATCTTTAAAAAATAAACTAATCAATTGATAGTCCATTCCTATTGAAATCTTTAAAGACAACGATCATTTATCTTAATCGAGAGTTTTCCCAAGGAATCCCCATTCTTTAGGATGTAATTAACTATGGGGCTTACCCAGAGGGAACTTAATGAAACCAATTTAAAATGAACCTTGCATTACTTTTCCATGTAAAGTAGGGAAAGAATCTCTGGTACATATGCAGACCCATCATCCTTAGGAGTCCTTATTGAGGTGATTAGGTCCATTAAAAGGTAGTGACTTCTATCTTTCAAGATAGTACACTATTCTTTGATGACATACCGATTACTTGAATAAGCACATCTGATCTGTGACATCTTAAAAAGATGAATTTCTATAGTGTCTTGTCTTTCTCTTCTCACCACAAATTTGAAAGGCGATTCACCTAAATATAAAAATTTTTCTCCACAAGAATAAATTCTAGAAATTTTAAAATTATTTAAGAAATTAGCTAGACTCATATTTTGAAAAGTTTTTTATCGATGTAGTGTAACTTGATAAGACAAATATAATGAAACCAAAATTACATGATTGAAAATACATTTGCATTTTTAACCACCCAAATCAAAATCCAATCATGTTGAATTAGAGTAGTAAAATCAAGTCTAAGAGGGTTGATTGGCCTCCCTCTTTCACAAGCAACTTACTACCTACTTTAGACTTCAATCCAAAGGTAACGATAAACTTAGCCACTACAAACTACTAAGATCATCCTCAAACACCTCTCTCCAACAACTCTTGTGAATCTACTTCAAGTCACGATGAGATGCTTTGGATTATGCATAGTTTATCAAAAAAAAATTAATGTCCAAATTTTTTACAGACATTATATTTTCCATAAGCCACAAAATTATGAGACACTTATGGTGTCGAGTTACTATGTGGATGAAGAATATTTTGCTTAAAAACTTATAAGATTTAATTATTTTTGTATCTTCAAATAACTCAAATAAATAATTACTAATAATTATTATGACCCCTCATACCACATCATTTTGCTTATACATGCCAATTTGTATATAATTTTATATTATGCTTTCAATTTATAAACAATTTGAAGAGATTTTTACTCATATATATATATATATATATATGGAAGGATGTTTGAATAACTTAAAAGATATGGAGGATCAAATCACTTGTCTAGTTTAAAGTGTCATGAAGAAAGTGCGGTGCAACAAGATGCCCAAAAGATATGTGAGTTATAAGGATCTTCTACATCAATAATCTTGCATAAGGGAACCGCGTACACACTAACCACAACATCAAGTAATGCTAATGAGTCTTATCTTATCATAAAAGTGATGAAGCATTAGGTCAAATATGTTAGAAACAAACAAAGCTTTAGCTCTTTCTCTAGAGATCACGAGACTAGGTTTAAGTTGCCTCATTTACAACCCAGAGGAGAATTAATCCTATTGATCCCGTCACCTATTTCGAGTCCACCATATTGCTACTTGACCTGATGATGCATTTAAGTTTCATCTCTTCTTTATAACTTTCAAGGAATCTACCTTAAGGTGATTTTCACACTTGCCTATAGGTGTCATCATTTCCTTCCCAAGTTCAAAAGGATATTTGTTACTCAATTTTCCAATGCACCAACACCTCTAAAGAGGCTGCAACCCTATTGCTAATGCAATAGGAACTTGAAGAATCATTGAGAAAATCCATCACTTTCTTCCATAAGAAAATAATTGAAGTAATAAAATCAAAACACATATCCAGAGCAACACTAACCTAGGGCCTCAAGGAGGAGTTCGATAAACCCTCAGCATCTAAAGACACTAGTAGATTATTAGAACTTATAGATAATGAACGAAGAGTATAGCAAAGTCACTCAATCCTCTCGTGACTCATAAGGAGAAGTCTATAAAGATATCACCTCTCACGCCACTCTAGAGAAAAGTTGCACTTATGAAGATGAAAGGAGAGTAGGAGCACAACATGTCCCTCAACATCCAAGAAGACCTATGCAAAGACCGGTATTGCTCCACCATCCCGGTAGTGACACAACTAACTCACCCATACTAGATTGAGTATCAATCACGCCATCCATCACTGTTGTGAGTATTACTACAATAATAGATTTTATTATCGTAAATGCATTAGCTAGTTAAAATGACATCTCGATCACATCATGCTTTCAAAGCAGTGGTGGTAGTAAAGTTTCCTACAAGTGGACAATAAATAATGATATGTGATAACCTTAATCAATCAAGAGCCTACAACCTAAAAGTAGTCGATGCTCAGAAAAAGACCAAGATTTTGCAATTAGAAGTCTCCATAATAAGGTTGGAAACCATCAAAGCTATGGAAGAGGTGCCAGCTATGAAAGACAAGCCTGAGGGAATCTTGAGGATTAGCTCCCTTATAGTGATGACAATAAGGAAGCATTGATAAGAGCATTAAGCAATGATCTAAACATATTTGCATGAACAATGGAAAATGCCAATAATAAAAAACATCACATGCCATTGACTTAATGTTAGGAAGGATGCTCACCAAATAAAATAAAAGATGTAGAAGACAATGACTCTACCTTGACAAAGAAAGGAAGAAAAGGCAAGTTGATTGAAGTTGATGTCATCAAGGAAGTTAATTTTACCAAAGTTTGATCAATGTGGCTACTACCAATCTCTCAAAAGCTTAAAATCCTCACTTTTTTTGTATAACCTACCTCTTATTGATAAATCTCAGAACAAAAAAAAAATCTATCACGACTCTTTGGATGCGAAAAGACTACACACTTTATCACACTTATCTCTAATCTTGTCCATGATATTGTCCATGATAAATCACCTCTCGGCTTAAAATTAACCTCTAATCTACTAAAATAATGGCCAAAAAATTTAATAGGCGATAAAGTTTATAATAAAATATGTGATAAAGAAATAAAACTCAAACTTTCATTAAAATAAAAAACAAAAAAAAAATACAACATGTATGCACTAAACCCTAAAAAGGGAGTTTATTTCATGGAAAAAAAAGAAAAATACAAAATCTTGATACATGAATATATAATAGATTATAAGGGATAAAGAAAAAACTTAGGTGAAGCAAGAGAATGTCCCCTTCATCATCTTGTCTCTAACTCTTGAGATCTCTGCTTCTCTAAGATCATTGAAAAAACCTACATAAATCCTCTCTTGGACTCCATTAAACTTTAAGAAAAACCCTCATTCATTCCAACTATTTGCTTAAATAGAGTAGCATCAAATCTCCCAAAAAAAGACAAGAATTTTATGAGAATCTATGGAAAATCATAATATTGGGATGACCTAAACACCAGTTTTAGCCTCTAACTACTTCAATAGGTGTTGAGCACATAGGTGGCTAGGCTCTAAGACTAAGGCTTGAGAATTGACCATAACTTCTTGAATGTGCATCGTTTGCTCAAATGACCATAAGTTCACTTAGTGTTCACATCAAATGCTTGAAATTCATCAAAATAAAAGTTTTTTTATCAAGAAAATATTTTGATTATTGCAATAATTTTATAATGAAGCAAAAAATAATATATAAAATCAAAGATCGAGAAAGAGGAGATATAAATTTGCTACCTATCACAACTTTTCTTCAAAATTCTCAAAAGCACCAATAAGTTAGGATACTAGAGTGCAAAGGCTTTCTTGGAACTAGAGTATCTACTTGCCTCCACATTTATTACAAAGCTTTTGGGAGAGACATTACTATTATCTTGGGAGGATGATGTAAGCTCAATATTATAGAGAAGAAGGGAAAAGAAACAATTGTTGATTTATTACATTAGTATGTCACTAAATTGTATCGAGTTTTGATATCCTATCATGGAAAAGCCTATGATCACGATCATCATCACAACATAATGATTCAACCCTATTTTCAAGCTCATTCAATATAAGTTATCACCATCACCACTCAAAACTATACTGCATTGCCGACCATTTATAATTCGATTGTTAAAATGGTTGGTCAAGCTAAGCAAATTCAACATCTTCTACTCACCCCACACACTGATCAAGGCTCAAGCCCTTACAAACTTCTTGGTAGATTTAAATGCAAAGCTACTAAACAAATTATATGGTCCGTATTATCTTGAAGGACCCATTAGAGATCAACATTATCCAATCAATAAAAATCAAATTCAAATTGACAATCAACAGTAATATTAGCTCTTCTTGCCAAAATAAGTTTCTTGATCGCATCTTGTACTTAGGCTCAAAACAGATGGTGAATCAAGTCAACAGTGATTTCAAGATCCGAAATGAAATACTGTGAAGATGCCAAATCAAGGTCAAAGCTGAAATCATAAAGCACAAATACTTCAGAATTGTGCAAATACCCAAAGAATAAAACCAACCCAATGATCTACTTTCCATGACCAATGGATTAAGAGATTGACCATCCCCACTTTCACCTCGAGGAAAGTGAGTCACTTCATATAAAAAATAATCACCCTCAGTTGGGTAAATCCTTTTATATGTACTTGAGCTAAGCATCAAAGACAAATGGCGATTATGTTGACCTATAAAAAAAATTTCATAAGCTCAATTGAGCAAATATGATGAAATGAATGAGATATCAAATGAGATTTCATGCAAATTGGAGTGCAACTCAACTGCAATTGATTTGTGCTCCAATTACAAAATTGACTACGTCGATGTGTTCAAAATATCAAATTAACTAAAATTGATATTTTTCATCGATCAATTAACATTCAATGATGGAAAATCAGCTGAATAGGTGATTTCATGTATATCAGTCGAGGCGACATTCTCCAAATGAGCTTCTTTCACGAAATGAATCTCATTGTTGTTGAAAGCGGGTAACCTATCAAATAAGACATTGTTAATTGTTGAGTGTGGCGACAAGCTACGGATTTGACAATGCATAGATTGAGCTCAAATTTTCGATCAACTTCGACATGGCTCAAATGGCACATGATGAGAAATATCATGTGAAAATGTCAAATTTACCTAGAAATGATAATCATACTGTATGGATTCAATTTCAATAATTTTCACATAAATTGTGATGCGATCATGTCATTAAGAAAATAAAGGGATTTATTAAATCCAATTTTCAGCAATAAATTTGATTCAAATTAATATAAATTTATATTTTTCCAAAGATATAAAATGTCATTAAATGGATTTAATTCCCTCTCTCACTCTCTCTTCCTCCCCCTCTCTCTCTATATATATCCAAATTTACTTCTCATTTTCCTCTAAGAAGAAAGAGAGAAAATAAAATCCAATCCCTCATCCAAGAAATCAAGAAATCCTCTGAGCTGAGCTTCCTCAACTTGTTACCGTCCCTGTGCTACAGTGCTCTGGCCATTACAGATGATCTCTCTCTCTCTCTCTCTCTTCCATCACAACCGAATCAGCTTCTAAAGAATTCCCATTTCCCATCAATCCTTTTCTCTATCCAAGAATCAAGATTCTCATGATCCACACTCCACAAGACCAGACTTGATTCCGCTCCCAGTTCTCGTCTGCTGCAGTACCTGAGCCAATCAGATCCTTCCCAGAACAAAATCCGACCGCTGGGTCTAATTCCTGCTCCAATTCATCCCCATCTACTACAGTACCTGCGGCAGGAGAATCCGTTATATCCCTCTCATTCCTTTGCCACCAATTCTTCCCATCCGGCCATTGTTCATGCAGCCACATCCTGTAATATTGTGCATAGAACTGTTGCGTGGCACTGTAGCACATTACTATAACAAGACACCGTAGCACAACACATAGCATGATAGCATCGTATTGTGGCACTGTTACCAAAGCACCAAACATAATTTCCAGTTTTTGGACCTATCTCATCTGCTACATTACACAAACCTTTTGGTCAAATCCCAAATAATAGTACTAATTTCTATCCCTGCTCCTGTCGCAAGTCCGTGCCTCAATTTATACATTAAAGATAAAATGCCGTAAAATTCTTAAAATTTTCATATGTGCCAACATAAGATCTCATGAGGAAAATTTATTGATATTCTTGCAGAGAAAAAGGGACTCCTCAGTTAATTTTGGATCAAGCGAGATAAAATTCTCTCTCTGATCTTGGATCTAGAGCAAGGGAAAAGAACATGATCACGTTAACTAAATTTCAAGCATTCCTAATGTAAGCTCTGAGAAATTCAAGAAATGAAGACCTCGTCGATCTTAGTTTCAACATGAGATGAAAATTCCTCTTTTTAGTTAATCTTGGATGCGGAATGAAGGTATAATAGTGTTTTTTGCACTAAAAATTATAGGAACTTAGCATTGTTAAATCTTGTTGAAATTTTAGTTGACTTGGTTTAAAAAAAAAATCAAAAGAAAAATGAGACAAGATAAAATAAAATAATAATTGAAATTTCAAATTAAATTTGAATTATCAAATTTGAAATAAAGATAGATATACTTAATTTGAATTTAATTGAAATCAAAATAAAATGAGATTTGCAATGTGATTGAAGCATAGAACTTTCAAATATAAATACAATTCAAGCAAATATATAAAGCATTTAGATTAATTTTGGCAGCTCATTATTGAGTATAAAGAAGCATTCTAATGGTTGTTGCACTCACCCATAATTCATTTCAGATGAATTAAGATGATCTATATAATTCATTAGAAGATACATAATGTATTTGAAGGCTTATTAAAAAGAAATAGCCTTCAATCATTTCGGTTATTAAAGAAGCATATGAAAATGGTGATATATTACTTCAAATTGCAAAATAAATATAAAATGTCTTCAATTGTCACCGGATCGCACATCATGCTAGCACAAAATGCATTGATTTAACTTCTAAGTGAGCTTGAAATATATCAATATTGCATAAATTATGGAGCTAATTATCATTCAATTCAATTCAAAATTTTTTGCAATTATCTAAATAAATAAATTCTTGTACAAAATATAAACTGATTCAACTTGATCTCTCCAAAATTCATATAAGTCTTTTAAATCACTGCATGTAACATAATGACAAATGTCTAAATTCTTGTATGAGGATACTTGGCGGGTTAACATAACATAAATTTGAATGCATGTGCTTTGATTAATGTGTTGTACATTCAATCATAAGGCGGAATGCTCGTTGAAAACTTCGGATCAATCTAAATCTCATCATCCAACCAATCCAATCCTCTTTTAAAACAAGAGTTGATAATGGTTTCAAATATTTTAGACTAGTATTGATAGAGTTGATATGTGATGATTGATGATTCAATCGAAGGATTATTATTGTTGAAATTCTTAAAGAATCAATGTCAAAATCATTTCAAATATAAATTTAGAAATGCAAACAATCTTACGCTAGCAAATAGTAGAGTTGCAAGGTCTATCCCGATGATAATCATGTTGATTGTAGATATTAACCGGAGGCGATATTTTTATCAAAAGCTATTTGATTTTTAAATTGAATTAATATCAAACTAAGCTTCAATCAAATAAAAAATGAAATCAAATGGAATTTATTATTCTCAATAACTTACACCGAATAATCCATCCACTCGTTCGCCATTATTTGAATATATTGGTTTATTTAATTTAACATTAGCTCTCAAACTCAAATAATCTCTCATAGTGGGATGTGGTGTCTTCTATCCATCATATTGCCCTAAATGACACCCTAAAGAGGTCCTCTAGTGGATGATTTTGCCTCTAAATTGCTCCACTAAATTATGGTCATGACTATCATTATGTTCCCAATAGCTTAGCCCTTTGAGTTATAAATCATAAGGTATATTTGATAGCCATAAAGCCTTTTTTTTGGCTTTGAAAACTTTGTCTCTTTAGACTAACACAACCTTAGGTCTACAAGGATTGCCTTTGTCGATGCAACCATGGCTACTAACAAGAATCCTTGAGTTGGGTGCCTCCTCAGATTAGAGATATGGGATGATAGAACCATGGGATCTTAAGTCATGTCATCATTCCATTAATCATATTCTTTAAACTAATAAATAATAAATAATGAAGTTCAAATTATTATCTATTCATAGCAATCTCATGACTAGCCTTAACGAAAGTTCTTTCTCATCCTTGGGAGGGGTAATTAATTATAGATGCTAGCATCTAAAGAGAACCTAGAACTAGATCTAAAGTCCTTACAAAATGAGGGTGAAATCTTTGGGTTGTGTCTAATATACAAATCAAATAAATTCATCTGCCTTCTTAAAATTTCGTTCAACACAAATCTAAACTCTTATTTCAATTGAGCTTGGGCGTGAATTTTTACAGACTTTGGCAACTTGGCAGGGGAAGATTTCTCTTTCCATCTTTGGTTATTCAAATTTACAATATAGTTACAACGGAATATAGTAAAATTGATGCTTAATTTCAATTATAAAGAAAGCTTTTAATAAATTCAAATGGTTTTGAACATAATTTTATTCTAAAATTTTATTTCATTTCAATTATATATGTTATGTTGTACCTCATTTTGAAAGAATGAGATTAAATATATATTGAATATTATTAATACCTTTCATTTTTTATATATGAAACTTGAACACCCATTTCCATGACCTTTACATAATATATGTCTCGTTAACACCATTATTAATGTTGGAAATGTTAGGGCTACCATCCAATTTGGTAGTGTGTTGACTTGACGTTACTACCTGCTACTCCTCTAAGTGCACCTACACATTGAGTACCTCAACTAATGCACATAGAAGATCAATTGAAGTGGTTGATGCTCCTCAAAAGAGCTTCTATATTTGAGAGACTAGGTCATCTGACATCGGAGAGGTTATTATTGGGGAGAAAATCTTAGTAATATCGGCAAATGTCTCAACTCGCCAATTGAACCTTTGTAGTTAGAAGGAATGATCATGAAGCTTCTTCATCTAGATGAAAATTAACTATGAAGTAGAGAAGAAAGATAAATGTTGAACTACTAACTAAACAACCCATTGTATAGCTAGCTCTAGAACCAGAAGTGAGTATTCCTACCCAGAATAAATTCAGAAGCCTAAAATGGGTTAAGAGGAATAGCTCTGCTGGTGAGCTAAAGTAGTCTATCTAGGAATAGCTCTACTTGCAAACCTTTGAAATTTTCTTTTTATTATGTCTTTCTTCTTGGCAACTTTTAGTACTTTATGCACTTTCAGATAAGCTTTGAAGCTTTATTGCAATTATCGATCGATAATGTTTCACCTAGAAAGCTACAGTCACTGTAGCTCGAGATGAATTCAATAGAATTACGTGCGAGCATCAAAATGTGACACCAGACCATATGCGGATATCTACATTCAAAAGATCAGTAGAGGAAAACAAGTTTGGAATCTAAAACCTCAAAGAAATATTTGAAGATAGAAGAAAGGTGTAAATTATGATCCGGTCCAACAAGTATAGAAGAAGAAGATCCCGAATTATGTGATGGTGATACAGGAGAGCACTCTAGGGAATCCCATCATCAATCACCTAGATATCGAAGGCGGTTGATGGTCATCCTTGATCGAAGGTGTTTGTTTATCATTCAAAGATTCATTGGAGATGATGCTTTGAGATCAAACTATAAGATGAAAGGGCATGCGAAGACACCATGGATGTTGAAGTGGTGTATATGGTACACCATATTGGAGAATAATATAGTGTCCCCGAGATGACATGGACTGCATCATCGAATTGACAGTATATATAAAGGGGAGCTTCAAGTACCTCTTCAAGTGATGAAGAATAAAAGCTTGAAATTGAAGAGAATAACTCTATATTTGCAAACAATGCCACCTTAGTTTAAATACAAAAATGGATACAATGATGGATGAAAGTTAAGGATAAAGAGATTGTCTAGTTAAATGCAAAGATAAATAAGATGATGGCTCAGATAAATGTCATGCTACAAATGATGCAGAGAAATTCGACAATAATACCAGCGCTTATCCCTTCCTACTAATAATGGATAGTAATTGGTCTTTTTTAATCCAGCTAATCCAACCGCAAACTTCCAAAGCATATAGTGCACATGAAGGAAGAAATGAGGTCAATCAATTAGTATCTTAACCTACTCTAAAATGTGCCTAACTTGTATGAGTCTATAACTTCTGACAAATTGGAAACTATTATAAATGAAAAAATAAAAGGCTGTCATTACTCTTGATCGGTGAAAAGTTGGTAAGCAAAAGGTCGCCCATATCCAGCAGAATATGATCAGGAGCCTTGCCCCAAAGGTTATTCAATGCTAATACATTGATAATAATAACCATAGACAACTCATGCAGTTCAAGAAACTTGTGATAACATTGGAGGCAATGGGCCTATTCTTTGTTAATAGTCTAACCTCAAGTACTTTGAATGGTTGCTTGATTAATGATTCAATTAAAACTTTTGTTGAACTAAAGAAGATGATCATCAAAGATTCAGGTGTAATCGAAGAATTATAATTGTTGATCTCTCCTTAGATAGAAAAGAAGAGATGAATCAATAACTAAGTATATTTCATGATGGTGCAATATGAGAATGAAGTGCAAACAATAGCTAGAAGAAGAACATGCAATATAGCTATTGATGGGTAACATTGATGATAAGATGACACCCTATTTATACATGGCTTCCATTACAACATTCCAAAAGGCTACTGGGTAAGTTTGAGAAATTGAATCATTTTAAACACGAAGGCCTAGAGAAATCAAAGAAGAATCGATCTTGATTCAAGAAAAAATGATTTGTATGCCTATAACTTGGAAAATAGAAAATGAGTTGTCTACAATGTTGATAAGGGAAAATAGCTTGCTTACATAGATGAAAAAAAAGCATCGTTTTACCCGTGAGGCAATTCTCAAAATACAATGAGCGAGCTCATTCATCCTCTCAAAGATAAAATAAATTAAAATATTCATTCATTCAAAGAAAGTGTGGCTAAGTTATTATGTCAAGCTTAAGCGAGATTGGAATTATCGAGTGCAAGGAACTAGAAAATTATGTCAGATTAATAAAAGTATTGCCCATAT
The DNA here is from genome assembly GCA_021442155.1 of Cymbidium sinense. Classification (NCBI taxonomy): domain Eukaryota; kingdom Viridiplantae; phylum Streptophyta; class Magnoliopsida; order Asparagales; family Orchidaceae; genus Cymbidium; species Cymbidium sinense. Next base: position 2,837,864 of record CM038231.1, on the reverse strand, counting down.
CATCAAGTAATTAGCCACTCTATTGAGGTGCTATGTCTTTAAGGATTAGCTAGAGAGAAAATCTGAAGGGTGAATTCACATTATCTAATAGTATTTTTATTCATTAGAAGAAGTCCGTTAAGGTGGTTACGTCATCTTCCATACAGGAAAGGTAGTCCAAGATGAACAAAGAAAACTACGATTTCTAAGAAGGCTGTCAAAATGCTAAAGGAATTAAAAGGTGTCCCTAGCATCAAATTGAAGTCATCACTTGAACCAGTATTAGATTTAGAAGAATTTCCAAAGCCAAGCTCAGCATCTCAGTGGCATCTTAACAAGGCTACTTCATCTCAGCAAGAAGACCAATCTGCTAAATGTAAGCCTCAAAAATCAAAGAAGCCAGTAGAGAAGAAGAAAATGAAAAAGAGAACTACGATTTAAAAAATTATTAATAATTTGGAGGAATATCATCAGCCTATGAGGAAACCCATAAACTGGACTTCATGTTAGGACTTGAATCTCGAACCAATGGAGAAAGAGATTCACTTCCATATGCCAAGTCATCTCGGTGTTATTAGACACCTCTCATTAAAACCCATCTCTAGATGATAGTTATCATCGAATAGTCTAAGACAATCCACAATGGACTCAAACGAGAGCCTCAATAATGAGAAAGATTCATGGCGAACAACATCTAAGCATTGTTGAATGGTATATGAGATCATAGTTCAAAGAAGATTTATGCTTTCCTAATGATGATGAATTTAAATCTTCAATAACATCTCAAATAGATCATATGAAACTAGCGTGATTTTGAAGCCTTTGGTCGAGGAGAAGAGGATGACTTTGAAGAGGATACTTCTTGAAGAGAGAAAAAAAAGTAGTCCAAGTACAATTGAGAATTGATAAAGTATTGCTCCTCCATCAAAAGCAAGGCCATCAAACAAATACAAAGCTAAAATGAAAATATTCTTCTTAAGAGGCGGGTTCAAATAAAGGAGTTGGCTATAATATCTTGTCGCATCTGAGAAACATCCATGCACAATTAAAAATATGCGAGGCTCTCTTGATGTCTAAGGATCTCGAGAAACCTTGATACAAGCTCTCAAGGATCCAAAAAAAATATGAAGCTTACTTTATCAAGTGATGCATGATTAACATTTTGCAAACTCAGGATCTTCCAACAATTACCTTCTCAGAAGAAGATTTGAAGCTTTGAACAATAGAATATAATCACCCGTTATATGTTGTTGCAAAAAGTGATGGTGTCATAATAAATAAGAATTATGATGTATATCAGTGAATCTTATGAACACTAAGAGGATTGTCTCTTGACACCTTGGATGAGATAAGTTGATGGTCCATTATTTTAATGAAATGGGTTAAAGAACTCTTGGATCTTTCATTCTCTGACATAGATTTGGAGACTAAAGCCAAATTTTATGTGATAGATGTCAACCTCATTCGAGGTTTGTTGGGTCATCCTTGGCTCTAAAAATATGGGATAGTCACATCTACTGATGTAAAAAAGTATATAAAAGATGGAGAAGAATACAAAATCCTTAGCACTATCTAATCATTTGCAGTTCATGAGATAAAGATTTATGAAGATACAAAGTACTTTCTTCTAAAAGAAAGTAAGCCTCAACAGTCTACAGCTCCTGACTCAAAGATTACAAAACAAGCTAAAAATGAAAAGAAAGAAGAAAAAATGACTCTCACTAAAACTCTCTTGAAGTTGAGACTAGAGTTGGGTGACATAGAAGAAGAGGATAGTGCTCTTGGTGAACTCAAGGAGATATGTGAACCCTCTGAAAGAAAAAAGAAGATGGATTGTTCGGCTCACGATTATAACCTCAGTCCATCGAAGTTAGTGTGTTTCATCAAGAAGAACAATGGATAGGACAATAAAAGATTCATACATAATTACATCAATTCCTCCTCGAAACTTCACTCCGAGACTCATATCGTTGAAGAGTTAAAGATATTCTATGTTCCTCCTTTTCCCAAAAGTGATAAACTCAAAATTTTATTCTATAAATTCGATGAGTATTATCATCAAAATATTATTCTTTCGATGTGCAAAATTCTTGTTAGCTTTTAATATACAAAGAGCTTTTTAGTATATGTTCAAACATAGATTTTAAGAATTAAATGAAATCATCAAAGATCTCATTCCCAAGATAATGTGAACTAAAAAATGTTTATGGCTGCTCTTTTAATACATTGGCTCTTATATCTCCTCGACCACATAATCACTTAACAATTCGTTAAATATCAAAACATACTACTCTGTTGAAACATCATGTTTTTTTAATTAATCATCTCTTAAAGAATTCTCTACATAATCTTCAAATCAATCATCAATTATTTATATTTTAGTTAATAAATGTACTTTATCCTCGTTATTTTTAGAGTTTTATTTAAATTTATTTGAATTTTATTCATATTGAACTTATATTGTTTACTTTTTTGTAATAAAATCTAAAATTGAAATGTATTTTATGAGCATCATTTTGTGGCTTGGAAGAATTATTATTAAAGTTGTTTTCTTTCATTTTGACTTTATTTATCTTGGAATTATCATTAATGTCACGTCTCTTGTGATTAATTTTATTTTGACTTCATGTGTGTTGGAATTATGCTCAAAGAGCTTATGTTTTTAATTTAATTTCCATTGGGATATGACATATGCTAAGGCTAATCTCATGAGCTTATATTTGTTAATTTTTTTTATTTAGATTTTTTGATGAAATTAGTTTCATTGTACATTATTTATTAGGATTAGTTTCTTTGATTTATATGTTCATTGAGATTAATATATTTTTTAGAAATATGTCTCATATGATATAATATAGCTTTGGTAGGGCCTTTTTGATATCAATGGCTTTTTTGTCATTATGACAATTATAATAATTTATGTATGCATATGTGATGATATTCATGGTGAGGCTGATTTTTAATGGTTGAAAAGTATCATCTATGTTGCATGCTATTGTTGATGAGCAATGATAGAACCAACTTTCTTTGAGAATGAGTGTGCTTCTTCATGCAAAGTAAGGCCTATTTAACACATGGACATGGATGTGTTATCACAACTATGAATGCAAAAACAATTTAACATAAATTTGTGTAAAAACATATGCACATTTCTATTAGACAAACATCTGCACATTTCTCACACCTAATTTACTATATACATTGGCATACAATTATGGAAAATAATGCATTTGGCTCAAACATCCTCTTTGACTCATCAAGCTCTATTCATAAGTTATTTGTACAGCTGACCAAGAAGTCAATTTGATAGTTGTGTGATCTGCTTTTCCAAGGTTCATTGTGATGATTAATACTCTCTGAAAGTCTTATTTTATGATCTTTTATTATCTATTCTGCAATTACTTTGACAATCACATATTAGCAATAATCCTAAAATATTTGGATAATATTTTATCTCATAAGCATTACATATGCAACATTTCAATGGTAAAAAACTATCTCTTAACCATAAGCTAAAAAACACTTCTTTTCAGTAATTGGCCTTGAAGAATTTTCAATTAACTCATAGCTTACCATCTTGTTTGGGAAATTTATACTCATAGCACATAATTTTTATGTATTTTCATATTTAAAACATGAAGTTTAACGTTTACGAAAATAGCACTTTTGTAATGTATAAAAAGGTTCATTTCACTTAAAAAAGGATTCATTTTACTTCAAAAATTAGTAATAGTGTTATTTTTGATGTAATATTTAAAGATCTAGGTGCCTTTTATATAAATATGAAATTTGTGGTTATATATATAAATATATAAGAACTATGTGCTATGTATGTAAATGCCCCATTTTTTTGAATCCATGGTGATTATTATGATTTTTTTGTGTTTGATTTCTTTGTGATGTTTAGAGTTTTAAATAAATTCCCTTTGTTTCTAACTCATATTCGCAAATAGTCATTAAATCACTATTTTCAACCTCTAATGTACCACTTGGGCTAAATAACATGGTTTTTAGGATGACAAAGGATAAGATGACTGAGTTACTTCCAAAAATAAGAAGAGAATAATTTAGATTGTCTAATTCTAGTCATTGATTTAGTAGATCTTAAAATAAATGGAATAATTAGCCACCTAAAACTCATTTTAATTAGATTGTCATACAATCCAATTAAAGCAATTTTCTTAATAAAGAAAAATCTCAAATTGTAGAAGAATGATATAGCTCTAGCTAGTCAATGTTTTAAACATCCAATTGATAGTTGTTGGTGTTTTATTGGTATAGACTTACCCAAATTCTATGCTAAAAGAATATGGATTGCATCTATTGTTGCCTTGTGAAACATCACTCCTTGTCTGATGCCCATGGTGACCAATGCCTTATATATGATGATATCCATCATCACACACCCTATTAGCCAATTTTAATGTGCTACACCCTTTGTTGACCAATATTAACTCATCAACCATCTATGAAAAAATTCCTACATACTCTAAATTTTTAAATCAAAATTTTCTTTTACCATCCCCAAAAGCATTATCGATAAAAGATATTTTTAATTAATCAATGACCCATAATTTTTTATTTATGAATTTTTCACATGCACATCTTATGTGTGCCTTTTTTTTTCTCTTCTTATTTGTGCATAAGATATTGGTTTGATTTGAATCAATTTAATTTTTCTTATATAAAATGAAGAGAATATAAATTTAAGATAAACATATAAAATAAAATAATATTTGTATTAATTACCACATCCATAATTTTAAAACTACACCATACCACCTGGTTAAATCGATTCAATCGTAAATCAATCATATAGCTTTGTTAGGTCAGCATTTAAACTTGGATTCATGTTGAATTGATAAGAATCAATGAGAATCAACAATTTGCCAATGAAATGTATAACTCAATTTTGTAGAATTGCCTACATCGAAATTTACCCTATTAATCACCATTAATCAATGATCCAAGAGCTTAAGTTTATTCAATAAAATTAAATATTTCTAAAACGTAATTATTTATAATAATCTAATCTATATATAAACCAATAAACCCTATCACCCAAAATCATGAAATCCTAAGACCTTGCATATATGGCTCTGGTGCCCTTTACCTCTCTACAGTCACCACTTATTCACTTGAGGTGTTCTTCATTGACAATTCAAACTCCCTTCACCTAATGTTTGCATCATTATAAGGCCTCCTCTATAGAGCCGCCTCTATCGGATTTATGTTTTCTAAGAAAACCTAATTTCTCTTTATTATATCTATGGTATTCATTTATTTGGTTTCTTGAGGACATAGAAAACCTATAATGTTGTTTTTCAGCAATTTCATAGTTTATCAATGTTTTTCTTAGAAAGATTGAAAATTGTAACTTCATATAATTGATGCTTGCTACTTTAAATTGCTACTTGCTTTAAAATTAAAAAGTTCGAGGAAAAAATAAATTATCATTTCAGTATTTTGTATTCTACCTTTATTATAAATACTTTTCTTTTAAATGTATTATTAATTTTAAGAAAATGCATTTTTTCATGTAATATTTTTAATAACAAAATAAAAATGAGAATGTAGAACTTTATATTAACCTTCACAATCATAGATACAAGAAAAATAGCTATTACCGGCAGAATAATGCATTGGAAATTACTGACATATTTTCAGGCGGATTTTTAGTGGGAAATTTTTCAAGCGAAAAATTCTGCATAAAAAAAAAAAAGACTCGTCGATCTCCACTACGCATTTTCCGGCTGATTTTCTGCAGAAAATTTAGTTGTGGAATATTCGTCAGAAACTACTATTATTTGGAGTTGATGAATACTCTAAACTTCTTTTCTTTTCTTTGACTTCGACTCTATCTCTTTTGTGCGGCGGTGGAAGGATGCCTAGGGCATGCCAAATATCCATGAAAATGTGTCATTTTTGTCTAATTTTTTCTTAGAATTGAAGGTAAACCACTTCCTCTAGCTATTATGATTGTTTATTTGTAATTTTTTTTCATTTAATCATGTTGAATACAGATTTAAAGTTTTTTTTTTAAAAAAATCTTCAATTTACAACTTATATTTTCTTCAAATCCGTATAAAACTTGTATATCTAATAATTATTTTTCTATTTGGAGTTAGATCTACGATTGTTTAGCTTATGATTTAGATTTTTTTTTTTTTTGGGGAACCTTATATAGGGGAATTTTATTGCAAAAAAAAAAATTACAAGGTCCTTAAGAGGGGATAAACTCAGAAGCTACAGCTCATAGAGCTACAAACATCCTAGAGAGTGAATCCCCTGACTAAGTACAACCTACCAATAAAAAGAAAAAGAAACTACCATGGAAAGCAAAAGATACACAAGAGCAAAAGCAAGGCTAGCCAACAGCAGCGAATGTTGAGGCTAAAGAAGTTTATACCTCCAAAAAGAAATGACCAGAAGGAAAAGAACACAAAATTTGCAAACATTTAGAGAAAAATTTAGCACCGTTAAAATGATATGAGTTAGATCGGTGGAAGAAACATAAAAAATGAGAAAAAAAGGAGAGTTGTAGAAAAAAAAGCTCAGACACTCGACAACTTGTGCCACAACCATGTGCATCCAAAACCAAAGGAAGGGATACAATGCTACTACCAACCAAAGAAGAATGGGTGAACTCAACCATCTATCATTGCCTACAAACCTGGGGAGATAATCCATCCATTGGAAGAGAGTCGTGTGGCCCAAACGAGCAGGATAACAAAATATAGCAAGGCTAGCCACATACACAGGGGATAGAGAGCCACACAGATACAATGGATAAAGGGAAGACAACATTTCTTTATCAGCAGGAAAGCCCAAATAGTGTCAACAGATATCAGAATGTGCCCACAACAATCCACCCATGTTTCATTCCATAACGATAAAATTCGAATAGGGTCAGCAGGATAAGTAATAGCATCCAAGTCCGGACAAGCTTGCATGAATGCAACCAGCTATAAATGGTTTCAAAAGAACATAACATACCAGAAGTAGTGAGAACAACCATACAACAAAATCATAATTATATTGTAAAATACTAGCCGAAACAAGCCCTCAAACCAGGCCTAAAGCTTCCACAATAGGAAATCTTAAAAGAATAATCCTTAGTTGACCAAACAGCAGCCAACCACACAACACCAAACAATAAACTAGCCACCATAACTTCCATGTGCGCAATAGACCGAAAGCCACAAAGCGAGCCCAACAGAAAATGATATAGGAAATGCCGTAACAGCAAGTAGACCACAAGAGAAAAGAGGAGACTCACCAGTGGGTACAATAGAGAAAGGTGAGGGGATATAATACGAGGCATTGAAGGAAGAGCACAAGGCCAAACAAGAGAAAATTTAACCCATATATTAGGACAAGAAAAGCTATCCAACAGTTAGAGCTACAGCAAGTACCAGCCTTCGAAAACAACCAGAAGAAGCCACAAGGGGATACATAAAAAGCGCATGAAATATAGAAAATAGTGAGTTTCTCCCAAAACATTAGGAAAACAACCAGATGCACTTAAGGTCTAGTTATTAAATACATAGGAAACCTGATGTAGAGCTAGGGATAAATCCATATTAGGGTTGATGTCTTTGTATGAGAATAGAGTTTCTCCCAAAACATTAAAAGCGCTAGATTCACAAATGAGTAACCAATATGAGTACTATTAAGTGAAATAGTGAACGATCACATTTCATGTCAAGTGAAATAGAGACCTCAATTGAATACAAAATTACAAATAATTGGTGTCAATTTTGAAAATTCATTTCTGAATTGAGGATAAGAGTTTGCAAGAAGTGTGATAGCTTGTCATCAAGCATGAATTCAATTAAACAACTCACTAATGAATATGAATGATATGTCTTCAAAAAAATACAATTATTTGTATTTGAATGTAAAATTAAAACACATGGAATTTGGTGGATGCTATTTTCAAAATTAAGTGAAAATGAAATAAAATTCATAAGAGGTTATCACTATAAGTAAATAGCCTATTAACAAGCATGATCGATGCTTCTTATTGAATAACTAACCTGTATTCAAAAGAATTCTGAATTCAAATAGGCTCGCTTAAAGGAAGCATAACAGCTCGTATGAGCGAATATCAAACTTGAATATTAATTGTGCAAAGGTCTAACAGGTCTTTAATAGGCATGAGCCAGCTGTTGAAGTTTAGAAATTCTATGAATAAGTAAAATGCAAGCAAAGGAATACAACATTTTAAATGCAAATATAAATCTAATTCTACTCCATATATGTCACCGAATTCGCAACGCCTTGTACAAGCGAACAGAAGACATTAATTAAGGCTTTAATTGAACCATTCATATATTATGAAGTAGGATTAAAACTCAAATTCAATGCCTTAAAATTATGCAAGCATTCTTATATATACCCGCATGGGCCCTGACACTATCCTGAATACTTCCATTGAAATGTGATTGAAATTTCAAATCAAATTAACTCAAATTAAGCATCAATCTAAAAATTACTCATCTGAAATTTAATTTTTAAAAGCTTAAAGCAAACTTCACTCAATCCATCATCAGTAATTATTTGTCAGAGGTGAAAAATTAAGAAAACTCTAGCTCACAAAGAAGCCAATGTTAAATTAAGTGTTATATTATGTTCACTCTCAATCAAGCTCATGCTAGTAAGGACGTGGCCCATGTCCTCTGACTACGTGGCTTGGCCAGTAGGCTGTTCATATGATACAATTACGACTAGAGTCCTCTGATCGGGTGGTTTTCGCCAAATGGAACTATTATATTACAATCATGACCGTAGCTCGTATTTTCTCCAATGGCTCTGCCCTTTGAGTTGTGAATCATAGGGTATACTTAATAGGGCAAAAAGCTCTCTGTGAGCTAAGGTAGACTTAAGCATGTCTCCTTAGATAGACACCACCCCAGATCTACAAGGATTTCTTGGACGACGTAATCCATGTGTTACTGATAAGGATCCTTTGGTCAAGTTTGGTCGACTACCTCCTCTGACTAAGTGGACTAGGGACCGCGATAACCTGGGATGACGGAACCATTGAATCTAGATCGGGCACGTCATCATTCCCCCAACAATCCACTTTAAATTAAAATGATGAATTTCATATATTCTAAATTCGAAAACTCCACATGCTGCTACTATACACTATGCATTTAGCGATCGAACGACTAGCCTTAGTCGAAATTTCTCTTTCAGCATTGAGAGGGGTAATTAACTATAGGTGCTTGTGCCTATAGGAAATCTGGAACCAGATCTGATATCCTCACAAAATAAGGGCGAAATCTCTGGGTAGTGTCTTATCTACTATTCTATCCAAAATTTCACGACTTAAATTATACTCTCTTCATTTGTCAGAGGTGGTGACAAATTTTCGTGAGCCCATAGATTTGTAATGTTATGAAGATGAGCCTCCTTTTAGTCAAATGCACATTTAGATAATTGTCATATTATATTTTTAAAATATCAACTACAAATCAAATAAAACATATTATCATAAAGAAGTAAGTTTAAATGATTTAGAATAAATGTGAGAAGTTATATTTTAAAATTAGAAATATTACATGAATATTGTATATTTATATATAATTTAATAACATTACTTAATTAAAGCATTTACTAATTACTATTTTCAAAAAAAAAATTGCCAAGAATTGTATTATAATCAGAATAACATAAAGTATTATTCTTATATAATAATCAAAGTTATTAAATATTATAAAATTTACTTAATATTATTTATATTACTAATTAATCTCTTGGCATTTAAGCATATATATAATCAGATAATTATTATCAATCTAATATATTAAATATAATTAACTCTTTAAAAAAGATTACAATAATTTTTCTTAAAATGTTGAAATTTATATTATAAAAATTTTAATTTAAATTGTGTTTTATGCACAATGCTAATTAAATTAACTATTTTTCTTACAAGTGACATTTTTCTTAAAACACTAATCCTACTTGTGTTTTAATAAAAATTTAAAACCTAATTCTAATTCCCATTTTCTATCCATATTAAAAAAAATTAAATATACTCATTATACTAAATTATTATTGAATTTGTTACCCAAATTTTTGTAGGTATTACTCCCCTTATTAAACAAAATATAAGCATATGAATTGAAGGCCTTTACCATTGGATTAATTTTACTATAGCCATTAGATTGAAATTCATACATTCTTGCTTTTTTTTTGGAAAGTACACATATGTAGATTAAAGGACTCAACTGTTCGATTGATTTTATTATAGCTTTTAGATTAAACTCTCTATGCTTTTACTTTATTGTTCTCCTTTTTGAGTGTTTTTATGTACCCAATGGTTGCTTTATTTTCATGACTAGTAGGTTTTTGATCTCTTTGATGATAGTTGGTATATTATCAAATTTCGAATCTAAAGAATCTTTTCAATGATAGGTTCATCTTCTAATTTCTTATCATTTCTTTTAAGTTGATTAGAAAGACAATAACTGTTGAAAAATAATTAGAGATTATATTTCTTTATTTCAGATGCAAGGCATCAAATTAGCTTATTATAATTTAAAATTGTACATTTTAAACCTTCTCTTCTGCTTTATAAGAGACTTGTAACTTCTCTAATACTTGCTTTTTCTGAACTAGCACCTAAAATTTTATCAAAATTGTTATCATCCAAGATTTGATAGATGATGAAAGAAGTCTTCTTGTCTTTCTTAAGTCTTGTAGGCAATCTCATTGGTTTCAAGGATAGAGTGTATCATCACATGGCTCTTCGTAGCCTTTCTCCACAATCTCTCAAACATTATGCACTCCAAGAAGTGTCTTAATCTTGATACTCTAATTATTGTTATCGCTTGTCTTGAACATTTGAACTTAAAAGGAGTCCATGCTTTCATTTACTATCTCTCTAACAATGAACCTCATTGCCTGGTACAATTTTGCTTGAATGAGAGAAATTTTAGAATTATAATAAAACTAAAGAGATTTGATGAATTTAAAAGAAGAGGTAATTAATTTTATTTCTCAAATTTTTTTCTTAATGCAAATTTAAGAACGTCACTTCTGTTTATAATAGTGGTCATGGCATAAGATTGTGACAACACAATTTAATCCAATGACTACAAATAATTTGGAAATTTTTTTCCTATTTTCTATTATGAATTGTGCTAATAGATTATTATAAAATACAATTCTAAATTGTTCATAAGGATCAATCTAGAAAGAAGTATTCTAAAATATGGGCTCATCTTTTAAAACTTAAAAATTTAAAGGGCCAAAATGAAGTTTAATTTTTAACCGAACAATCTATACTAAACTAATTGTTCATATGTCAAAACTCTTGCTTATATCATGTTAATCATACCTAAATCATGAGGGTGACAAGTTGTGACATATCAACAGCCGTATTTCGGAAAAGGGTATATTGAGTATTAATGACATCATGTTCTCAAAAGCAGGAGGGTACTAATAAGTACTAAATCAAAAGGAATGTTGAGCCACCGTAAATGTCTGGAGGCTACAAATATACGTCAAATTCTCAAAAGTATATCTACCGAAGTTCATGTGGCACGGCCAGGATTAATCTTGGAGTCATAAACTAATTTCTTATTCTTGCATTATCATTTATGGCATAACATGCTAGACCATAAAATTTGAAATAAAAAAATCTGCACTATATTATAATATTTAAATTGATATTCTGTCCGAAAAAACTTCTGAAGAATTTGTTGTCACATAAGGCTTCGTTCTTACGTAATTATTCTTGCTGAGAATATGATTATGATATATTTTATCTTTAAAATTTAATTAAGATAAGTTTTATAATAAAAAAGTTTATTTTATTATAAAGGTAATACATATATAATTACTTAAAAATTATACTACATTATTTTCAAAATGATTTCAAAGAATCTGTAATTTACAGGATGCTCATGATAAGCCTTGAAAAATTATATGTACTACTTGGTGATTATAATGATACGCTCTTACAATGGTTAGAAAAAGTGAATTGAAATATGATAATTAAAATATGAAACATATCTGAGAAAAATTCCAGTAATAAAATGATTAAAATTAATATTATATAACCAGTTTAGCCTCATCATATAATGTTTGAAATAAGAAAGATGCCTAAATCTTAAAAGATCAGTGAAACACTCAAAGCCCAATCGGTTACGTGTCACAAAATGCATTTGCAAAAAAAAAAAAAATAGTTACAATTAAGGTATCCAAAGCAATAGCAGTTCAGGCTCAGACCCAGTGTAGAATCCTATAATCTGCAGCTATCGGAATTTGGGACAGGAAATCAAAGCAAACAGCCAACTCCATTTAATGGAGGGTTACAAATAGATAGCATGCCACCATCCAAAAATTAAAAAAATTGAATCTTTCATCAAAACCACCATTGATTAGAAACTAACAACAAAAACAACAAATTTTACATAATAAAAGCGGAGAAACTGAAAATATAACATCTCTCTTTGTACATCTCCGACGGATTCTGAAATTAGTAATATTCTCCAAAGCATGAATACAGATTCGATTGCTGGCCCGGATGGTTACACTACTATATTCTTCCAACAGTGTTGGCCCATTATTAAATCTGATTTAATCGAAGCCGTTATTGACTTTTTCAATGGCACCCCCCTTCCTAGATTCTTCTCTAGCACCTCCATAATACTTATCCCTAAAAACAACCATCCGGAAACATGGAATGATTTTAGACCGATTAGTCTATGCACTTTTTTTAACAAACTAGTATCCAAAATAATCACCAACCGTATCAACCCTCTGTTGCCGAACATTATCTCCCAGAATCAAACTGGTTTCATTAAAGGGAGAACCATAGCTGATAATATCCTTTTAGCACAAGAAATGATTCATGATATTGACGTTCCTATTAGAGGTAGTAACATTGCTTTCAAACTAGACATTTCTAAAGCCTTTGACAAACTCTCTTGGGAATTCCTCGTTTCTATACTCCATCTTTTCGGATTCTCAAACGAATTTATTCGTATCATTAAAAATTGTATCACTAATGTTTGGTTCTCGGTTATCGTAAATGGAGAATCAACTGGCTTCTTCACTTCTACACATGGCTTACGCCAAGGAGATCCTTTATCACCATTGCTTTTTATTATAGCTGTAGATTATTTATCCAGGAGCCTGAATGATCTTTTCTATAATAAACCAAGTATGATCTACAAAACTCAAGGTGGATTTCCCATTACTCATCTTTGCTTTGCTGACGATTTTATCGTTTTCTGCAATGCTTCTATAACACACATCAAAACTATTATGAAATTCTTTAAAAAATTTGGCAAAGAAAGCGGTCTCCTCCTTAACAAAAATAAATGTTGCTTCATAACCGCTAATAAAATTAACAATAATAGAATTAATCATAACGAGGATCACTAACTTTCATCAACATCATCTTCCGATCAATTATCTAGGTACTCTCTGTTCAAAGGACATAAAAGATCTTACCTTTTTGATGATTTAATCCACAAAATATCCAACCGTATCTCCTCTTGGGAATATCATTTTCTATCCTTTGGAGGGAGGTTAACTCTGATTAAGAGTACCCTTAATTCGATGCCTCTTTATCTTATTCAAACTATCGTTCCAACCAATTTTGTATTAATAGAATTGAGAGGCTCATTAACAAATTTTTTTGGGGTCTAATACCTCTTCCTCAAAAATACACGGTCCTCTTGGCACAAAATTGGCATCTCGAGGAAGGTGGTCTGACGCAAATCTCTCAAAGACTCCATCAACGCATTCTCTTATAAACTCTGGTGGAATTTTAGAAGCAACAATAGCCTTTGGGCTAACTTCATGACAAACAAATATTGCCTATCTAAGCACCCATTGAATCGCTCTTATAAAACTAACGCTTCTCCTATTTGGAAAAGACTCAGAAAATCAAATGGAAGGCGAATCTTTAATTTTTGGGGCATTAATTGCAACTCATTCTTACGGCAAGATAACCGGCTTGGAAATAACTCTTTTGATGAATTAATTTCCTCATGTTCTATTGATACCATCAAAGTCAATTCTTTGGAATAATAATAATTTTTCCAAGCTCATTGATTATATCCCTACATCCTTTTAGACAAACTCAATAACATAAACATTACATCCAATAAAAAAGACCGATTCTTTTAAACTCTCTCAAAATGGCGAATTCAGTTTTAAAAATGTTTGGCTTATGATCAAAGAACCTCGAGACTATTCCAAAGTGTATGCTCGACTTTGGCACAATAATATTCCCACCTCATATTCCATACTCACTTGGCGTATCTTAAAAAGCTTTGTCCCTATTGATTCCTTGATGTGGGGTAAAGGTTTTTACCTCCCGTCAAAATGTCATTGTTGCTCCCATATTGAAAATGTAAATCACCTATTCGTGAATGGTGCGATTGCATCTAAACTTTGGATTTGGTACGATAATCTTTTCTCCATTGACAATTATAACGGCTCGCTTTCTATTTATCAACTCCTCGAGATATATTTTGAAAACAATATAAAAGGTCATATTAAAATCGTTATATGCGATCATTATTCTGGTTCATTTGGATGGCTAGAAATGATGCTAAGCATAACGATATTTCTATGAATCATTCCAAAATAATTGCCAAAACTAAGTTCAAAATCCGTGACCTATTTAAAGCCAACCTTATTAAATATAAACACTTAAAAGGGTGTAAATTTGTTGCCTCTAAATTGGGTTTGCATTTGCCTGATACAAACACCTCTAATCAAGCCAAAATACTTTATTGGGCCAAACCACATGATAACGTTATCAAAATTAACACCGATGGAGCTGTATCCCCTAATGCATCTGGTTGTGGTGGCATCTTTAGAAATTTCAAGGGTGATGTTCTCATGGCTTTTGCTAATCCTATTATTACTAACCCGCCTTTTCTGAACTAATGGCGTGTATAATGCTCTTAACATTGCAGTAAAGGTTGGCTTAATATCTGGTTGGAAGTGGATGCCTTATTACTAATCGATCTCCGCAAACTGAAAAAATGGCAATGTGGAATTATATTATTTAATCAAGCAAACTAAAATCGCTCAATCAATTTTGTTACAAAATCACTCATATATGGAGGGAAGGAAATGCTTGTGCTGATTACCTTGCTAACTTAGGAACTAGATTGAATGAGCCCACTAATTTTGATAACCATTCTATTCCTAAATACTTACAAGGATTGGTCAACCTGGACAAGACGGGTTTGCCTTACATTAGAGCATGACATTTTCGGCTGATTTGGCATCTTGTCTTCATATTTTTCTGAATGCTGAAACACCCTATCTGCTTTATGGCATTGTTGATTTACTGGATTCGGTCCCCCATTAAACATTGTTGCCTCTTATCATTCAGAAGATCTGGCCCTGGCTGAGAATATCTCGATTTATGGAAACTTTTTCTGCTTGATGTTATCGTATGTCATTACTGTGGGAATATCTCAGCAGGTTAATTTTGATCTGGATTATCTGTATGGCAGCCCTATCTGCTGCTTGGAACTGCTACTCTAAACGATTTTTCTGGATAATGTTTTGGCCTGTTTGTTACAGATGGATGCACTGCGTTAGGCTTTGCAGCCCTTTTTCTATGCGAAAGATTTCTAGATTGTTTTTGGCCCATACTTTCATCATGCATTGGTTTTGTTGTTTTCTAATCCCACATTTGGAAAAGTTTCCTTTGGCTGTGAGTAATTATTATACGGTTTCGCTTTGTGGATGCAAATATTTTTTGGTGCTTATAGTGCTTATATGGTCCTATTAGCTGGATCGATTTCCGATATCAATGATCTGGAAAATTATTATGCTTATGGCTGCGAATCTACCTGGAACTGCAGAATCATTCGATATTTCAGGAACATTGTGACTGTTGTTCCTACTAGTTCATATGGGAAGTTCTGCTTTAAGTATTTCACGGGTTGATCGTTGATTAGTTGTTATATTTGGTCGATATACATATCACCTTGCTGCAATTTTCACTTCATGATAACCGGGTTGAGGCTTCATTTTTCGCTTATGGTCAGAATCGCTTATTCTGATCAAAAAAATTTTTTTCGTATCGTGCCGTCCTCGCTAACCGAATTTTCATATCGATATAATACCGCTGCGCATGATTGGGTTAAAATGGGCTTTCATTTCTTTAATATGTGGGTTATTCGCTTCTCATTTTTTTTCGGTTGGAAAATGCCGTCCTGAACGTGAATAGTTCCTCCCCTGTTTGCTTTATGGTTATCGATATCATCAGTGGATGATGATATTCGAAATGGATTACTAACTATTCTTCTAGCTGGTTCGTTTCATGATCTGCATTACCTATATGGCACCCATGATTCCTCTTTTGGTTTTTGTCTAAATGCATCGGATGCGTATTTTAGTTGCTTGTATTACATACCTGTGAAATAAATACAATACTTCACTTTACCACTATTATCTCAAGGTCATTTATAAAGGGAGGGTTTCCTGGGGCCTATTGTGCACTGATATACTCTATTGGGATGGTGTTAATCTCGAGATGAGCGTGATTAGGTTTGCAGGTTATAAAGCTCACTTACCTATCAACAACTGGATATTGCATTCTCTGGTTTGTTGGCTATGATGATGGACGATCTCACTTCCTATTGGTTGGTAGTTGCTCTGATGTAACCCTTCATGAAGTTGGATGCTCATACTTGCATCTGCCCCAAAAGGATGTGATTGAGCCTGAGCCTATTTTATCCCATTTCCTTAATATCATTCTCTCTTTATTGTGTTTTCCTCCACTTATTGTCGGCATTACCTTAACTGCTTTTTTTGCTGCTCTCTTATTGTTTTGCAGGTTTTCTCCAGTTACTACTTTACTTTTATTTGTTTTAATGCTTCTTTTGAATTTTGGATGTAATTTAGATTGGGGTTTTTCTCCTTAGGTTGATTGTAGCTCTTTGAGCATTAGTTCTGGAGTGTAACCCCTTTTAAGGATCTTGTAACCTTGTTTTTGTGGTAATAAAATACCCCCGTATAATGGGATTTTCCTAAAAAATAAAAAATAAAAAATAAAAAATAAAAAATATAAAATATAAAATATAAAAAAAAAAACTAAAGGCCAAGAATGTGTCTGGCCGAGTTGCAAATTTGGTGCCAAGGCTTCCTTGTCTATTTTGATTTTTCATTTTGGTTTTCACATAGCACCATGGTGCTAGTTTTCCAATGCTTTGGCACTCTCCAATTATATTTATTTCATCTTATTAAAATATTCTATCTCTAGCTTCTTTTCTTATTTGCATTGTAGATGATGATATTTCCTTTATATATATATATATATATATATATATATATATATATATATATATATATATATATATATATATATATATATATATATATATATATAAGAGAGAGAGAGAGAGAGAGAGAGAGAGAGAGAGTCAATCATCAAACAAAAGCATGACCAACCGTTTCTTTTTCCCATTCTCCTTCACCATTAACTTATGCTAAGTTTGGAAACTACCATAATATAATCATCATAATTATCTTTATATAATTCTGATTGAAAATTTTCACCATCCTAGTAAACTAGACCATAATCTGTCATGCAATCAAACCATGCTCAATTGAGTATTTTTCAACGCTCACTAATGTTTTAAATAATCTAAAATAAATTATGACAAAATGTAATTACCTTTTTTTAAATTCAAATTTGATTTCTTCCTCCTTTTTTAGCCATTGTGCAATAAATATTATTCTTTAGATGGCCAACACATAATCCAAATTTTATTCTTGCATTATATGCCCTTAGAGAGAGGGAAAGAAATTCAATGGATTCATCAATCATGAAAACATAGTTGGCTGCCCTTTTAATACATTGACTCTCATATCTCCTCTCACCTCATAATCCTAAATATGTCATTATCAAATATATGTGTTAATCAAATATTTTAAAGGATTAATTTTATCTTTAGTATCATGGCATAATATTTGAATTAATTACTAATTATTTATAATTCAATTTATACTTATGCTATAATCTTTTAACTAACATTTTTTTAATTATATTTTTATTAAATATCTAATAAATATTTAAACAAATCAGTTGAGCTCTAATTTTGATTTGTTGGAAGTTTGATACCTAAAATCTAAATTTGATACCACTTAAGAGCTTCATTCTATGACCGAAATCTAGAATGAATTGTTAACAAAATTAATTTCATTTTGACTTCATATATGTTAGAACTAATCATTGAGATCTTACATTTGTTTGAATTAATTTCAACATTAACAATTTATATATGGAAATATCCTTCAGTAATTAGATGTCATGTTTGGTATAAATCGATCAAATCAATCCTTAGAAGAATTTTTTAAAAATCATTATTTTTTGTATAAATTTTAAATAAATCCTTAATTTTTTTTATGGTTTTGTTGATAAATGTGCTATACTCTTTTGTCAAATCTCAAAGTATATTGTGGTTTCATTTTTAAGATGTAATAAATGTTGAAACTAACCCACTGATTTTATTTTTATTTATTAAATGATTTATACATATGTTGGAATTGATTTTTTTTTTCATTCTTTAATTTGTATTTAAAATGCTGCAAGAGGTCCATTTTGTGCCCTAAAATTTCAAATAAATAGTTATTAAAGTTAATTTCATTTTGACTTCCTCTTTATGAAATTAATCTTTGTGGGCAAATTTTTGTTGAAGTAAATATTATTTTTTTATCTCAACTAGCTCATCAATAGTGGAAGGGAATTTGTATTTTAATTCTAGGGGTGTATTAATAATTTTGGGAGAAGTATTATCGAAATATAAAATATTTTTAGAATAATTGCTTTGATAAACATATAAAGAAATCATCTTACAACTAAAAGGAGTTTTTTAAGGATTTTAAACTTCTTAAACAAGTTTGAACAATGCGTTATGTAGAGAGTTTTAGTAGTCACTTACCAATATTCATGCGGCACTTGAACTATTTAGTGTAAGAAATTGTATTAACTTCTAATTCATAAAATTATTTAAAACATTGCAGCTATTTGATTTAAATTTATTAATTTATATATACATTTGACTATATATATATATATATATATATATATATAACTTGCATGATTAAAACTTGTGGCCCCACCTTAAAAATTAAGAAATATTTCTCTTGTGCTAAGGCTATTTATTATTGGATCATTTAATTTAAGTGGCACTGTGGGCTACCCATAAAAATTTCACAAGTACATCACTATTTTTCTTCTTTTATAACAATTGTTATTTGAATATAACAAAGAATATATAAAGTTTGATGTTCATAATATTATTCGTAGAAAGAGATGTTAATTTCCTCTATCTACTAGAAAATTTAAGATGATATTTATAAAAAAAAAAAGTAAAATTTAAGAGACATGCAAGTCTATGCTCTACAAAAGAAGTAGGTGCATTAATATAATAATTTATATCATGCAAGTCTTTGATTAAAATGATTTTAATGATTATAAATTTAAGATCACAATATAATAATATATATCATGTAGAACTATCTCCATAGAAAGGAAATGAATAGCTACATTGGTTAGCAAAGCCATTCCTAAATTGTCATTGGGCATCAATAATAGCCTAATAATGGCCAACATCAAACTTGGAAAATTAACCCTTGCTGATATGTGCCTAAAAATAATAACTCATGAGAAAATCTAATGTTTTATAAAGCTCTAAGATTTTGGGTGGGTGGAAGACAATGAAAAGAAACATATAACATCTACTAGCACCTAATGACTTTAGAACAAATTATATATTGTTATTGATCTTGGTGTATTATTATTATTATTATTTTGATTTTGAGTTGATTGAGTCAAAGTATATGGATCAATTTTTTTAAAATAGAGATATATCACAACACTATTATTTTTTAACTTCCATTAAACAAATCTTAAAAAGGAGAACAATATGATCATAGCTCTTATAAAAATAATGGGGTATTATATGGTGCTTTTTTCTTCAATGCATAGGAGAAAAATAAATATGAAAAAGATGATAATTAATACTTTTTTATCTTAATATGCATATCAAAAATTCTTTATTATATGTTTATTAAGAGATTATCTATAAAATTTAAGATAATCATGAATAACAAATATCTACAGCATAAATTTAAAAAAAAAAACAAATTAAAAAAATAGTTTTACTTGTACGGGTCATTGATTAAAAATCTGCCCATCTAGTGATTATAAAGAGTGATATTATAAAAAAATAGATATTATTAAACACATTTTAACAAAAAATTATGGAAAACTTATTTTATTTTTAATTCACAAATTTTCTACATGATTAACAATATGTTCTTTAGCATATGCCCACCAATGGCATCATCTAGATTCTACAAAGCACCATGCTCCACCAAACTATACACATCGAATGTGGATGAAACCATTCATCCACACACCCAACATGAAACCATTTAACTGATAATAGCTATAACATCTGCATCTTTATAATCGAGATCAAATATGACAAATAATATCATTATTGGTAGACCCATTTCATCTTCATCATGCATTACCTTAGGATAGCTTTCCGGAGTTGCATCATTGATCTCTTGTTCTTTATATTTCTCACAAAGGAAGTAGCAAATATTGATAGTGATAGTGATGATGAGAACAACGATGCTCTTAGCTATAGTCATGTGGTAACACATAAGATGAAGGATGAGTAGATACTATTCGTAGTTTGAATTTAAAAATTTTTTCTAATAAAATAAACTTCAAGAAATGACTTGGCGTGGGGATTGATGTAGCGAACGATAAAGACATGACTACTATTTAGGCCACACAACAAACATTGTTGTGAGACCATCACAAAGGCTTACCAAAGTTACATGATCTTTATAGTTTTAATTTTTGAACCTTAGTATTACCTCACCACTTTGAATCAGAAGAAGCCTATAATTAAAAGAGTGTAGATTAATTAACATGGAAAAGTAAACACCAAATGAATACTTATGACAATCTCAAATAAAAGAAGTACAACAACAACAACAACAAGCCTTTATCCCACTAAGTGGAGTCCTACATGAATCCTTCATCTCTATTGTATTATGTGTCAAATTTAATTCAAGTATATTAAGGTCATTTTTATACATCTTAACCATGTCTTTAGGTCTACCTCAACCTTTCTTAACATAAGTAAATCTAATGCATCTACTCCCAATAATGCACACTTTATGTGGCCAAACCAAGACTCTCTAAATAAGTCTCAACATTTTCCCTAACATACTCATTTCGCATTTTATCTCTAAGAGTAAAGCCACTCATCCACCTGAGCATCCTCATCTCTACAACACTTAACTTAGTCTTATGCTTCTCTTTTATTGACCAACATTCTCACATAAATCATTTGGTCTTACCACTATCTTATGAAATTTTCCTTAAGTTTAAGTGGCATTTTTTCTATCAACAGTAGATGCATTCCTCCACTTCAACCATCCAACTTGAATTCTAGTAATAACATCTCCATCTATTTCACCATCATTTTGAATAATAGAGCCTAAATATATGAATCGCTCACTCTTTTTAATGACTTGTTCACCTGATGTCATAACACTACCACTATAACTTCTACAACTAAAATTACACTTTATATATTTAGTTTTAGATCTACTTAATCGAAAACCTTTAGACTCTAAGGTTGACCTCCATAATTCAAGTTTCTCTTGGACTCTCTCTCTAGTCTTATCAACAAGAAGAATGTCATCAAAAAAAAGTATACCAAGGTACATCTTCCGTAAATGCCTAGTAAGAACATCCATAACTAAAGCAAAAAAAGGGTTATGTCCTTGATGTAATCCAACTGAAATAGGAAAATATTTTATCAATCCTCCTTGTTTTTGGACACAAGTAACAACTCTAGTATACATATTCTTAATTACTTCAATATAACCAATATTAACTCCTTTTTTTCTAGAACTCTCAAAAAAATATTTCTTGAAACTTTATCATTTAAATCAATAAATATCATATGTAGATCTTCCTTGCTTTCTATACTTCTCCATCAAACCTCTTAACAAATGTATAACATCCATAGTAGATCTACCTTGCATGAAACCAATGATTGTGTTACATCATAACCTATGCTCATTACTCTCTCCCATAATTTTAATGTAAGACACATTAACTTAATCTATAATTTGCACACTCTTGTCATCTTTATTCTTAAATATAGGAACCAACAAACTCTTTCTCACCATCGACATTTTTTAGTCTTTAAATAACATTAGAAAGATTTGTAAAAGAAATTTCTTGATCTCCTAAACATTTCTACACTTCAATTGGAATATCATCATCACTATTTTTCAACATTTCATTTTCTTTAAAACTTCTAACTTGATTTACTAATCTAAGATAAAAATTTCTCTATTTTCTTTGGTATTACTAAAATCAATCATTTTAAATCCTTAAAAAAGTTTATCAAAATTCCTCATCTACTTATTTTCAGTATCCTTTTCTAAGAAAAGTACTTTATGATTTTCATCCTTAATACACCTCACTTGAGCTAGATCTTTACTTCTCCTATCTCTTTGGTTAGCTAACTTATACATGCATCTTTTACCTTCTTTGGTATCTAATCTATTGTAAAAATCACTAAAAGCTAGTTTTTTGCATCATATATTGCTTTCTTAGAATCTCTAAATACCACTTTATATTTTTTCCAATCCTCAAGTTTTAAACCAAGTTTTATAACAACACTTTTATTTTTTATCATTTTGCATTTTGACTCCACCACCAACTATTAAAAAAAGCTTTTTTTTGATTCCAAGCATATTTTAGGAACTTGCTTAATTTGCTACTTTTTTTCACATAACATTAGCTTCCTTATGAACATCCCAAATTCTAAGCTCTTGTAGCTTACTCTTGAAAATATTTTTAGCAGTGTTTCTTTAAGTACCCCCATCTAATCCTAGGACAATACTTTGATTTATTTTTCATCTTCCAATCTTTCAACTTAAAATCTAAGACTAATAATCGATGTTGGATATTTAAACTTTCACTGAAAATCTTTACAATCTAAATGATCTATTTTATTATAAAATAATCAATCGTGTTTTACTAGATTCATTTTTATAAGTAATAATATGCTCATCTCTTTTCTCAAATATAGTATTAGCAACTACAAAATCATAAAGTAAAATCTAATACGTTTCTAATTTCTTAGTCAACAAATCCATAACCACAATGAATACTTTTAAAATTTTCTACCACTCTACCAACATGTATTTAAATCTCCTCCAATAAATACTTTTCTTCAAGAGATATCTTTTGTATTAATCCTCTAATTCATTCCAAAATTTTCTTTTGAGCATATCCAAACTTTCGAGGAGCATAAACACTTATAACATTGATAATCTTATTACCAACAATAATCTTTAAAGCTATAATTTTATCTCTTTATTAATATTTATAACATTATCCTTTAAACTTTTATCTATGATCACACCTACGTCATTTCTAATTCGACTTCTACCTGAATACCAAACTTTAAAACCTAAACTATCAGTCTCCTTGACTTTCTCCCCAACCCATTTAGTTTCTTGAACACATAAAATATTTATCTTCCTATGAACCATAATATCTATTAATTCCATTAGTTTACCTTTAAGAGTACCTATATTCTAAGTTCCTAACCTAATTTTAGTTTCATGGACTAACTTTTTTGTTTGCATCTATCCATAATGTGGGATCCCTTGCATATTTAACACGCGCATCGATCGTGACCCTTGCATGCTTTTCTCTTCTCAAACCCTGATATGGCTTCAAGGGGATGCCCTAGCATTAATACAATATTTTAAAGGATTCATGTCATGATTATTTCGACAAGTTTTATGTTGGTTGTCGACTGCCTATCACAACCCTCCACTTCTTATATCCGGACTTGGAACTAGCAATGGTAGTGTTAAAAGAGGTTAGTACACAAGTAAAAAATTTGTAAAAGAATCAAATTCGCCATGTATAAAGAAATAAAGATAAAACTAAATCTAGCCACGTAAATGCAACAAAAAAACCTTACAATATCATGAAGTTATCTGGCGACCTTATTCTTAAGTTAGATGACATCAGATTAGCATGCATTATTTCTTTTGCAGTTGACTATTCAAGTGGAATTAGCGTACCGTTAATGGGAACTTCTAAATGCAAATTTCCAGGAGAACATTACCCACAAGGAATCGATAAACATTAGCTCAATAGGTATTGTAATTTGTAACTATTGTTTTATGACTTGAGGATTTCGTTTTATTTATATTAATAAAAAAAAAGAAAAAAAGACGCAGAAAAATATTTATATTAAATATCATCAAAAAAATTTTAATTTACAAATCTAGCACTCATATTTAAAAATTATTATTAAATTCAACTATTTGTAATTATTATAATCAATTTGTTGATATTTAATAAAAATGAAAAAAAATATGTTGGAATTTTATTTTACACTTTACATTGTGGATGACATTCATTAAAAATAGAGGTGATATGACACTTAAAATACTACTAATCAGTATGAATCTTGATGTCAAAAGCAAGTTGATCCCAACTTGGCTGGTCGAGATCAAGCACTTAAAATATAATTAGAAATTTTGGATATCAATTAAATCCCAAAGTAGCTCTTAAACAAGGAGTGTTTATAGTCAAATCGAGCATCTCGACGAGCCGGATCTAACAAGCCCAAGATCTCATAATTCTGACTTCATTTGAGCATTCAAATACTTAAAATATCAGGAATCATTTTTCGTCCGATGGAGTGGAGTGTACGGGTTTTGCATGTATCTACTGAACGCCACTCCTCCACCTATAAATAGCTCATTCTTCACATGAGGAGGCAAGAGAGAGAGAGCTTTAAAAACGAAAATCTTCAGGCATAATCGTGCCATTTGGGTCGCGACCACCGTTGGTTACCAACCACCGCGCCGCCGTCAACCGCCAGCGATCTTGCCGTCAATCTTTGTCGCCGGTCGTCTGCCACCCACTGCCGACCCTTCGGTCATCGCATCAACCATTGTCGCGGACCACCGGTCATGCCGCCCGATCCTCGGATCATCGCCATCGGTCATCATCCGACGGCCCTTCGGTCGGCTGACCCCATTTCACCATTCTGTTGTTTGATTTTGAGATTTCATTGTCGCCCTTCTCATGTACAATTTTGTAATCAGTTATCGGAAATTTTGTACTCTAAAATACATAGTGGAAGATTCTTCGGGCCATGGTTTTCCCTCTTTTTGAGGTTTTCCACGTAAAAATTATGGAGTTTTCTTGTTCACTCTTTAAATACCTGTGTGTGTATTGGATTTTACAAACAAGGCTAAGGCGTAAACTTTCACTCTACCGCAATTGATTTTCTAGCATGAAACAAGAGGTTAAATAGTAAAAAATATAGATATATAAAATTATATGTTAAATAAATTTTTTTTTTGACACCTCAAAACTACATCGCCTTTCCGCTTCATCTCTTACAGGAATATTACCAGATCTTCTCTATCTGGAATGCCATTGGTCAACTTAACCCAATCCCATCTCTCGCGTGACTACTTCTTCCTCTTCTCGCACACTGTCGACCCAGTAAGCAAGCATAAAAATTATTGAACATGTTAAAAATCGAACATAAAGACCATCTCTGCTTCATTAAAATACTTCAAAAATGACAGAAATATAACAAATGCTTCAGTTTTTTACTATATATATATATATATATATATATATATATATATATATAATTTTCTTATTCACAGAACTACTTAATAATTTGTGTTATGCAGGCTGTGCTTGAACATAACAATTAATTCAAATGAAACCAGGCCAAATTAAAAGGAAAATAACTAGGTATCTTTCAGAAGATAGTTAACTAGAATCAAAATGGAACTTGAGAAATTTATAACAGAGATTCTCCACAAGTATTTTGCCAAAAGTCATGAATCCATAGAGCATGTTAGGGCACGGTTGGTAGGAAAGGCTTAGTGCAGCAGAGAGACATTCCTATACAGCACTACGGTTAGTCAACAAGCAATTACGCAACAAACGACAAAGAATAGAGATAAATAAAAAACCTCTCTTTCACCGAACTCCTTCAGAATGACGAAATGAAACCCTCACCTTTGTCACACAACACGTCTAGCTCTACCGCTCAAAAATCTTCCCTTGATCTAAACTAAAGTTTCGACTCCTAAGTCACGATGAAGGAAGATGAGTCAAGGAAAATTTTTGGCTGACAACGGGATGCAGGTTAGGGTTACAGTTTGGATAAATTTTTAAAATAAACACGTTTAAAATCGTAATTAGTGAATTAGCATTAAATTTTAATAGGTTCGCTTAACGATGACGGCCGAGATACACGTATACCGTGCAAACGCGACCGCCTAAAGTAAATTTTGTTTAAAGAATCAAACCGAGATCTGACGAGCGTCCGATCTCGCCCAGCCGGCATCCCCCGCCATGCCCGCTTAGGCGAATTTGACCGCCGACCACCCACATTAGGTATTTTTTGAGTTTTTTTTTTGTAAAATGAAGAATATGTAAATGTGATTTTTATTTTTTGTCTGTTATAATGTTATTAGTAAGTATATTATGTGATTAGCTAGTTTTAGATTGATTTTAGGCAAATGTAATGAAGATTTTAGGTATTTTAAGTATTTTTTGAGTTTTTTTATCTTTTTTTTGTAAAATGAGAAATATGCAAATGTGATTTTGATTTTTTGTGTGTTATTAAGTTATTAGTTAGTGTATTATATGATTAGCTAGTTTTAAGGTTGATTTCAGGCTAATGTAACGTGGATTTTAGGTATTTTAGGTATTTTAGAGGTTTTTGGATTTTTTTTTTGTAAAATGAAAAATATGCAAATATGATGTTGATTTTCTGTGTGTTATCATATATATTATGTGAATAGGTAGTTTTAGGGTTGATTCCAGGCAAATGTAAAGTGGATTTTAGGTATTGTTTTGGAACTCCATTTTATTTAATTATGAAAATAACACCTTTTCATGGAGATTTGGCATACCTTAGGAATCCTTCTGCTACTGCCTGAAAGAGATAAAGTAGAACTGAAGGAAAAAAATGAAGTTTAGGGTCATCAGTCAATTTGTCAGCCCTACATAATAGTAGTTTAGGATGGCTTTTTCAATGAAAAATTCACCTTCAAATCTAGTAAATTAAGTGAGGGTCAGCGTGTTATTATTTTGCAGAAATTTTCACAAGAAAAAATTGTGACTAAAAAGTCATGGAATATTTGATTGATAATTTCCAACGGATTATTCTGTCGGAAATAGCTATTTTTTCTATAGTGTAAATAGCTAATTATTGTGTGCTAAGCAAGTCATATAGTTCTCATGAATCTAATTGATTTAACCAGGTGTGCTATTCAGCATTCCTGCCTCCCATACATATATTTGATTCAAATATGACTTCAGACACAGTATGCTTTGTACTATATTACGTCAGCCAACTAAGTGTTAGTGACGATTTCTTCCCTACATATACTGGTGAAAAAAATCGTCCTATACAAGTTTCACACCGACTTGATTTTAGCAGCGTACAGAATCGAATCATGAGGTCACTAAAAGTTGACTCAACATGGTTTAGGATTAATCTCATATGTAGATTTTCAATTGGTGCCAGTTTAATTGCTACACCATTAAATGATGACGAAGTATGTGAGTCAGTAATTAATGCAACAAGTATACAACCTATAGTTGTGTACGCCGAAATTGAGTTGAAACGAGAAGATGATAACGAAGTTCATACACTGAAGCTGAATTTCATCCAACTGAAGCTGTCCAAAATAGTATACTACCACAGGAACCATATCAGACTGACCTCAATTAGGGTTTTCGTAGGTAAGTACCTCGAAGTGATTATCTAATTAATATTTTTCATTTTAGTCTTATACACTACATTCAAATGCGCAGCACTGATGATATAGATGTATCTGCATCTCCTATTTATGTTCATCATATTGCCTCGACTTCTGCTAGGATGGGTGAATATCATGACGGTCATGTTGCACCTTTACAACCTTTGTTTTGAAGGTGTTAGTTAGATTTCCACTTTTCCTGTTCATGCAAATTTATGCAATTAGGATTTTGGAATGATTATTATGGGGATTAGGATGAACACCGGTCATAAAATATCATCTTATGCACCATGTGAAGCCTTTGGAGCATCCACCTTCTAACCATCCAAAAGAAGGAACCAAAGAAGAAGAAAGAAGAAAAGAAGAAGAAAGAAGAATGAAGCTTGAAGACCCCATAACAATGAAATTCTTGCTTGATTGTAATTTAATTCATTTGTAATCTGAGTTGAATAAGGGTGGAGCTCGGCTACCCAATTTGATTTTTTGGGATTTGTGCGGTGGTGCCCGACCACAACGGCCTTTTATTCTTTTTTCAATTAGCTTTATAAATTAATTGATGATTTGTTTAGCTTTTGCATTAAGTGGCATGATTTTCCTAGTTTTTTCCTTACTTTATGTATGGTCTGGATGTGTATTAGACTATTTACGGAAAATTAAATCTTTTACCAAATTAACAACTCAAAATAAAAATAAAACAACTCATAACCTCACCTAAAGCTTAAGCTTAAAATTAAGATAAAAGGACTAGCAACCCCTTAGCTGGATGAGCATTTCTTTTATAATATCATGCATAAAAGTATCTTATTTCACTCTTAATTTGAGAGCTTCCACCTTAGAGAATCGTATTTGACCTTTGAGAGCCATGGTAGAAACACACCTCATCCCTTCTCGCTGATTTTGGCCAATAACTTGATTTCTCATGCATTAGTCATATGAATCCTATTAGCCTAAGTCATAATAATTATCCAAAAATAAAAGTAAAATGAAATTTGAATTGCATTAGATTTAGGTCATCTGAAGCATACGTTTTACATCATCTAGTTTCTTTAAGGAGTGAGTTTATTGACTTAATCTCTTTCTAAATAAATAACAACCTTGCTATCTTGCATAAGCATAAAAACTTGTCTACATGTATTTAAAATTGTAGGAGGAGTTATTTGGCAGCCACCCCCAGGTGATTGTAAGTCCAAGTTGTTGGGTGGCTTGTACTCTCATGTGGAGACAAACCAATTATCTATTTTCTCCTTAGATTTAGGTTGTGCTTTTGGCCCTCACCAAAGCTCCCTAGATTTAGGTTTTGAGGTTGCTTCTCCCCTTTGTGGGCATAAGCATAATTTCTCACCTCTTAGGCATTTCCTTAATCTTGTATTAAGGAATCATAAGTCTTAAATTTCTAATAAAAATGCAACTCAAACAAACTAAATCAATTTCAAAAATGTAAAGCCCAACCATAGGATAGTTTGAGATGCTCGCTAGGTTTCCCAGCATCGTGGGCACCTCCTACTTATCTTCTTTTGGCTTCCCATTTGATCTTTAAAAAATAAACTAATCAATTGATAGTCCATTCCTATTGAAATCTTTAAAGACAACGATCATTTATCTTAATCAAGAGTTTTCCTAAGGAATCCCCATTCTTTAGGATGTAATTAACTATGGGGGCTTACCCCTGTAGGGAACTTAATGAAACCAATTTAAAATGAACCTTGCATTACTTTTCCATGTAAAGTAGGGAAAGAATCTCTGGTACATATGCAGACCCATCATCCTTAGGAGTCCTTATTGAGGTGATTAGGTCCATTAAAAGGTAGTGACTTCTATCTTTCAAGATAGTACACTATTCTTTTTGACATGACATTACTTACTTGAATAAGCACATCTACTCTGTGACATCTTAAAAAGATGAATTTCTATAGTGTCTTGTCTTTCTCTTCTCACCACAAATTTGAAAGGCGATTCACCTAAATATAAAATTTTTCTCCACAAGAATAAATTCTAGAAATTTTAAAATTATTTAAGAAATTAGCTAGACTCATATTTTGAAAAGTTTTTTATCGATGTAGTGTAACTTGATAAGACAAATATAATGAAACCAAAATTACATGATTGAAAATACATTTGCATTTTTAACCACCCAAATCAAAATCCAATCATGTTGAATTAGAGTAGTAAAATCAAGTCTAAGAGGGTTGATTGGCCTCCCTCTTTCACAAGCAACTTGCGCTACCTACTTTAGACTCGTATCCAAAGGTAACGATAAACTTAGCCACTAACCTACAAGCCTACTAAGATCATCCTCAAACACCTCTCTCCAACAACTCTTGTGAATCTACTTCAAGTCACGATGAGATGCTTTGGATTATGCATAGTTTATCAAAAAAAAATTAATGTCCAAATTTTTTTACAGACATTATATTTTCCATAAGCCACAAAATTATGAGACACTTATGGTGTCGAGTTACTATGTGGATGAAGAATATTTTGCTTAAAAACTTATAAGATTTATTTGTTTTTGTATCTTCAAATAACTCAAATAAATAATTACTAATAATTATTATGACCCCTCATACCACATCATTTTGCTTATACATGCCCATTTGTATATAATTTTATATTATGCTTTCAATTTATAAACAATTTGAAGAGATTTTAATATATATATATATATATATATATATATATATATATATATATATATATATATATATATGGAAGGATGTTTGAATAACTTAAAAGATATGGAGGATCAAATCACTTGTCTAGTTTAAAGTGTCATGAAGAAAGTGCGGTGCAACAAGATGCCCAAAAGATATGTGAGTTATAAGGATCTTCTACATCAATAATCTTGCATAACAGGAACCGCATGCACACACTAACCACAACATCAAGTAATGCTAATGAGTCTTATCTTATCATAAAAGTGATGAAGCATTAGGTCAAATATGTGAGAAGCAAACAAAGCTTTAGCCAATGCTTTCTCTTTAGAGATCACGAGACTAGGTTTAAGTTGCCTCATTAACAACCCTACAGAGGGAGAATTAATCCTATTGATCACGTCACTTATTTCGAGTCCACCATATTGCTACTTGACCTTGATGATGCATTTAAGTTTCATCTCTGCTTTATAACTTTCAAGGAATCTACCTTAAGGTGATTTTCACACTTGCCTATAGGTGTCATCATTTCCTTCGCCAAGTTCAAAAGGATATTTATTACTCAATGCACCAACACCTCTAAAGAGTGGCAACCCTATTGCTAATGCAATAGGAACTTGAAGAATCATTGAGAAAATCCATCACTTTCTTCCATAAGAAAATAATTGAAGTAATAAAATCAAAAACACATATCCGTACGAGCAACACTAACCTAGGGCCTCAAGGAGAGACCGTTCAGATAAGCCCTCAGCTTTTAGCATCTAAAGACATTAGTAGATTATTAGAACTTATATAGTCGGATGAACAGAAGAGTATAGCAAGTCACTCAATCCTCGTGACTCATAAGGAGAAGTCTATAAAGATATCACCTCTCACCTGCCACTCTAGAGAAAAGTTGCACTTATGAAAGATGAAAAGGAGAGTAGGAGCACAACATGTCCCTCAACATCCAAGAAGACCTATGCAAAGACCAGTATGCAGAATTGCTCCACCATCCCACCAGGTAGTGACACAACTAACTCACCCATACTAGATTGAGTATCAATCACGCCATCCACCCATCACTACCGTTGTGAGTATTACTACAATAATTTTATTATCGTAAATGCATTAGCTAGTTAAAATGACATCTCTGATCACTCATTATCAAATGCTTTCAAAGCAGTGGTGGTAGTAAAGTTTCCTACAAGTGGACAATAAATAATGATATGTGATAACCTTAATCAATCAAGAGCCTACAACCTAAAAGTAGTCGATGCTCGAAAAAGACCAAGATTTTGCAATTAGAAGTCTCCATAATAAGGTTGGAAACCATCGAAGCTATGGAAGAGGTGCCAGCTATGAAAGACAAGCCTGAGGGAATCTTGAGGATTAGCTCCCTTATAGTGATGACAATAAGGAAGCATTGTTAAGAGCATTAAGCAATGATCTAAACATATTTGCATGAACAGTGGAAAATGCCAATAATAAAAAACATCACATGCCATTGACTTAATGTTAGGAAGGATACTCACCAAATAAAATAAAAGATGTAGAAGACAATGACTCCACTTGACAAGCTGAATAAGGAAGAAAAAGGCAAGTTGATTGAAGTTGATGTCATCAAGGAAGTTAATTTTACCAAAGTTTGATCAATGTGGCTACTACCAATCTCTCAAAAGCTTAAAATCCTCACTTTTTTTGTATAACCTACCTACCTACCTCTTATTGATAAATACAGAACAAAAAAAAATCTATCACAGCTCTTTGGATCTGAAAAAAGACTACACAACTTTATCACACTTATCTCTAACCTACGACCCATCACTATGATATTTTGTCCATGATAAATCCACTTTTCACCTCTCGACTTAAAATTAACCTCCTAATCTACTAAAAATAATGGCCAAAAAATTTAATAGCTGATAAAGTTTATAATAAAATATGTGATAATTGAAAGAAATAAAACTCCAAACTTTCATTAAAATCAAAAAAAAAAATATATACAACATGTCTGCACTAAACCCCTAAAAAAGGGAGTTTATTTCATGGAAAAGAAAAAAGAAAAATACAAAATCTTGATACATGAATATATAATAGATTATAAGGGATAAAGAAAAACTTAGGTGAAGCACGAGAATGTCCCCTTCATCATCTTGTCTCTAACTCTTGAGATCTCTCCACAACTTCTCTAAGATCATTGAAAACCTACATAAATCCTCTCTTGGACTCCATTAAACTTTAAGAAAAACCCTCATTCATTCCAACTATTTGCTTAAATAGAGTAGCATCAAATCTCCCAAAAAAAGACAAGAATTTTATGAGAATATATGGAAAATCATAATAGTTGTCGACAAAACCTAAAACCAGCCTCGATTTTAACTACTTCAATAGGTGTTGAGCACATAGGTGGCTAGGCTCTAAGACTAAGGCTTGAACTTGAATTGACCATAACTTCTTGAATGTGCATCATTTTGCTCAAATGACATAAGTTCACTTAGTGTTCACATCAAATGCTTGAAATTCATCAAAATAAAAGTTTTTTTATATCAAGAAAATATTTTGATTATTGCAATAATTTTATAATGAAGCAAAATAATATATAAAATCAAAGATCTGAGAAAGGACGGAGATATAAATTTGCTACCTATCACAACCTTTCTTCAAAATTCTCAAAAGCACCAATAAGTTAGAGTGGATACTAGAGTGCAAGACCGCTTTCTTGGAACTAGAGTATCTACTTGCCCCTCCACATTTATTACAAAGCTTGAGGCCCAGAGAGACATTACTATTATACTTGGAGGATGATGTAAGCTCAATATTATAGAGAAGAAGGGAAAAGAAACAATTGTTGATTTATTACATTAGTATGTCACTAAATTGTATCGAGTTTTGATATCCTATCATGGAAAAGCCTATGATCACGATCATCATCACAGCATAATGATTCAACCCTATTTTCAAGCTCATTCAATATAAGTTATCACCGATCACCCACTCAAAACTATACTCGCAATGCCCAACCATTATAGTCAATTGTTAAAATGGTTGGTCAAGCTAAGCAAATTCAACATCTTCTACTCACCCCACACATTGATCAAGGCTCAAGCCCTTACAAACTTCTTGGTAGATTTAAATGACTTGCAATGCAAAGCTACTAGTCTCAAACAATTGTGGTCCCTTTATATGGGTATTATCTTGAAGGACCCATTAGAGATCAACATTATCCAATCAATAAAAATCAAATTCAAATTGACTAACAATCAAGCCATGTACGTAGCTCTTCTTGCCAAAATAAGTTTCACGCAAAGGCTTGATGCAGACACTTAACAGTGTACTTAGGCTCAAAACAGATGGTGAATCAAGTCAACAGTGATTTCAAGATCCGAAATGAAATACTGTGAAGATGCCAATTCAAGGTCAAAGCTGAAATCATAAAGCACAAATACTTCAGAATTGTGCAAATACCCAAAGAATAAAACCAACCCAATGATCTACTTTCCATGACCAATGGATTAAGAGATTGACCATCCCTATAACTCAGCATACTGAGCATCGAGGAAAGTGAGTCACTTCATATAAAAAATAATCACCCTCGAAGTTGGGTAAATCCTTTTATAGTGTACTTAAAAAAAGGAGAGCTTGAGCTAAGCATCAAAGACAAATGACGATTATGTTGACCTATAAAAAAATTCCATAAGCTCAATTGAGCAAATATGATGAAATCGACAGATATCAAATGAGATTTCATGCAAATTGGAGCTGAAGCAACTCAACTGCAATTGATTTGTGCTCCAATTACAAAATTGACTACGTCGATGTGTTCAAAATATCAAATTAACTAAAATTGATATTTTTCATCGATCAATTAACATTCAATGATGGAAAATCAGCTGAATAGGTGATTTCATGTATATCGAAGTCAGGAGGCCTCGACATTCTCCAAATGAGCTTCTTTCACGAAATGAATCTCATCATTGTTGTTGAAACGGAGTAACCTATCAAATAAGACATTCTGCGATTAATTCAGTTGAGTGTGGAGCAAACGACAAGCTCCGGATGTGACAATGCATAGATTGAGCTCAAATTTTACCTCGATCAACTCCGACATGGCTCAAATGGCACATGATCGTGAAATAGACTGTGCTGATGCATTCAAAATGTCAAATTTACCTAGAAATGATAATCATACTGTATGGATTCAATTTCAATAATTTTCACATAAATTTTGATGCGATCATGTCATTAAGAAAATAAAGGGATTTATTAAATCCAATTTTCAGCAATAAATTTGATTCAAATTAATATAAATTTAAATTTTTCCAAAGATATAAAATGTCATTAAATGGATTTAATTCCCTCTCTCACTCTCTCTTCCTTCCCCTCTCTCTCTATATATATCCAAATTTACTTCTCATTTTCCTCTAAGAAGAAAGAGAGAAAATAAAATCCAATCCCTCATCCAAGAAATCAAGAAATCCTCTGAGCTGAGCTTCCTCAACTTGTTACCGTCCCTGTGCTACAGTGCTCGCTGGCCATTACAGGTGATCTCTCTCTCTCTCTCTCTCGTATTCCATCACAACCGAATCAGCTTCTAAAGAATTCCC
Organism: Cymbidium sinense; assembly: GCA_021442155.1. Classification (NCBI taxonomy): domain Eukaryota; kingdom Viridiplantae; phylum Streptophyta; class Magnoliopsida; order Asparagales; family Orchidaceae; genus Cymbidium; species Cymbidium sinense. The sequence continues at coordinate 2,802,778 of CM038231.1, read as the reverse complement.
ATTTCCCATCAATCCTTTTCTCTATCCAAGAATCAAGATTCTCATGATCCACACTCCACAAGACCAGACTTGATTCCGCTTCTCGTCTGTGCTACAGTACCTGAGCCAATCCGAATCCTTCCCAGCCGAACAAAATCCGACCGCTGGGTCTAATTCCTGCTCCAATTCATCCCCATCTACTACAGTACCTGCGGCAGGAGAATCCGTTATATCCCTCTCATTCCTTTGCCACCAATTCTTCCCATCCGGCCATTGTTCATGCAGCCACATCCTGTAATATTGTGCATAGAACTGTTGCGTGGCACTATAGCACGTTACTATAACAAGACACCGTAGCACAACACTATAGCATGATAGCATCGTATTGTGGCACTGTTACCAAAGCACCAAACATAATTTCCAGTTTTTTGGACCTATCTCATCTGCTACATTACACAAACCTTTTGGTCAAATCCCAAATAATAGTACTAATTTCTATCCCTGCTCGCAAGTCCGTGCAACTTGCCTCAATTTATACATTAAAAGATAAAAATGCGGTAAAATTCTTAAAATTTTAAGTATCTATTTGTGTTATTTTAATGCGATAGGAAAATTTTCATATGTGCCAACATAAGATCTCATGAGAAAAATTTATTGATATTCTTGCAGAGAAAATTCTTGAGGGACTCCTCCGTTAATTTTGGATCAAACGAGAGATAAAAATTCTCTCTCTGTTGATCTTGGATCTAGAGCAAAGGAAAAGAACATGATCACGTTAACTAAATTTCAAGCATTCCTAATGTCAAGCTCGAGAAATTCAAGAAATCAAGACCTCGTCGATCTTAGTTTCAACATGAGATGAAAATCTCTTTTCGTTAATCTTGGATCTGGAATGAAGGTATAATAGTGCTTTTGCACTAAAAATTAAGGAACTTAGCATTGTTAAGCTGAAATACTGTTGAAATTTTAGTTGACTTCGGATTTAAAAAAAATCAAAAGAAAAATGAGACGAGATAAAATAAAATAATAATTGAAATTTCAAATTAAATTTGAATTATCAAATTTGAAAATAAAGATAGATATACTTAATTTGAATTTAATTGAAATCAAAATAAAATGAGATTTGCAATGTGATTGAAGCATAGAACTTTCAAATATAAATACAATTCAAGCAAATATATAAAGCATTTAGATTAATTTTGGCAGCTCATTATTGAGTATAAAGAAGCATTCTAATGGTTGTTACACTCACCCATAATTCATTTCAGATGAACTAAAGATGATCTATATAATTCATTAGAAGATACATAATGTATTTGAAGGCTTATTAAACAACAAAAGAAATAGCCTTCAATCATTCTCTCGTTATTAAAGAAGCATATGAAAATGGTGATATATTACTTCAAATTGCAAAATAAATATAAAATGTCTTCAATTGTCACCAGATCTGCACCACATCATGCTAGCAGACAAAATGCATTGATTTAACTTCTAAGTGAGCTTGAAATATATCAATATTGCATAAATTATGGAGCTAATTATCATTCAATTCAAGTGCTTCAAAATTTTTGCAATCATCTGAAATAAATAAATTCTTGTACAAAATATAAACGATTTTAATTCAACTTGATCTCTCCAAAATTCATACAAGTCTTTTAAATCACCTGCATGGGCCCTAACATAATGACAAATGTCTAAATTCACTGTATGAGGATACTTCGCGGGTTAACATAACATAAATTTGAATCACCTGCATGTGCTTTGATTAATGTGTTGTACATTCAATCATAAGGACTGGAATGCTACGTAGGTTGAAAACTCAGATCAATCTAAATCTTTGCAAATCTCATCCAACCAATCCAATCCTCTTTTAAAAACAAGAGTTGATAAGACTGGTTTCAAATATTTTAGACCTAGTCCTTTGCTATGTAGAGTTGATAAGGTCTATCCAGTGATGGCTGTGTTGATGGTAAAATTCAATCGAAGGGGATTATTATTGTTGAAATTCTTAAAGAATCAATGTCAAAATCATTTCAAATATAAATTTAGAAATGCAAACCCAATCTTCTGCTAGCAAATAGTAGAGTTGCAAGGTCTACCCTGATGATAATCATGTTGATTGTAGATATTAACCGGAGGTGATATTTTTATCAAAAGCTATTTGATTTTTAAATTGAATTAATATCAAACTAAGCTTCAATCAAATAAAAAATGAAATCAAATGGAATTTATTATTCTCAATAACTTACACCGAATAATCCATCCACTCGTTCGCCATTATTTGAATATATTGGTTTATTTAATTTAACATTAGCTCTCAAACTCAAATAATCTCATATCAGTAAGGATGTGGTCAGTGTCTTCTATCCACATCATATTGCCCCTAAATGACACCCTAGAAGATGCAGTTATAACCAAGGTCCTCTAGCTGGATGATTTTGCCTCTAAATTGCTCCACTAAATTATGGTCATGACTATCGCTCGTATGTTCCCCAATAGCTTAGCCCTTTGAGTTATAAATCATAAGGTATATTTGATAGCCATAAAGCCTTTTTTTAGCTTTGAAAACTTGAGATTGTCTCTTTAGACTAACACAACCTTAGGTCTACAAGGATTGCCTTGGTCGACGCAACCCATGGCTACTAACAAGAATCCTTCGGTCAGGTTGGGTCGACTACCTCCTCAGATTAGAGACCACGATGGCCCAAGATGATAGAACCATGGGATCTTAATCAGTCATGTCATCATTCCATTAATCATATTCTTTAAACTAATAAATAATGAAGTTCACACAAATTATTAATATTTCATCTATTACTACTATATGCTAAGGAATTAGCAATCTCATGACTAGCCTTAACCGAAAGTTCTTTCTCATCCTTGGGAGGGGTAATTAATTATAGATGCTAGCATCTAAAGAGAACCTAGAACTAGATCTAAAGTCCTTACAAAATGAGGGTGAAATCTTTGGGTTGTGTCTAATATACAAATCAAATAAATTCATCTGCCTTCTTAAAATTTTTCAACACAAATCTAAACTCATTTCAATTGAGAGCTTGGGCGTGAATTTTCGGTGCCCTGGACTTTGGCAACTTGGGAAGATTTCTCTTTCCATCTTTATTCAAATTTACAAATATAGTTACGGAATATAGTAAAATTGATGCTTAATTTCAATTATAAAAGAAAGCTTTTAATAAATTCAAATGGTTTTGAACATAATTTTATTCTAAAATTTTATTTCATTTCAATTATATATGTTATGTTGTACCTCTGCATTTTGAAAGAATGAGATTAAATATATATTGAATATTATTAATCCATATCTTTCATTTTTATATATGAAACTTCAGAACACCCTGTTCATCATGACCTTTGGCCACAGATCTAATATATGTCTCGTTAACACCATTATTAATGTTGGAAATGTTAGGGCTACCATCCAATTTGGTAGTGTTGACGCAGCTAAATTGTTACAACATGCTACTCCTACTCTAAGTGCACCTACACATTGAGTACCTCAACTAATGCAGCATAGAAGATCAATTGAAGTGCCTGTTGTTGATGCTCCTCAAAAGAGAGCTTCTATATTTGAGAGACTAGGTCATGCTGACATCCCAGCCTCGGAGAGAATTATTATTGGACAGAAAATCTTAGTAATATCGGGCAAATGTCTCAACTCTGCCAATTGAACCTTTCGTAGTTAGAAGGAATGATCATGAAGCTTCTTCATCTAGATGAAAATTAACTATGAAGTAGAGAAGAAAGATAAATGTTGAACTACTAACTAAACAACCCATTGTATAGCTAGCTCTAGAACCAGAAGTGAGTATTCCTACCCAGAATAAATTCAGAAGCCAAAAATGGGTTAAGAGGAATAGCTTTGCTGGTGAGCTAAAGTAGTCTATCTAGGAATAGCTCTACTTGCAAACCTTTGAAATTTTCTTTTTATTATGTCTTTCTTCTTGGCAACTTTTAGTACTTTATGCACTCTGGCAGATAAGCTTTGAAGCTTTATTGCAATTATCAGATCTGATAATGTTTCACCTAGAAAGCTACGAGTCACTATTGTAGCTCGAGATGAATTCAATAGAATTACGTCGAAGCATCAAAATGTGACACCCAGACCATATGTCTGGATATCCACATTCGAAAGATCCCTGTAGAAGGGAAAACAAGTTTGGAATCTAAAACCTCAAAAAGAAATATTTGAAGATAGAAGAAAAGGTGTAACATTCGGCTCGCCTTGGAGATCCACCGATAATGAAACCCAACAAAGATTGGTATAGAAGAAGAAGATCCCCGATAATGAATTATGTGATGGTCGATACCAGGAGAGCACCCAGGAATCCCATCAATCACCTAGATATCTGAAGACGGTTAACTTTGATCGTCATCCTTCGATCGAAGAGGTGTTTGTTTATCATTCTGAACCAAAGATTCATTGGAGATGATGCTTTGAGATCAAACTATAAGATGAAGGGCATGACGAAGACACCATGGATGTTGAAGTGGTGTATATGGTACACCATATTGGAGAATAATATAGTGCACGATAGTCCCAACACAGATGACATGGACCTGCATCATCTGTACAAATTGAAGAGCTGACACTTTAGTATATATAAAGGGGAGCTTCAAGTACCTCTTCAAGTGATGAAGAATAAAAGCTTGAAATTGAAGAGAATAACTCTATATTTGCAAACAATGCCACCTTAGTTTAAATACAAAAATGGATACAATGATGGATGAAAGTTAAGGATAAAGAGATTGTCTAGTTAAATGCAAAGATAAATAAGATGATGGCTCAGATAAATGTCATGCTACAAATGATGCAGAGAAATTCGACAATAATACCAACGCTTATCCTTCCTACTAATAATCAGATAGTCGGTGCTGCACCTGCTAATCAGCCCGCTAATCCAACACTGCAAACTTCCAAAGCATATAGTGCACATGAAGGAAGAAATGAGGTCAATCAATTAGTATCTTAACCTACTCCTAAAAATGTGCCTAACTTGTATGAGTCTATAACTGACTAAATTGGAAACTATTATAAATGAAAAAATAAAAGTTCACTTCGATCAGAAAAAAAAGTTGGTAAGCAAAGGTCGCCCATATCTAGCAGAATATAATCAGGAGCCTTGCCCCAAAGGTTATTCAATGCTAAAATTCAATACATTCAATGATAATAATAACCATAGACAACATCAGGCACAGTTCAAGAAACTTGTGATAACATTGGAGGCAATAATGCACTGCTATTCCACCAGTTTGTTAATAGTCTAACCTCAACTGCTTTGGAATGGTACACTGAATTGTGTAATGGTTCAATTAAAACTTTTGTTGAACTAAAGAAGATGATCATCAAAAGATTCAACAAAGAATTATAATTGTTGATCTCTCCTTAGATAGAAAAAGAAGAGATGAATCAATAACTAAGTATATTTCATGATGGTGCAATATGAGAATGAAGTGCAAACAATAGCTAGAAGAAGAACATGCAATATAGCTATTGATGGGTAACATTGATGATAAGATGACACCCTATTTATACATGGCTTCCATTACAACATTCCAAGAGCTGCTAGACCGAGTGGCGAAGTTTGAGAAATTGAATCATTTTAAACACGAAGGCCACTAAGAGAAATCAAAGAAGAATCGATCTTCAGATTCAAGAAAAAATGATTTGTATGCAACTTCCTATAACTTGGAAAATAGAAAATGAGGTGTCTACAATGTTGATAAGGGAAAATAGCTTGCTTACATAGATGAAAAAAAAAGCATACGTTTTGCATACCAAGGCAATTCTCAAAATACAATGAGCTCATTCATCCTCTCAAAGATAAAATAAATTAAAAATATTCATTCAAAAGAAAGTGTGGCTAAGTTATTATGTCAAGCTTAAAGCGGATTGGAATTATCGAGTGCAAGGAACTAGAAAATTATGTCGATTAACCCAAAGTATTGCCCATATCATCAAGTAATTAGCCACTCTATTGAGGACTGTTATGTCTTTAAGGATTAGCTAGAGAGAAAATACAGAAAGGGTGAATTCACATTATCTAATAGTGTTTTTATTCATTCGAAGAAGAAGTCCATTAAGGTGGTTACGTCATCTTCCATACAGGAAAGGTAGTCCAAGATGAACAAAGAAAACTACGATTTCTAAGATGGCTGTCAAAATGCTAAAGAAATTAAAAGGTGTCCCCAGCATCAAATTGAAGTCACCACTTGAACCAGTATTAGATTTAGAAGAATTGCCAAAGCCGAGCACCTCGGCATCTCAGTGGCATCTTACCAAGGCTACTTCATCTCAGGAAGAAGACCAATCGCTAAATGTAAGCCTCAAAAAAATAAGCCGAGAGAAGAAGAAAATGAAAAGAGAACTACGATTTAAAAAATTATTAATAATTTGGAGGAATATCACCTATGAGGAAACCCATAAAGCTGGCGACTTCATGTTAGGACTTGAATCTAACCAAATGGAGAAAGAGATTCACTTCCGTATGCCAAGTCATCTCGTTATTAGACACCTCTCATTAAAACCCATCTCTAGATGATAGTTATCATAGTCAACTAAGACAATCCATAACAATGGACTCAAACGACGAGCCTCAAAGAAAGATTCATGACGCAACATCTAAGCATTGTTGAATGGTGATCATAGTTCAAAAGAAGATTTATGCTTTCCTAATGATGATGAATTTAAATCTTCAATAACATCTCAAATAGATCATATGAAACTAAGCAGTGATTTTGAAGCCTTTGTCAGTCCTGAGGAGAAGAGGATGACTTTGAAGAGGATACTTCTTCAGAAGAGTCGGAGCCAAAAAAAGTAGTCCAAGTACAATTGAGAATTGATAAAGTATTGCCACCTCCATCAAAAGCAAGGCCATCAAACAAATACAAAGCTAAAATGAAAATATTCTTCTTAAAGAGCTGAAGAGGCCAGGTTCAAATAAAGGAGTTGGCTATAATATCTTGTCGCATCTGAGAAACATCCATGCACAATTAAATATGTACGAGGCTCTCTTGATGTCTAAGGATCTACGAGAAACCTTGATACAAGCTCTCAAGGATCCAAAAAAAATATGAAGCTTACTTTATCAAGTGATGCATGATTAACATTTTGCAAACTCAGGATCTTCCAACAATTACCTTCTCAGAAGAAGATTTGAAGCTTTGAACAATAGAATATAATCACCCGTTATATGTTGTTGCAAAAAGTGATGGTGTCATAATAAATAGAATTATGATCGACCATGTACATCAGTGAATCTTATGAGCCTACAAGCACTAAGAGGATTGTCTCTTGAGAGCCAACACCTTGGATGAGATAAGTTGATGGTCCATTATTTTAATGAAATGGGTTAAAGAACTCTTGGATCTTTCATTCTACAGCATAGATTTGGAGAGCTATATACTAAAGCCAAATTTTATGTGATAGATGTCGACACCTCATTCAGGGTTTGTTGGGTCATCCTTGGCTCTAAAAATATGGGATAGTCCTGTCTACTCTGCCCCAATGTAAAAAGTATATAAAAGATGGAGAAGAATACAAAATCCTTAGCACTATCTAATCATTTGCAGTTCATGAGATAAAGATTTATGAAGATACAAAGTACTTTCTTCTAAAAGAAAGTAAGCCTCAACAGTCTATAGCTCGACTCAAAGATTACAAAACAAGCTAAAAATGAAAAGAAGAAAAAAATGGAAGAAAGAAGAATATAACGACTCTCACTAAAACCCATGATACTTCTTCGAAGTTGAAGAGACTCGTCCCTCACTTGGCCAGTGACATAGAAGAAGAGGATAGTACTCTTGGTGAACTCAAGGAGATATGTGAACCCTCTGTGAAAGAAAAAAAGAAGATGGATTGTTCTGGCTCTGATTATAACCTCGAGTCCATCTACGAAAATGAAGTTCAGTGTGTTTCATCAAGAAGAACAATGGATAGGACAATAGAAGATTCATTCATAATTACATCAATTCCTCCTCGATACTTCAAGGAAATCACTCCACGTGAGACTCATATCGTTGAAGAGTTAAAGATATTCTATGTTCCTCCTTTTCCCAAAAGTGATAAACTCAAAATTTTATTCTATAAATTGGTATTATATCAAAATATTATTCTTCGATGGCCAGCCCAAAATTCTTGTTAGCTTTTAATATACAAAGAGCTTTTAGTATATGTTCAAACATAGATTTTAAGAATTAAATGAAATCATCAAAGATCTCATTCCCAAGATAATGTGAACTAAAAAAATGTTTATGGCTGCTCTTTTAATACATTGGCTCTTATATCTCCTCGACCACATAATCCTTAACAATTGTTAAATATCAAAACATACTACTGTTGAAACATCATGTTTTTTTAATTAATCATCTCTTAAAGAATTCTCTACATAATCTTCAAATCAATCATCAATTATTTATATTTTAGTTAATAAATGTCCTTTATCGGTTATTTTTAGAGTTTTATTTAAATTTATTTGAATTTTATTCATATTGAACTTATATTGTTTACTTTTTGTAATAAAATCTAAAATTGAAATGTATTTTATGAGCATCATTTTGTGGCTTGGAATATGAAATGAATTATTATTAAAGTTGTTTTTCTTTCATTTTGACTTTATTTATCTTGGAATTAATGTCATAGAGCATACGTCTACTGTGATTAATTTTATTTTGACTTCATGTGTGTTGGAATTATGCTCAAAGAGCTTATGTTTAATGAATTTAATTTCCATTGGGATATGACATATGCTAAGGCTAATCTCGCTGAGCTTATATTTGTTAATTTTTTTATTTAGATTTTTGATGAAATTAGTTTCATTGTACATTATTTATTTGGATTAGTTTCTTTGATTTATATGTTCATTGAGATTAATATATTTTTTAGAAATATGTCTCATATGATATAAAAATATAGCTTTGGTAGGGCCTCATGTTTTGATATCAATGGCTTTTGTCATTATGACAATCATAATTTATGTATGCATATGTGATGATATTCATGGTGAGGCTGATTTTTAATGGTTGAAAAGTATCATCTATGTTGCATGCTATTGTTGATGAGCAATGATAGAACCAACTTTCTTTGAGAATGAGTGTGCTGCTTCATGCAAAGTAAGGCCTATTTAACACATGGACATGGATGTGTTATCACAAGTATGAATGGAAAAACAATTTAACATAAATTTGTGTAAAAACATATGCACATTTCTATTAGACAAACATCTGCACATTTCTCACACCTAATTTACTATATACATTGGCATACAATTATGGAAAATAATGCATTTGGCTCAAACATCCTCTTTGACTCATCAAGCTCTATTCATAAGTTATTTGTACAGCTGACCAAGAAGTCAATTTGATAGTTGTGTGATCTTCTTTTCCAAGGTTCATTGTGATGATTAATACTCTCTGAAAGTCTTATTTTATGATCTTTTATTATCTATTCTGCAATTACTTTGACAATCACATATTAGCAATAATCCTAAAATATTTGGATAATATTTTATCTCATAAGCATTACATATGCAACATTTCAATGGTAAAAAACTATCTCTTAACCATAAGCTAAAAAACACTTCTTTTCAGTAATTGGCCTTGAAGAATTTTCAATTAACTCATAGCTTACCATCTTGTTTGGGAAATTTATACTCATAGCACATAATTTTTATGTATTTTCATATTTAAAACATGAAGTTTAACGTTTACGAAAATAGCACTTTTGTAATGTATAAAAAGGTTCATTTCACTTAAAAAAGGATTCATTTTACTTCAAAAAATTAGTAATAGTGTTATTTTTGATGTAATATTTAAAGATCTAGGTGCCTTTTATATAAATATGAAATTTGTGGTGTTATATATATAAATATATAAGAACTATGTGCTATGTATGTAAATGCCCCATTTTTGAACTGGTGATTATTATGATTTTTTTGTGTTTGATTTCTTTGTGATGTTTAGAGTTTTAAATAAATTCCCTTTGTTTCTAACTCATATTTGTTATCGCAAATAGTCATTAAATCGCTATTTTCAACCTCTAATGTACCACTTGGGCTAAATAACATGGTTTTTAGGATGACAAAGGATAAGATGACTGAGTTACTTCCAAAAATAAGAAGAGAATAATTTAGATTGTCTAATTCTAGTCATTGATTTAGTAGATCTTAAAATAAATGGAATAATTAGCCACCTAAAACTCATTTTAATTAGATTGTCATACAATCCAATTAGAGCAATTTTCTTAATAAAGAAAAATCTCAAATTGTAGAAGAATGATATAGCTCTAGCTAGTCAATGTTTTAAACATCCAATTGATAGTTGTTGGTGTTTTATTGGTATAGACTTACCCAATATTCTATGCTAAAAGAATATGGATTGCATCTATTGTTGCCTTGTGAAACATCACTCCTTGTCTGATGCCCATGGTGACCAATGCCTTATATATGATGATATCCATCATCACACACCCTATTAGCCAATTTTAATGTGCTACACCCTTTGTTGACCAATATTAACTCATCAACCATCTATGAAAAAAATTCCTACATACTCTAAATTTTTCAATCAAAATTTTCTTTTACCATCCCCAAAAAGCATTATCAGTATAAAGATATTTTTAATTAATCAATGACCCATAATTTTTTATTTATGAATTTTTCACATGCACATCTTATGTGTGCCTTTTTTTTTTCTCTTCTTATTTATGCATAAGATATTGCTTTGATTTGAATCAATTTAATTTTTTTTATATAAAATGAAGAGAATATAAATTTAAGATAAACATATAAAATAAAATAATATTTGTATTAATTACCACATCCATAATTTTAAAACTACACCATACCACCTAGTTAAATCGATTCAATCGTAAATCAATCATATAGCTTTGTTAGGTCAGCATTTAAACTTGGATTCATGTTGATTTGATAAGAATCAATGAGAATCAACAATTTGCCAATGAAATGTATAACTCAATTTTGTAGAATTGCCTACATCGAAATTTACCCTATTAATCCCCATTAATCAATGATCCAAGAGCTTAAGTTTATTCAATAAAATTAAATATTTCTAAAACGTAATTATTTATAATAATCTAATCTATATATAAACCAATAAACCCTATCACCCAAAATCATGAAATCCTAAGACCTTGCATATATGGCTCTGGTGCTTCGCCTTTACCTCTCTACAGTCACCACTTATTCACTTGAGGTGTTCTTCATTGACAATTCAAACTCCCTTCACCTAATGTTTGCATCATTATAAGGCCTCCTCTATAGAGCCGCCTCTATCGGATTTATGTTTTCTAAGAAAACCTAATTTCTCTTTATTATATCTATGGTATTCATTTATTTGGTTTCTTGAGGACATAGAAAACCTATAATGTTGTTTTTCAGCAATTTCATAGTTTATCAATGTTTTTCTTAGAAAGATTGAAAATTGTAACTTCATATAATTGATGCTTGCTACTTTAAATTGCTACTTGCTTTAAAATTAAAAGTTCGAGGAAAAAATAAATTATCATTTCGTATTTTGTATTCTACCTTTTATTATAAATACTTTTCTTTTAAATGTATTATTAATTTTAAGAAAACGCATTTTTTCATGTAATATTTTTAATAACAAAATAAAAATGAGAATGTAGAACTTTATATTAACCTTCACAATCATAGATACAAGAAAAATAGCTATTACCGGCAGAATAATGCATTGGAAATTACTGACATATTTTCAGGCGGATTTTTAGTGGGAAATTTTTCAAGCGAAAAATTCTGCATAAAAAAAAAAAAAGACTCGCCGATCTCCAGTACGCATTTTCCGGTTGATTTTCTGCAGAAAATTTAGTTGTGGAATATTCGTCAGAAACTACTATTATTTGGAGTTGATGAATACTCTAAACTTCATTTCTTTTCTTTGACTTCGACATGCCTAGGGCATGCCAAATATCGATGAAAATGTGTTTTGTCTAATTTTTTCTTAGAATTGAAGGTAAACTACTTCCTCTAGCTATTATGATTGTTTATTTGTAATTTTTCTCATTTAATCATGTTGAATACAGATTTAAAGTTTTTTTTAAAAAAATCTTCAATTTACAACTTATATTTTCTTCAAATCCGTATAAAACTTATATATCTAATAATTATTTTTCTATTTGGAGTTAGATCTACGATTGTTTAGCTTATGATTTAGATTTTTTTTTTTTTTTTTGGGGAACCTTATATAGGGGAATTTTATTGCTAAAAAAAAAGTTACAAGGTCCTTAAGAGGGGATAAACTCAGAAGCTACAGCTTATAGAGCTACAAACATCCTAGAGAGTGAATCCCCTGACTAAGTACAACCTACCAATAAAAAGAAAAAGAAACTACCAAGGAAAGCAAAAGATACACAAGAGCAAAAACAAGGCTAGCCAACAGCAGCGAATGTTGAGGCTAAAGAAGTTTATACCTCCAAAAAGAAATAACCAGTAGGAAAAGAACACAAAATTTGCAAACATTTAGAGAAAAATTTAGCACCGTTAAAATGATATGAGTTAGATCGGTGGAAGAAACATAAAAAATGAGAAAAAAAGGAGAGTTGTAGAAAAAAGCTCCGGCACACTCAGACCAACTTGGGGCAGCCACAACCATGTGCATCCAAAACCAAAGGAAGGGATACAATAGGCGTGCTACTACCAACCAAAGAATGGGTGAACTCAACCATCAATCATTGCCTACAAACCTGGGGTGATAATCCATCCATTGGAAGAGAGTCGTGTGGCCCAAACGAGCAGTATACCAAAATATAGCAAGGCTAGCCACATACACAGGGGATAGAGAGCCACACAGATACAATGGATAAAGGGAAGACAACATTTCTTTATCAGCAGGAAAGCCCAAATAGTGTCAACAGATATCAGAATGCCAGCCCACAACAATCCACCCATGTTTCATTCCATAACGATAAAATTCGAACAGGGTCAGCAGGATAAGTAATAGCATCCAAGTCCGGACAAGCTTGCATGAATGCAACCAGCTATAAATGGTTTCAAAAGAACATAACATACCAGAAGTAGTGAGAACATCCATACAACAAAATCATAATGATATTGTAAAATACTGGCCGAAACAAGCCCTCAAACCAGGCCTAAAGCTTCCACAATAGGAAATCTTAAAAGAATAATCCTTAGTTGACCAAACAGCAGCCAACCGCACAACACCAAACAATAAACTAGCCACCATAACTTCCCAATGTAACAAAAGCCACAAAGCGAGCCCAATGTAAAATGATATAGGAAATGCCAGAATGCAGTAGACCACAAGAGAAAAGAGGAGACTCACCAGTGGGTACAATAGAAAGGTGAGGGGATATAATACGAGGCATTGAAGGAAGAGCACAATGCCAAACAAGAGAAAATTTAACCCATATATTAGGACAAGAAAAGCTATCCAGCAGTTAGAGCTACAGCAAGTACCAGCCTTCGAAAACAACCAGAAGAAGCCACAAGGGGATACATAAAAAGCATGAAATATAGAAAATAGTGAGTTTCTCCCAAAACATTAGGAAAACAACCGATGCACTTAAGGTCTAGTTATTAAATACATAGGAAACCCGATGATGTAGGGGATAAATCCATATTAGGGTTGATGTCTTTGTATGAGAATAGAGTTTCTCCCAAAACATTAAAAGCGCTAGATTCACAAATGAGTAACCAATATGAGTACTATTAAGTGAAATAGTGAACGATCACATTTCATGTCAAGTGAAATAGAGACCTCAATTGAATACAAAATTACAAATAATTGGTGTCAATTTTGAAAATTCATTTCTGAATTGAGGATATGAGTTTGCAAGAAGTGTGATAGCTTGTCATCAAGCATGAATTCAATTAAACAACTCACTAATGAATATGAATGACATGTCTTCAAAAAAATACAATTATTTGTATTTGAATGTAAAATTAAAACACATGGAATTTGGTGGATGCTATTTTCAAAATTAAGTGAAAATGAAATAAAATTCATAAGAGGTTATCACTATAAGTAAATAGCCTATTAACAAGCATGATCGATGCTTTATTGAATAACTAACCCAGTATTCAAAAGAATTAATTCAAATAGCTTAAAGGAAGCATAAATACTGTATGAGTAATATCAAACTTGAATGTTAATTGTGCAAAGGTCTAACGTCTTTAATAGGCATGAGCCACTGAAGTTTAGAAATTCTATGAATAAGTAAAATGCAAGCAAAGGAATTCAACATTTTAAATGCAAATATAAATCTAATTCTACTCCATATATGTCACCGAATTCGCAACGCCTTGTACAAGCGAACAGAAGACATTAATTAAAGCTTTAATTGAACCATTCATATATTATGAAGTAGGATTAAAACTCAAATTCAATGCCTTAAAATTATGCAAGCATTCTTAAATATACCCCGCATGGGCCCTGACACTATCCTGAATACTTCCATCGAAATGTGATTGAAATTTCAAATCAAATTAACTCAAATTAAGCATCTAAAAACTACTCATCTGAAATTTAATTTTTAAAAGCTTAAAGCAAACTTCACTCAATCCATCATCATTAATTATTTGTCAGAGGTGAAAAATTAAGAAAACTCTAGCTCACAAAGGAGCCAATGTTAAATTAAGTGTTATATTATGTTCACTCTCAATCAATCTCATCCTAGTAAGGATGTGGTCCATATCCTCGACCACGTTTTGGCGAGTCTCATATGATACAATTAGTGAGTCCTCCGACGGTGGTTTTCGCCAAATGGAACTATTATATTACAATCATGACCGTAGCGTATGTTCTCCAATGGCTCGCCTTTGAGTTGTGAATCATAGGGTATACTTAATAGGGAAAAGCTCGTGAGCTAAGGTAGACTTAAGCATGTCTCCTTAGATAGACACCACCCAGCATCTACAAGGATTTCTTGACGACGTAATCCATGTGTCGATAAGGATCCTTGGTCAAGTTTGACACCTCCCACTGTGGACTAGGGACCCATAACCCGGGATGATGGAACCATTGAATCTAGATCGGGCACGTCATCATTCCCCCAACAATCCGCTTTAAATTAAAATGATGAATTTCATATATTCTAAATTCGAAAACTCCACATGCTGCTACTATACGCTATGCATTTAGCGATCGAACGACTAGCTTTAGTCGAAATTTCTCTTTCAGCATTGAGAGGGGTAATTAACTATAGGTGCTTGTGCCTATAGGAAATCTGGAACCATATCTGATATCCTCACAAAATTAGGGCGAAATCTCTGGGTAGTGTCTTATCTACTATTCTATCCGCCTTCTGAAAATTTCACCGACACTTAAATTATACTCTCTTCATTTGTCGAGAGGTGACAAATTTTGAGCCCATAGATTTGTAATGTTATGAAGATGAGCCTCCTTTTAGTCAAATGCACATTTAGATAATTGTCATATTATATTTTTAAAATATCAACTACAAATCAAATAAAAATATATTATCATAAAGAAGTAAGTTTAAATGATTTAGAATAAATGTGAGAAGTTATATTTTAAAATTAGAAATATTACATGAATATTGTATATTTATATATAATTTAATAACATTACTTAATTAAAGCATTTACTAATTACTATTTTCAAAAAAAAAATTGCCAAGAATTGTATTATAATCAATAACATAAAGTATTTAGTTAGCATAAAATATTATTCTTATATAATAATCAAAGTTATTAAATATTATAAAATTTACTTAATATTATTTATATTACTAATTAATCTCTTGGCATTTAAGCATATATATAATCAGATAATTATTATCAATCTAATATATTAAATATAATTAACTCTTTAAAAAAGATTACAATAATTTTTCTTAAAATGTTGAAATTTATATTATAAAAATTTTAATTTAAATTGTGTTTTATGCACAATGCTAATTAAATTAACTATTTTTCTTACAAGTGACATTTTTTCTTAAAAACACTAATCCTACTTGTGTTTTAATAAAATTTAAAACCTAATTCTAATTCCCATTTTCTATCCATATTAAAAAAAATTAAATATACTCATTATACTAAATTATTATTGAATTTGTTACCCAAATTTTGTAGGTATCCCCTTATTAAACAAAATATAAGCATATGAATTGAAGGCCTTTACCATTGGATTAATTTTACTATAGCCATTAGATTGAAATTCATACATTCTTGCTTTTTTTTTGAAAGTACACATATGTAGATTAAAGGCCTGTTCGATTGATTTTAATATAGCTTTTAGATTAAACTCTCTATGCTTTTACTTTATTGTTCTCCTTTTTGAGTGTTTTTATGTACCCAATGGTTGCTTTATTTTCATGACTAGTAGGTTTTTGATCTCTTTGATGATAGTTGGTATATTATCAAATTTCGAATCTAAAGAATCTTTTCAATGATAGGTTCATCTTCTAATTTCTTATCATTTCTTTTAACTTGATTAGAAAGACAATAACTGTTGAAAAATAATTAGAGATTATATTTCTTTATTTCAGATGCAAGGCATCAAATTAGCTTTTGCTTTATAAGAGACTTGTAACTTCTCTAATACTTGCTTTTGCTGAACTAGCACCTAAAATTTTATCAAAATTGTTATCATCCAAGATTTGATAGATGATGAAAGAAGTCTTCTTGTCTTTCTTAAGTCTTGTAGGCAATCTCATTGGTTTCAAGGATAGAGTGTATCATCACATGGCTCTTCGTAGCCTTTCTCCACAATCTCTCAAACATTATGCACTCCAAGAAGTGTCTTAATCTTGATACTCTAATTATTGTTATCGCTTGTCTTGAACATTTGAACTTAAAAGAGCCCATGCTTTCATTTACTATCTCTCTAACAATGAACCTCATTGCCTGGTACAATTTTGCTTGAATGAGAGAAATTTTAGAATTATAATAAAACTAAAGAGATATGATGAATTTAAAAGAAGAGGTAATTAATTTTATTTCTCAAATTTTTTTCTTAATGCAAATTTAAGAACATCACTTCTGTTTATAATAGTGGTCATGGCATAAGATTGTGACAACACAATTTAATCCAATGACTACAAATAATTTGGAAATTTTTTTCCTATTTTCTATTATGAATTGTGCTAATAGATTATTATAAAATACAATTCTAAATTGTTCATAAGGATCAATCTAGAAAGAAGTATTCTAAAATATGGGCTCATCTTTTAAAACTTAAAAATTTAAAGGGCCAAAATGAAGTTTAATTTTTAACCGAACAATCTATACTAAACTAATTGTTCATATGTCAAAACTCTTGCTTATATCATGTTAATCATACCTAAATCATGAGGGTGACAAGTTGTGACATATCAACAGCCGTATTTCGGAAAAGGGTATATTGAGTATTAATGACATCATGTTCTCAAAAGCAGGAGGGTACTAATAAGTACTAAATCAAAGGAATGTTGAGCCACCGTAAATGTCTGAGGCTACAAATATACGTCAAATTCTCAAAAGTATATCTACCGAAGTTCATGTGGCACGGCCAGGATTAATCTTGGAGTCATAAACTAATTTCTTATTCTTGCATTATCATTTATGGCATAACATGCTAGACCATAAAATTTGAAATAAAAAAATCTGCAATATATTATAATATTTTAAATTGATATTCGGTCCGAAAAAACTTCTGAAGAATTTGTTGTCACATAAGGCTTCGTTCTTACGTAATTATTCTTGCTGAGAATATGATTATGATATATTTTATGTTTAAAATTTAATTAAGATAAGTTTTATAATAAAAGGTTATTTTATTATAAAGGTAATACATATATAATTACTTAAAATTATACCACATTATTTTCAAAATGATTTCAAAGAATCTGTAATTTACAGGATGCTCATGATAAGCCTTGAAAAATTATATGTACTACTTGGTGATTATAATGATACGCTCTTACAATGGTTAGAAAAAGTGAATTGAAATATGATAATTAAAATATGAAACATATCTGAGAAAAATTCCAGTAATAAAATGATTAAAATTAATATTATATAACCAGTTTAGCCTCATCATATAATGTTTGAAATAAGAAAGATGCCTAAATCTTAAAAGATCAGTGAAACACTCAAAGCCCAATCGGTTACGTGTCACAAAATGCATTTGCAAAAAAAAAAAAAATAGTTACAATTAAGGTATCCAAAGCAATAGCAGTTCAGGCTCAGACCCAGTGTAGAATCCTATAATCTGCAGCTATCGGAATTTGGGACAGGAAATCAAAGCAAACAGCCAACTCCATTTAATGGAGGGTTACAAATAGATAGCATGCCACCATCCAAAAATTAAAAAAATTGAATCTTTCATCAAAACCACCATTGATTAGAAACTAACAACAAAAACAACAAATTTTACATAATAAAAGCGGAGAACTGCATAGTCTCTCATATCCATTAGAGTTCTATAAAAAACATAGGAATCCATTCAATTATGATTTAAAATTGGGTTGAAATATAAGTTAGCTGAGAAACTGAAAATGAAATATAACCCAGAACATGCCACCCATCAACATAAATAAAGAGATAAAAATTTTAGCCTCCTGATGTAAGGAAAACCATTAATAAGATCATGCAAATCATAAGGCATTTTGCATTGGAAAAATTCCACATATTTGTTTCTGTCACAACAACTTTTAGTTTACCAATCAGCACAAGCATTTCAGTCTCTCAAAATACGAGAAATAGTGAAATTCAATCTTCTTAAAGAGCATTTAAATTTTTTCAAAATATAAAAAATTTCAACATTTTTTATCTTTGTATGGATTAATAAAATTCAAAATCAACAAAGCATTAACTTCAATCAAAATATTGTTGATGCTTAAACTATGGCATAGGTCCAATGCATAGTTTAAAGCAAAAAGCTTTGCATAAAAGACGTATATAAAGGATCTGCGAAACCAACTATAACATTACTAGAGTAATCTCTAATAATAACACCACATTCTGTCCTATACTTATAAACATGACCATCAGTAATTGTGTTGTGGTTTAAACCAATAAGAATCTTGAGAACTTTATCCGAATTTTATAATTTAGAGCAACCTTTAAAACTATTCTTGTGAATAAGATTGGAATTGAATAATGCTTTAATTCTATCATTTACTTTAGAGATAATATGAAGATGACTCATACAAATATCATTCCAATCCTACCCGATAAACCTCAAAACGCATACAGGTAATATTATATTTATATGACTCTTACCACTATTTCTGATAGAAGCAATCCAATTAGCCAAAAAAAGTCTTAATAGAATTAAATCTACCAAATGAACTATCAGCCCAAGCCCAAACACAAATAGTAAATGCTTAAACTAGTTACTATCATATTTAGATAGAAATACAACTTAATTTTATTAAATGCTTCGAAAGATTTTAAATATTTTCAACATACAAATCATATTTTAGAAGTTAATTAAATGATCTAAACAAGCAAGTTGGAACCTAGACCTTAAGAAAATGACTAACGCAAACAATGAAATCCTTAATAATCAATAATGATATTGGCACCGACTTCTGAAAAGATAAATTTCAATTCTTAATATTAGAAGAAAAATAAACAACTTTTATAATAATATTACATAATTAGTTAATTGCACTTGCATAAAATGCATGTTGTTTGGATATTAAAAATATTGCTAATATAATTAAAATATGAGTTGACATGTATAATGCTATTCTATAATAAAAATGAATTTATTTATTTATTTCGATAAAAAATTTATAGTTAAATTAATAGACAATATACACGTATGGTAAATATATAATTTTATTTATTTTTTATGTATATTTCATTCTTGTGTTGTATAATCATGATCATTTTTATTTCAAATATAATCATATTGAGATTTTACTATTGGTGAAATCAAAAGCACATTTTAAATTAGTTATAAAATAGATAATTACAAAAAAGTTGTATGTATTTAAATCTACCTGAAAAAATAATAATATAACTTATGACTTCTAATCCCACTAAACCTATACCACAGTCAGCGGTACCTAGATATGCTATATGGCATCGTTTTCCTCAAATTTCACAGCTTGATTTGCCCATATTTACTTAAGTTTCAATTCCAATTTGGAAAATCACATGAATATTTTGGTGAATCAACAAAAGGTGGCATAATTTGTTGTCTCTTGCCCTTTTAAAGATGTTCTCGTGGGTAATTGCTCCAGATCTAGTATAACTCAACTTCATGCTTACATGATAAGCCTACGATTTTGTTTTCGGATGATGAAATAGCTTCATTAGTTGCTCCATTAGAATTTGCCTTGGTGGTAAATTTACCCTTCCCGCTTTCTATGGAATCTATTAGAGCATTTTTCTCAAACCTGAAATGCTGGTTCATTTTTAGTTGTCTTAATAGACCCTAGACATATATCAATTCAACTCTCTAATGATTTAGACTATAGTAGAATCATTGCATATCGCATATACTATATTAATAATTGCAAAATACGCCTCCTAAAATGATCTCCCTATTTCAGCATTAAGAAGGAATCATTGATGTTCTTGTGCATGTTTTGCTCTCAAACTTGTGATTCCACCTTATGTAACCATCAAGGAATCATTGATGTCCCCTCCAATCGATCAAGCCACAACATCTACAACTTGACCTTCGATTGCTAAAGTTCTAGTTGAGTTGGATGTTTATAAGAAACACAAACAAGAAGTTTAGATAGCGCTCTAAGAAAAATGGCTATTTTCCAAAGATAGATTTACAATGTTTTCTAGTTTTTTTTTATGGCATTCCAAGAAACATGGGCTCTTGATTGTTGAATGCTTTATTCTTTATCCTCATTTAAAACAAAAGAACATTGTCTCACATTCTAAAATCTCTCATATTGATATTACGGACGTTCCTACACCAATTAATGAATATCAATATCAACTAAAACCCAAGAAAGTCAATTTGTCAATGAATCTAATAAAGGTCATTGCCATACACAAGTGCATATGGATGATTGAAATTATGAGCAAGAACCAATAAAAAAGGAGGATGAACATTTAAAGGATAGTAAGTCTGAAACCTCTCCCCAAGCTCAAGACAATCTACAAATCCTTTTCTCTCTCCAACTATCTTATACTAAAATGATGCTTACCATGATCCTTGGGCTGAAGATGTTTTCGAAGAAGCTGCAATTCAATCGAGTCTTTTTATAGTTGTTCTAAATCATGATGGTTTTCTTGATTATAAACCAAGAAAGTGAAGAAGTCTTAATGCCTTCTAGGGAGCACTTGAATGAAACTATTTTGGAAGAGGATTGCAAATATCATGAATATATTAGAAAATTATTGTCACATTGATGACAATTTTAGATTGGACGTTATTTTTTTGGTTCCTCCTCCCATATTGAAATTGTCCTACATTGAGAGACTATTGTGCCATCTTTTCAACCAATCACTCTTTTTATTTCCATCAACATCAAATTAGAAGATGATGTTTTTTCAGACTATTTCAAATCCACCTTCAATTGGCATGGAAAAAAATATTAAGAAATTTCATAGGAAGCCTCATTACTTCACCCGATCTTTAGCTAGCTTTTTTGAAAGTGGACAATAATGTGAATCTAACTATAATATTTGATACAATCCCTTGGGAGGAGAATGTCAAGAGTTGGTGATAAATTCCTTAGGCCTACATTATTATTTACCTTTATTATAATTCCAAGTATTGTAGCTTACCTAAGAAGATTCATAGCTCTCAAGATTATTTCTAAATCTAGTCATATTTCCTTATGGCATCTCCACTCATTTTGATAGCTTGTTTTCTTTAGAATTTTTTTTACTTTCATTTATCTCATTTTGTATTATGATTTTGGTTAGGTCTCAATCCATTTACGGCTCATTCGAAGAGATGATTTTTTTTTCTTCTTTTTTTTTGGCTTCTTTCTTTGACAAGCTTGCAGATATTTGTTTATATTTTGTCTTATTAATAAGAATTTTGCTTATTGCTTTAGAAAAATATACATGAAAAAAATACCAAGGATTATGCTTAAATAACTTATATAACTTTTAGTTTAAAACATGTATTTATATGTGTAAATTCGATCAAATCAAACATTTTTGGTTCAAAAATAATTTTGGCTTTGAGTTAAAATAAAATATTGTTATTTCAAGTTGATGTTTGCTTAATTGCACATTCATAAAAGCAAATATTTCCTCTTTTGACAAGATGCATAAGAGCATAACTCAACATGAAACATGTTAGAATATCTTTCATTATAATTATAGTCCTAGATGCATGATAGGAAAACTAATGAAAAGATTAGCTCATTAACTTTTAACTCTTTGGAAATATAATTCATATTTTTATTACACACATTTCATGTGGTGTAGAGTTATTATTAAAGTTTGTAATTATTAGAAAAGATATATTGTGAACATCTAGAGAAATAATGTGTAGTAAACACAACATGAACTAAATTACAACTAAATTTTAATATTGAAGGTAACAAGCATTTTAAAAGGATAAATAAAAAGTAGAACCAACATTTAAATTTTGAACAAAAATGAAAGCAAGCTTATTATTCATGTGCATCAAGTAGAGAATAAAATTATCAATAATAAATAAACTAATAGATAAGTTCTTGATGAATCCTTAATGCACATGAACACATGGACTATTGTGTGCTAGAAAATTTCTAATAATAAAGATAAAACTTTACATCTTAGATTCCACAAAGACTAGTACACATACATAGATAATAAAAATGAATGCAAAAGACACCATTTATTATTTGGAAAATCCAAAATAAGAAAACAAATCATAGGATCTAGCCTAAACAAAAAACAAAATCACTTTGCTAATCGAGATTAACAACATATGATATTTCATTTAATTGAAGATGATGGAATTGTAAAGCTTATAATGCAACTCTAGCTCGATCTGTTGTGGGTGTAGCTAAAAAACATTTAAGTAGCTTTGAAGGGATATGATGGTATGCGTAAAGAGATGGTAGATGTTGGTGGTTGGACAACCAACTATGAATGGTGGCAAACTAGATGATAGCAATCAAACAATAATGGATAAGTGACAATTGTTAGGGTGATTGTAGCTACTTAATAATGATTAATGATGGTGGTTGTTGATCATAGGGTAAAATTTATAAGCTCTTCAGATCATCATACTTTCATTAATTTCTAGTTTCACTGTCTTGCTCATGTTGAAAATGAGATTTTATTTATAACTTTTTACAATATCATTTTGATTAAATCAATCAAAGTTTCAAAATACTGTATTAGACAAACCATATTATTTCTTTTAAAATTAGGCTACATATTTAGTTTTTAAGTGTTTAAATGATCTTGTATTAAATGTATTTTATTTCAATATACAAATAACTTATAGTTGATTAGTCAAATTATAAAGCACTCCTTGAACAAATTGACCATTTGCTTGGTGGCGAACGTTAGTCAAGAAGATTTGTGACCGATAAGGATGTAGAAGTGCTTGACATAGAAGAATGATTTGGGTGGAGGAAGGCCATTGGCATACTTTTTAAGGAGTGGAATCTTTTTTTATTGCATTAGCTAGCTTGAATCCATTGGGGGTTGCCTAGATCAATGTCGAATGTACTAGGGCTTATGGCTTTGCTCTAAATCTGCATAGGTTCTTGTGTCAAGATGTTTCAAAGATGTGCTAGTAAGTAACAATTAGTCTACCTTTTAAAATACCAATGAAGTAGCAAAATATAGAGCAAAGATAAGAATAATAAGTACCATAATTAAAGAAAAACTCATTTATTTAAGGATCCTCGGTTAGAATTTAATGAACTCAGAAGTAGTCTCTAATATAAATGAATTGAATGAGAAGTCATGTTCTAGCTTTGTTATGTTACTGTTGATGTTTTCTCCAATATTGATACTACATGGTTATTTTAGTTGCCATCTCTCATGGTCTTGTATGATGTTGTTATTAATTTTGAGTTCTATGTAGGAGAAGTGTTCAAACTGATTTTTCTATGGATATGTATAGGATAAATATGCTCAAGGAGCTTGGGGTAGAGATATGCCCAAGGAGTTCAAGGTGGAGGTGGTGTTGGCAAGATAGCTTTTATCTTCTTCATCATCACTATCATCAATGTGGTCATTTTTGCTAAAAAAACATGTAAAAATATTAATTGATAAGCATAGTAGGAATATGGATGGGTTGTAAGGACACCTTAAATTGTGCTTTACTTCTAGGACATATCGTATCACAAGATTAACGACAGATTCTAATGATGGCTGAATTTAAGATTAAATAAATAAATAAATTCATTATATTGAGTAAGAAAATTCATAACACTAAGCTCATTGCAAGTCATATAGTTAGAAGGTGGTGATAAAATAGGACTAATATTGATTTGGTCACTTGCTTTAATTATGGCATGGTGATGAAGCACGTGTTGAATAATATTGTTGATTTATAAAGAGCAAAAGGGTAATGATGGGGTAGATCGAAGTTTGGTAAGACTTAGTGCCAATACTTATGAGCAAGAACCAATATTAGTTATATAAATGCAGTTATGCAAGTCTAGATCAAATATCTTTATTTGCTTATAGCACATCATATATCATACAATGGTGAACTTGATAACATGGTTCAAGATGAATTAAAAAAAGACCTTAATAGTACCTGAATAGGAAAATAAACTTAATTTCGCAACAAAAAGTCATCGATAAAGAAAGAAAGATAGTTTTGTTGTATCAAATTTTCATTGAAGTTGGAGAATCACCAAATTCTCTCATATACAATAGCATCATCATTGTCTATAAAGCATTAACTATACTATGGAATGGACTATGACGACATGATACCACATTGCCTTTTTCTAGACAAAGTAACAAGTCACTCACCTTACTGAAAGGTATACGTAAATGCATGTGCCCAATCAAGTAATATAATGTAAGTAAAGTATCATTCTCACAAAGATTGAGTGTCAAATTTTCAAGTTAATTACTAGTCATCTAAGTTATAATTTTTATCCAACGAAGTAATAATATAGCACAAAATTTTCTTTAATTTTAAAAATAATAATTTTTAATATTTTAAATATAGATAATGGTGTTGTTTTTAATAAGTTAAATTATTACTATGATTTTATGTAATTTTATCGTTATCGTAATTATACTAAGTTGTGTTTGACACAGTGTCACAACACTAAAGATGCAACACCTAGGTTCTAGTTATATTTTAAGCTTTTTAAATTTGTAGTATCAACCAAGTGCATAAATATTATATATTTTTTATTTCTTGACCCATATAACCAAAAAAATCCCTTTAATCAATTTTTTGTCTAGTGTTGATTACATTTTCAAAGGTCATTTCCCTCTATCTCCCTTGAAATTGCTGCGGGTCCTAAAATTTAATTGTATCAAACTATCACCTAATACTACACTTATTTATTTTTCCCCACTATCCTTCTAAGGCTCTCTCGATTACTCTAGATCATAACTAGTTTTAATATTACAATTGGCTAGTTTGTAAGTAAATGAATCTTAGGGAAAATCAAAACACAATAAACATTGATTGCACAATTATTTTTTTATATTAAAATTTCACAAATAAAATTTAATACAGAATAATGTTCAAAATTCGCATGAAATCATAGAACAATCAAGTTAGCTACTCAAAATACAAGAAAATATATCCATGAGCTAGACCAAAGAGATAACTAGAGAAAAAGGGAAGAATGAACCGAGTAATTTTTTTAAACCTACGCTTTACTGCCTCTATCCTGCTTCTCGATGGAGAACCACAATGAATTTAATGTGCACACTCCATCTTAAACCTTCTCCTTAACTTTAGCATGAACAAACACACTTTACACATCTTTAGAACTTTCTACAACACATACAATATCACACTACACAACACACAACACTTGGATGCATTGCACTTACACTAGACTCACACATTGCCAAAATAATTTTTTAAGATTGAGATATCACTCTTATTTATAACTCTTAAGTCCACTACACAGTTATTGGTTTGTTCACCTTGAAAACTGCTCTATAAATCGCTCAAATGATTTTCTGAAACTACTGAAACTGCTATGTTCGGGCTATGGAGCCGTGATGCTATTTTTGTAGCTTATGTTCTCTAACTTTGGCATCAAATTTCTAATGCTAGCACCTTAGTGCACTAAAGTATCACCACAATGCTATGTCTGGCACCTCAGAGTTGCAAATCTGGCGCCAAGGCTTCCTTGTCTATTTTGATTTTTCATTTTGGTTTTCACATAGCACCATGGCGCTAGTTTTCCAATGCTTAGGCACTCTACTTGCTATCTCCATGTCAAATTTTTTATGTCCCCAGCGCTGTGGCATTGGGTCCTCTGTTTTGAGGCTTCAAATTTAGTTTGCTCTAGTGTCACGATGGTGTTTCTACAACGCCTGGGTGCTTGACCCAATTTTTGTAATTTTCTCTTTAAATTTATATTTTCTTGTTTCAACACAAAAACAAACTACAAATATATATTTTTCACGCATTTTAAGCATAATATAAGTATAAAATATAATAAATTTTTTACATAATTTGTGCAAGTCAGTCACACTAATAATAAATATTTTAGAGAATTAATAGTGAGTGAATGAATGAGATATGTGTGCTAATCATAAGAAAACTAGAGTAGATGTAATTACAAAATAAAATACAAATTAGATAGTATGCTTAATTCATCATACTGATCATCATGATGACTAAAAATGGATAAGCTAATTGAAGATTAATTATATAGTATAATATGCATCATAATGTATAGTAGGCATGGTCAATAAAGCTATTTAACATGGTGTCAAATTCCATTAGCATGACATAAGAAATAAATATAATCACATCATCATGACATAAACTTTTAAAATTCTATCTATATGATGTTAAATTCCATTCTTAAGATGTTTAACTTAACATGACCCAAAACATTCATTAAAATATTCACCAATTATTTTTGTTTGCTAATTAAATACAATTTTACATTATGTTTACACGCACGATCTCTTGAAAAATGATGGTAAGTATAAATATAATTAGTTTTGGAGTATTGTATATGATTCTTTGTTAGATATGTAATACACACACTACCACACATAATATATATTCTCTCAGCTTAATTTTTAAAATCAAGCAACTATTACTATAACTATATAACCTAAGTGATACATATACCAACTACTATATATTATACTTCAACAATGAAAAGAATAATTGAATTCAATTTTGTATTAGATTGTGAGACTACGAAATATCCTATAATGACATTCTATTCTAAGGATATTAAATTTCTATTTTATGAGAATAATTAAATATTAAAAAAAGTGCTTTATTGCAATTATATATGTTTTTTCTATCAACTTGAAATTATGGATATTTGCTTACAATGTAACTAATATCAAGTCAACTTGTAAAATAAAGCATGATCAAATCATCTTTCAATATATTTTTATTTCCTTAGACTTACCACTAAGTTTCTTATCTAACTATATGATTTGGCATATTAGGGGTATTAATACTTTTATATTCATTCATATTAAATATTTTTATAAGTTTTTTAGTATATTTTATTTGACATAAAAATATTTTAGCCTTCATTGCTTTTGGTATGTCATCTGAAAGTCCATCAATTAAAGCATGAATCTTGATATAATTTTCATGTTAAAATTTTTTTAAAATAAATCAAAGATCATTCATCTCTTGATTTCAACATATTTGTAGTCCTACATAACATTTAAATGAAATAGATTTACTCACACCAAAAGCAGTTTAATTTGAATCAAAATGAGCCAAAATCAAACACTTCAAACACTTAAAGTTCAATGAGAAGCATCAAAAAATTAATTAAGGGGTCAAGTAATCTCATAAATCTAGCAAGTCTATAGTTAAACTGAATGTCTAAATAATAGGAATCCAAATAAGTCTAAGATAATTGAATTTTAAAGTCATTAAGATATAAATGTTGAAAGAATGATCTATGATTAGAAGATTTAATATGAGTCATCTAATATATTATTTTTGAATTTTAGTTAAATTTATAAAAATGCATCTCACAAAAGTCATTAAATAGGATCTCATTTTCAACTTAAAGAAGTAGACGTATAAGAGAGCTTGAAGCCAATCACTAGCATTAGCCATCATTGAGTATCACTAATATTGTATTTAAACAACCACCATACAGTTGTAGCATTACTATGTTATTATTGTCTAACTTTTGTATAATAGTAGAAAAAGTAATTACTCAAAATCATGTAACTCCATCTTCTCTAGTTTAAGGGAAAGGTGAAAGTCTATAATTTTGTTTATGTAAGGATTATGTTAATTAGACTATATATTTTGATTCTTTTCTTCTTCTTCTTCTTCTTCTTCTTTTTTTTTTGTTTTTTGGAATTTTTCATGGAAAATTTATAGTTTTCTATATTCTTTTAATCATCTTTGTATGCACTAGATTTCATGCAAAGTTAGGACATTTCTTACTATATTGCCATATATTTATAGCATATAATAGGTTTATTTATATTGCAATAAATTATGTTAATTCTCTCATCTTAATGTTAAATTCATGACTAATCAGTTAAAATATCTAACCAAATTAAATTATTTATTGCTCAAAATAATATAACATCAATATAAATTTAAATCATGGATGATAGAGCCAAACAACCAATGAATAATATGGTTTGTCCCTTTAGTGTGTTCATGTTTTAATAAAAAATGAAAGAAGTCTTTCATACCATGCCCAATGGGATTGATTTATTGCATTTAATGCCTTCTTTAAATTTTATATATGATCATGATATATTTAGCTTACAAAACCTGGTCGCTACCAAACATATATATCTTCCTATGACAACACACAAGAAAGTACTTTTAAAATAGCTTAAATCTTTTAATTAATTTTATCTTATTTCTCACAATTAATCGAAAGTTGTTTTATTTAATTTTCAGTGCTCATATTCATTTATAACACTTTGATCAACAGATTTAGGCATAAATTCCTATACATCATTTCTAGCAATTAATTTAATTCTTCTTTTTATAATGAACAAGAATTCATTAGATAATTCCTTCTCAATGTTTGATAGTTCAATTAGAGCATAAATGCTATTGTGTTTATTTTTTTTTGTATAAGTGCAATTATTGTCCTAAAACTCACAAAAAATTAATAATTTTAATTTTTTTATTTGACTAGAAGCATATGTCAATTTCTTGGAAGTTATTCTTTATCTTTATCTTTAACTTAAAAGTTTTAATATTTGATGTGTTTTATCAACCATATCACTTTCTTTTATCTATTTTTGGGTAGCAAACTCATAAAATGTAGTATATATCATTAATATTTTTAATAATACCTTATCGAATTTTTTTCCAAAAGAAAAAACTCAAAAATATTACTTCATCAAATTTTGCATCCAATTTTTTTTAGATTTTTCAATCATGTATCAAATACTCACAATTGAATTGATACTGTCACACTTCAACAACAAAAAAAAAAAATCATCTTTTTTCCTCGTGTCTCCCGAACGCGCGACCTAGGGCTTTTTCCTTTCGTCTCTTGCGGCCGCCGCGGTGATCAGCGGTTTCGCCGCGTTTTTGCTTCCGTTCGTGGATTCGGCCTCAAATGTCCATTCCGCATCGGCTTGATGAAAATATCCTTTCATAAACCTTATCTCCACTGGGATGGATCGGCAAGGCCGATGCCCTCTCGGTAAGTTCGTTCCTTCATCCAATGCTCCAGCCCCCGCTGTGAAATCCTTCAAGGAAGCGTTATCTGGTAACAATCATTCTCCTTATGAATCGGTTAACTTAATTGCTACTGCTTTTCGTGGAATCCCTGCCGTGATGTGTTCAGACATGGATGTTGAAAAATTAGCTAAACCTTTCGAATATTCACTGATTGGGAAATTTAATTTATGAGACCTAGATAAGATTGAGCTTTCTTTCATACTCTAAAACTATCGTTCTTTTTTTCGGTACGATTGACTCATGTGCTTATCCAACTAAATAATGATCGGATTATTCGAGAGTGTTCGTGCACGCTCTTACCTAGTTTATAATTGTCAAATCGCCTCCTTAAGTCGCCTAGTTTTGATGTTAAGGAAGAGTCCCCGATTGTCCCAATTTGGCTATCTTTCCCTAACATGCGATTCATTTTGTTACACATCAAGTCCTATTTGTGGGGCTTTATTTGGTCGACCTTTACAAATAGATCGTGCCATTGGAAATCCCGCCTTTCCGGGTTCTGGATCTTAGTTGAAATAGATATTACCAAAAGCACCAAAGAAGTTTGGATAGGCTCGAAAAACTAGGCTATAACCAAAAGTTGAATTTGAAAACTTTCCGGTTTTACGCTCCCATTGCAAAATTCATGGGCATGAAAACTCGATTGTTTTATTCTCCACCCGCCTAAAAAAAAAATAAGTTATCGATCCCATCTCATCTTTACCAAAAGATCAACCTACAAAATGGCCTATGTTCCCAAAATCAATCAAATAGACACAACCGCATCGATTCGCAGGGCTTCACAATGAATTAGTGGAATCTCATGAAGATACGTGTGAGGGAAAGGATTAACCCCGTTGAATTTGTACCTATAGACAATTTAGTGCCCCAACCCAATATTGAAATTTACCCTACTGACCTAGCACAAAGAAACAATGGTGATGATCTTGTTGGGGAAAAAACAAGAGAGACTCATGGCACTTTGACATCCGAACAAAACAAACGTAGTGAAGAAACCGTAGTTTTAGAAAAACATTCAACTCATAATACTGAAATGGTGACTGAACAAATCACCACCTTCAATATCGCTCATATAGATACTCAGAATAACATATCCTATCAACAACATACAGACATCGAAGAAGGGGAAATCTCTATCTCCATTCCTAGAATTACCACTGAAGCTAACATGAATCTTTTATCTTACTCTCTTTGATGGAGATGCTCGGGAGACTGAAAGACCTTTCCAAACAGTTTCCTACAAAAAGAAGTCCACAAATCCTAGAAGCTCCACTAGATCCACCAGATCCGCCTCCATACCTCTTAAAAAATGCAATTAGGTTTTCTTTTACAGACCTTCCTTTCCATTTTCCTTATTATGCTCTTCAAATTGCTTTCGCATCTTCGTTATGATTAGGTCTATTATTTGGAATATTCGTGGTATTGGGACCCCTATTGTCCATAATAGGGTCAGAAGCCTTTGTCGCACTCACAACGTCTCACTCCTTATTATTTTAGAACCTCTTATTCACTCTTCCAAGATTGCTAAGGTTGCTCGTAAAATCGGTTTCCAAAACTTTTTTCATAACATTAGCAATAAAATTTGGTGCGAAACCATCAATCACTATCACCATCCTAGAAGACCAGATTCAATTGATTAATGTTCTCATCTCTTTTGGGGATTTCTCTGCGCTGGGTTCTTTTATTTATGCCGCTTGTAACAGAGGGGGCAGGAACATCCTTTGGAATAATTTAAGATCCTTTGCCTCATCTGTCACTTTACCTTGGATTGTTGGAGGTGATTTTAACACTATTCTTACAGCCTCCGAAAGAAGGGGGGGATCCTCCCCAAACACCCACTCAATGGAAGATTTCGCGAATATGATCCTTGATTGTAACTTAATCGACATCGGTTTTACAGGTTCTAACTTCACTTGGAACAACTCCAGACTTTGGCAACGCCTCGATCGTACCCTATTCAACTCACTGATTTGACCAATGGCCAAACACCACGGTGGAACATTTGAGTAGAACTCTTTGGGATCACGCTCCACTTCTTATTTATGAACCCCTCCTCCTCATCCCCTTCCCCTTTAGATTTCAAAATATGTGGACGCAACATAATGACTTTTGAATGTTGTCTCTATGAACGGATGGCTATCCACCCGACAACTCGTTAAAGGTATGATCCGATTTTGGCTAAAACTTAAACGCCTTAAACAAACTCTAAATTGGTGGAACAAACATCATTTTAAAAACCTTTTTGCTAATTTAAAAAGTATGGAGAATTTGGTTTGCTCTCTTGAAGAAGCTGTCATCATGGATTCGACCAAACACGACCAACTTAAGGAAGCTAAGGATAAGCTGATCACATTTCAAAATATGGAAGAAACTTACTGGCGTCAAAAAGCTGCTAGTAAACAAATAAAGGACTACACGTAAATACTAAATATTTTCACGCTCTTTTCAAAAAAGAAAAGTTCTAAACTCTATTAAAAAAATTAAAACGAGAATGGCTTTGGATCAAAGAAAGAATTGCAAGACTTGGTAACCATTTTAAAAAATTACTTAACACAAACCCCGAACTTATTGATATCTCCAATCCTCACTTGATTCCCTCCTTGATCACCTCGGAGCAAAACAATTTTCTCACAGTGCGACCCATGGAAGATGAGATTGGTGATACCCTTAATAGCATGAACTCTGATTCTATTGCTGGACCTGATGGGTTTACTACCCATTTCTTCCAACATTGCTGGTCCACTATTAAAACTGATTTGATTAATGCGGTTTGGATTTTTTGAGGGAACCCCTTCCTAGAGCCTTCGCTAGTACCTCCATCATTCTTATCCCTAAAATTCAAACCCGGAATCTGGGTGATTTTAGACCTATCGCCTTTGCACCTTTTCAAGAAATTAATTGCTAAGCTAATCTCTAATCAATTAGGCCCTTGCTCCCCAAGATTATCTCTCAGGATTTATGAAAGGTAGAGCTATTTCGATAACATCCTCCTTGCCCAAGAATTAATCCATGACATCGACGCGTTCCCACAAGAGGTGGTAACATTATCTTCAAACTATATTTCTAAAGCTTTTGACAATCTCTCTTGGGACTTTTTATTTAAGATTCTTCGCCTTTTGGGTTCTCTCAAGCGTTATTAATCTTATTAAAATTGTGCCACCAATGCTTGGTTTTCTGATAATCAATAGTGAGTCACGTTTTTTCACATCTACCCATGGTTTTGAGACAAGGAGACCCTCTTTCTCCCACTCTTTTATCATTCTTGGACTATCTTTCCGTGTGTTTGAATGATATTTTCTTGTATAAACCTAACTTGCTTTATAAAACTGGAGGAATTCTTTCTCATCTTAGCTTTGCAGATGACGTTATCATCTTCTGCAATGCGTCTATCCCTCATATAAAAACAATCTTAAAATTACTCAAGAATTTTGGGGAAAGTGGATTAACTCTTAACAAGACAAAATGTTGCTTTATTCCTTCATCCAAAATTGCCACCAATAGGATTAACCATATTCAACGTATCACTGATTTTAAGCAACATCAGTGGCCTCTTAAATACCTTGGTGCTCCTCTTTGCAAAGGTCACAAAAGGTCACATCATTTCGATGAGATAATCCAAAAGATCTCTAATCGTATTTCTTCTTGGGAATATAACTTTCTCTCCTTTGGAGGTAGGCTTACGACAAGCACCCTCAATTCCTTACCTATTTATCTCATTCAATCTATTGTGCCTACCAATTCTATCATCCGGGATTGAGAGGCTTATAAATAAATTTTTTGGGGCTCTAACACTTCCACCAAAAAAATGCATTGGTCCAAATTGGCAAAATGTTGTGGCCCCTTTGAGGAAGGCGGTGTAAGACTATTAAAGATACAATCACTGCATTTTCTCACAAACTTTGGTGGAACTTTAGATGCAATTATAACCTTTGGGCTAACTTCATGAATGTTAAATATTGCCAAGGGAAGCACCCTATAACTTGTTCTTACAATGCTAGAGACTCTCCACTTGGAGAAGACTATGTAGCATTAAATGGATGGTCACAAATTACTTGGGGCATAAATTCCGGCAACTCTTATTTTTGGCAAGATAACTGGATTGGTACTGGGTCCATTGACGAATTACTTTCTTCGCACTCTACTGATACCATTAGAGTTAACTCATTCTGGCTTAATAATAAGTGGAATATTTCTAAACTCCTGGAATACATCCCCTCCTCTATAATAGATAAGCTAAATTTCATTCAAATCTCCGTGCCCAACAAGGATCAGATTCTTTTTAAACTATCTCAGAATGGTGAATTTAATTTAAAAACGTGGATGTATAATAATAGAAATGCTCAATTCTCTAACGTCTATGACAAAATTTGGCATAACAATATTCCTACCACTTACTCAATTCTTGTTTGGTATTCTTAAGAACTTTATTTGATTGATTCTTTAATGTGGAACAAAGGCTTCCACTTACCCTCTAAATGTTATTGTTGTTTTCACATCAAGAGGTTAATCATCTTTGTTAATGGGGCCATAGCCGTCGTGGTGTATGATGATCTTTTTAACATTGACCTTTTCAATGGTTCCTTATCCATATACCAACTTCTAGATATTTATTTTAAAAACAACCCTAAAGGTCACATCAAAATTACTATGGCTAGTATTATTATTTGGTTTATATGGATGGCGAAAGTAAGCAAAACACAACGGTATATGAACCAGAAAAAATTATTGCTAGAATAAAATACAAAATTAGTGACCTATTCAATGCCAACGCGTTATCAAGCGTAAAACACTTCAAAGGTTGTTTTATTGTGGTCGCCAAATTAGGTCTTCATCTACCTCTTCCAACTATCGTCATCACGAGAAGGTTGTTTATTGGGTTAAACCCAAAACAATCTTCTTAAAATTAATCTGGATGGTTTGCACCGTAATGGTTTGTGGTGGTATTTTTAGAGACTACACGGTAAAGTTCTTTATGCTTTTGCTTTTCCTCCGCAACCTGCTCCATAGAGAACTTATGGTCGTACTATGCCATTGAGATTTGCCTTCAACAAGTGGTTTAACATCCGGATTGAAGTGGATGCTTTCTGATTATTGACCTCTTAACTTCGGCTAGTAATGCTGAATTGTTTTACGTGCTCAAGCATCTCCCCTCCTTTCTAAATTCATAAGATCTCCCATGTTTGGAGGGAAGGCAATGCATGCCGATTTTCTAGCAAACTTAGGTGCTAGTCTGACTAATAGAGCTATCTTTGATAACTTAACTCTACCTCATCATCTCAAAGGTTTAGTTAACCTCGATGACTACTATTGTGCATTTTAACAGTCTATTGGTTTGGTATTGCTTCATTCCAACCATCCCTTTATTTTTTATTTTTTGGTACTTTCCACTAATAGAAGTTTAATTTTCCTTCCATTTTTCGTTTATGCTGAGATTGCTTTTAAACCGTGGAGCCTTATGTTATTTTATTTGGCATTTTAAATGGATTGTTGGTGTTTGGATCCTAATGTATATGCATATGATTCCTATGCATTATTTTTTTTGGTATTGGTTGGAATGTTATTAATCGGGTAGCATTTGTGTTCGGTTTTGTGGTTTGGTCGGAGCATTCATTTCAAATTTATGATTATCCCGGTTTTGTTTTCTGGTTTTTCCTCATACGGTCTCAATATGTATGGGCCTTCTGGTCAAGCTTTCCTTTATTGGGATTGGGTTGTCGGATGACCCGTGATGCCTTCTATTTTTCTTTATGGTATTTATTCTTGGGTAATTTGCTGGCGGCAGATAAGCCTTTTGGTGATGGTTGGTATGAGAATAATCTTGTACTTGTTGCCTTGGTTTTGTTTGAGCTACCCTGTATTAACTTCTCTAATGTATCTACAAGTGCAATATTTCACATTATTGCTTTGGATTCTCGATCGGTGGCTTCTTTAGCACGTTATCCCCATTGTCGCCTATTTATAGTATTTGGCTTATCCTTCTGTATTGGGGGCATTGTCTCGGTTACCTGGATGTCTTGCCTATTCCTTTTTTTGGGGAGCTGCGGCTGTTTTGTTTTTCCTATACACTTAATGGATTCAGGTCTGGATACCTTCATCGTAGCACTTTGTCCTTCTGGACCATATATTATGTCTCAAATGACAAATCCCCAATAGTTATTCGGTTTGTGGGATAGGAGGCGTGGTCTTCACTTCATTTCGGTTGGTAGTTGCATTTGTGGTACCGATGTTGGATGCTCATAATTGCAATTGCCCCAATTGGCGTGAATGACCGAGCCTTCTTTATCCCCTTTTTCACTATCAAGCTCAAATTATCGCATATTCCGCTTTCACTTCGTCTGCACTATTGAATTGGCTCAAACTTGTCTTTGATTTTAACATTGCGGTTTTAGTTTTGTCCTTGCAGGTTGCTTAATGTCATGGACTCTTCTCCTCTTGACCTTATTTTTCGCTCATTTGCCTTCATATGGTTGCTCGATTTATCATTTTACTCTTACAATTTTATGCTTTGGATTTTGGATGTATTTAGCTTGGGGTTTTCTCCTTAGGTTGATTGTAGCTCTTTGAGCAGTAGTTCTCGAGTGTAACCCCTTCTAAGGACCTTGTAACCTTAATTTTGTGGCAATAAAATACCCCCGTATAATGGGGTTTCCCTAAAAAAAAAAAAAAAAAAAAAAAAAAAAATACTCACAATTGATACAAGTGGAGTTAGTATTTTGCTCTTTAGTAATTTATAAAATTTTTATTATAGATACCGCAGGATCTAGTGGATCAATTATAAATCAAAGCAAGAAGGAAATGAAACCATCACTAAGAGCATGATGTTAACCTTCCTTACATCTTTATTTAAAATTTGAGTGTTTTTATTAATAGATTTTTATTATAAGTCTATATGTGTATTATATTTTTATGCAAATACATAAAAAAAATTCAAAATTTAAATTCAATGGAGTTTAAATTTCTAAACCATGAAAAAGTTTTAAATTGTAAAAATTATTAAGCACCAATAAATGTAAAATAATTATTAATTTCATTAGAAAAGGCTAGCTAAGGTGTGAATATTTTTCTCCTAAATTCAAAATAAGGAGGTCAACTCCCCACTCTCTTGCTTCTTGGTTCTTTCATTTTTGGCATTGAGGTCTGACATTGATTTCTTTTATGAATCACATCAATGATATTTTTGAAGAGAAAGTTAACAAATTAAAACCATATTCATGCCACTTCACTTGAATGAAATTATCTTCTAAAACTATATATCATGTAAAATGAACTGGATTATCTGAATGATGACCCTGAATGTTGCTATTGGAATTGCTGCTCTAAATGCATTTACTGGATTTTTATTTTGGTTGGTTGTTACAATTGGCTTCATCTCATTATACCTTGCGCCTTTTATCACTTCAACGGTTCGGTTTTGGCTTTGATTAATGTGTTGGTTATCTTTTCATCTCTCTTGGAAAAATATGTTAGGAATAATTCCTCACCGCTGGTTGATGTTCCGTGACTATGATATCCTGGATTACTAACGCTCGTTTGTTCGTTTATAACTGAATTATCTAAATGGCAAATGTTGCTATTGGTATTGCTCTAAATGCAATATCCGGGTGCTTATTTTGGATGTTGGCATTTCATTCTGTGTTGAGATATGATGCTTTCCTTTACTACCGCTTCCCAAGGACATTTATAAGGGGAGGGTTTCCTGGGACGTTTTCTGCACTGATATATTCTATTGGGATGGTGTTAATTATAAGCTCATTGACTATATTAACAGGCTTTCTGCTTCTTGTCTCTATGCTGATCTAATCTCTTTCTTGAATACGGCTACTCATGTGATTCTGACTAAGTTGGCTCACTCTCTTAGGTTTATGTATTCTCATGTCAAGAAGGCTATTTTGATGATAATTTTCTTGAATGAGACTCCCCACCTTTCAGCCACTACCAGCTACCTATATAATTTCGATATGATTTTGATTAGGTTTGCAGGTTATAAAGCTCACAATAATATCAACAACTGGATGTTTCCCTCTCTAAGGTTTGTTGGCTATGATGGCGGTGATGACCTCACTTTCTATTGGTTCGGTAGTAGCTCATGTGATGTAACCCTTCTGCTGAAGTTTGGATGCTCATATTTGCATCTGCCCCATCAGGATGTGATTGTGCCTGAGCCTTCTCTATCACATTTCCTTACTATCATTCTCACTCTATGTTGTTTTCCTCTATTTGTTGTCTGTATCACCTTAACTGCTATATCTTTTTGCTGCTCTCTCACTCTTTTGCAGGTTTGCTCAGCTTTATCACGCATTCTATGTCCTCCAGAGCATTGGCTTTAGTACTATTTTACCTTATTATGTCAATCATCATGTACCCTTTGATTGTTTTAATGCTTTCTTATGATTTTGGATGTACTTAGATTGGAGTTTTACTCCTTAGGCTGATTGTAGCTTTTTGAGCAGTAGTTCTGGATTTTAACCCCTTTTAAGGATCTTGTAATCTTTTTTTGTGGCAATAAAATACCCCCGTATCATGGGGTTTCCAAAAAAAAAAAAAAAAAAAAAAAAAAAAATGTAAAATGAACTGGATGATTAAGGCTGAAAATTTGATCTCAACACTCCAATTATCATCATAATTGAAGTGATTACATATTTTTTTACATATTTGAAGGCTACCGTATTTACTTTACCATCAAATATAGCACTTAAGTTTAATATCAATTACATATTTTGTTTACATACTCAATTATTGTTCCTCCATTCTCTTTCACCATTCACTTGTGCTAAATTTGGACTCTATTACAACTTTACTCTATATCATCATAATCATTGTAATTGTATTTATTTTATTTTGCTAAAAATTTATCACTGTCCTAATAGGTTAGCCCTAATTTGACATGCAAGAAACTCAAGCTAAAATATTACTAATTTGTAATTTAAATAATCTAAAATATATTTTGACCAAATTTAATTAATTCTTTTGAATTTGATTTCTTTCTAAGTTAGCCATTATACACTAAATATTATATAATAAATAATATTCCCAACATGTAAAACACATAATCCTAAAAATTTATTATTGTTTTTAACTATATTGGGAAAGAAATTAAAGGGAATCAATGCTTTCATTCCAAAAATGAACATGAAAAAGTCATCGACCCACACTCTTAATAAGTCGGCTACCAGAATTCTTTTTTTCCACATAATTTTTGACGATTTAGATATCAAAACATTCCTCACTCTTAAAGCTTAAAGTTTGGTATGAATTGATCAAATATCTTAAATAATGTTTTTCTTATAATCTTTAGCTTCTATGCATAATTTTAATACCAATTCTTGAATTATTCAAGATTTAGTTGATAAAGTTGCTATACTTTTTTTTGTCAAATCTAATGTGCTTTGATTTTCATTTGCTAGACAATCTACATTATTAAATTTTTTTTTAGTTGTGTAATTGAATAAAGGGCTCAATTTTTTGGCCTAGAATATAAAATCAATAGTTGTTAAAGTTAATTTCATTTTAACTTCATCTATGTTGGAATTAATCTCAGAGGACTCATGTTTGTTAAAATTTATTTTATTTCAACTTCATGTGTTATTGTATATAAGCAGATCATCTATAAAAGATTCATTAGTGAATTTATAGATGTAATATCAAACATCAACTATGAGATAAGGGAAACATAACCTTTAGAATTGGAATTATCTTTAAAATTAATGCAAACTCAAATCTATCCCATTTCTTACAATCAACAACGATGCTAGAAAGCCTGGTTGAGTATATCTTTTTTAAAATGAACCTTGTATTAATAAACTCCTTAGTCATTAAGATCAAAATTTTCATATAAGTTCACTTCATCCTAGGTACTTGCTTAACTAGAGTAATATCATGATTATTTTTTTTGAATGTTAAACCTAGCATCTTAGTGTACCTCTTATTAAAGCAACTGTGATATATCTTCAAGACATGGGTTTCTTATTAATATAAATCTTAAGAGAAATTTACAAATTAAAGTGGATCAAGGATCAGTTATTATAGCCAATTTTATCTCAACTAGTTTAAAAGAGAGATTATCTCTTAATTGGGTGCATTAATGGTCATAAAATGTTATCAAAATATAAAACATCATAAAATAATGGCGTTAACATATATACATAGAAATCTTGCAACTTATTGGAGACCTCTTTGAATTTTTAAACATTTTTATCTACTTAAATAAGCTAAAAATTTGCCTTCAATGAGCATTTTAATACGCTAGAAACCCTTTTTTTTATTCAAATACAAAATTTAATTGATTAATAAAAGATAATGCAAAGTTTCGAATAGGGATCAATCCCACTAACTAAAAATCTAGTAAAGAGCCTATAAAGAAAATACAAAAGAAGACAATAAGGATTGATCCCAAAGAAAACCAAAAAGAAATCATTATATAAGACTAATATGAACCATCTAATTAAATAAACAAGATCTAAAGATTATAATTATCCTTGAATCTTAAGCATTGTTCTTAGATGCATCTTTGATTTTAAGCTTGAGCTTGTCTCCAAATCTCTAAATGAAAACATCCAAAACTTCTGCAGCTTTTTAAAATTCTTCGAGAAAATCATTCTTGAGCTCCAATCTATCTTGCTTCTAAAGGGAGGTAGAAAGCCCTCAATTTCTTCAAAACTGTCTTTGTGGAAGCTTCTTATAAAATCCTACAAAACCACAATATATTAGGATGCAATTATTTCTTCATATTGGAGTTTAAATTCCATGTATTGAAAGGCTGCTAGGTGGTCTTTTGAAAATTAAAATATTACATCATAAGAGCCTTTACTAGTATAACTATTATATGATATAATAAGAACACACACTACCTGATTATGAGTGCTTATATTCATCCACACCCAATGAGGCTCATGTTCAAATTTAGGATCAAAGCCTATCTAGTTTATTTTGGATAATTTTACTATATTCCATAGCAAATTATATAAATGCAAGTGATAGTCTAGGCTACTAACTCGAGAAGAGGAGGCAACACACCCAAAGAAAGCGCCAACCTCGAAAGAATTATAAAGATAACATCATTAACTTCATCACCTATGAGGGATATAAGAATGTTGGAAAAATTTGAAGAAACATCTATAAACAAAATTACAAGGGAATGAATTTGTCAAACCCATAATTAATTGAGATAGGATGAAAATATTTCAAAAACCACCCAATTGAAACTAAAGTAATGAGTATCCAATAAAGAAATTAAATGGTGAAGATAAACGAAAAGAGATAGCATTCTAAGGTAAGCTTCTTAACTTCAAAAAAGTAGGGCAACACCACCAAAGCAAACATCCAATTTCTGAAATTGTAATCCAAAAAAACGAAGAAGTGAAATTATCTCCAAATTTGATATAAGGCAAGCATAATCATCATTAATGTAGATTTCAGAAGCATCCCATAAAAAGAAATAAAGAGCAGCTGAATCGTTAAATGATGATGTTATAAACAAAGAAGTCAAACTTTCAGCCTCATAATATAAGGAAATCCAATCTTATACAAATTAACAAGCCCACACAAATCTTTAAGCATATTGCCTTAAAAAAAAATTCCACAAATTTAATTTGGCGTTCAAACTATTTAGGAAAAAGAAAATAAATAAGAAAAGGGAATATCTTCTATTTCATCAAATAAAAAATTTTATCTAAGCAAGAAACCCCAAATTATAACTACAATTAACTCATTCAGGTAAAGCAAATTATTGCAAATCCACTTACCTGCCTCTACGGAAATCATGAGTAAGATTGACTGACCAATCATAGCGATTACTAATCAATGATGTAGAAATAAAAGTGGAAAGGGATCGTAGTAAAGAACTTCCCTTTAGTTCAGAGGATCAAATATAATTAATATCCCATTAGAAAATGAGGGCTTTAAAAAAATTCTATCGAATTTATAAAATTCATCCTTCTTCCTAAAGAAGAGTAGACCAAACACAAATTCTGCAGCCATAATTACGAAGAAGTGAGATAATATTTGGATTTAATTTTCCCCTTCGGAAGTCTCTTTTGTACCTCGTACAATTTCTTTTACATCCATCTTATCACCCAAAATATCCAATCTTCACTATTCGTTAATCAATTAATAATTTCATTTCTATCCTCATTCTAATCTTCTGTTTTGATGATATATTTAATTTTATTCATTAAATTTAATATTTAGTAACAAAAATTAAAAAAATTTGACATTCTATTTATGATTTAATTTAACACAACAATAGATTTGAGCTATAGTAACACCTTCTTTTAAGTAATGTGACTAAAAAGACACATTTATTTTTAAATATTTAAAAAGCATGTGTTAATGTTATTTTTATTTTTTAAAAAAATTCTAAATCACTTTCTTTCAAGAGGATTAGATTATGTGTATGTTTGTATGTACGTATGTATTTATGTATAAATAGATAGATAGAATTCAACATATGACTATATTAGAAGGATAATGCAGAGGATTAGATTATGTGGAAACTTTTAAGAGAATATTAGAATAATATTTAATGACCTTTACTAATTTCACAACAAAATAATGGCAAAATTATAAATGAATAAAATCAATGAAACTGTCGTATCAGTTATATGATCGCAGAATTGAAGGACTGATAAAATATGGTGTAAATCTGCGATAAGTCTCCAGAAATTACATAAGTAGGAAGTAGAGAATTTATGAAATGTCATCTTTCAAGATTTTGTAGATAAATTTATAAATATAATTTGTTGCATTCGCATTTTTGTTGAAGCTTTTTCTATTCCGCTCCAGTAAAGTCGATTCTCGTAGTCTTATATTTAAGTTACTACAAAAATCGCAATAAAACTTACTCCTTTCTTTTGAGGCAGCAACTTGCCATCCTTTGCCTGCAAACCCTAGC
Organism: Cymbidium sinense; assembly: GCA_021442155.1. NCBI lineage: Eukaryota > Viridiplantae > Streptophyta > Magnoliopsida > Asparagales > Orchidaceae > Cymbidium > Cymbidium sinense. The sequence goes on along the minus strand of CM038231.1, from coordinate 2,760,156 downwards.
TAGGGTTTTTCCCTTTATTTTCTTCCATTTAGTGTTTTTGACGTGCTCTCCTTTATTCTTGTTCTTTTTTTTATTTCCGGCTCGAATCTTGGTGCAGCAATGCTCCGGAACGATGCTGGTTGGAAGAGAGGAAGGTCTGATGCTGCGAATAGGAATGGTGCAGTTCCCAGTACTAAGCGATCAAAAGGAACGACGTCCAATCAACCTGGTTTAGGAAACAAAACCAAGCCATGCACCAAGTTTTTCAGCACTTCTAGGTGCCCTTTTGGTGAGGGATGCCGCTTTCTCCACTCTGTACCTGGGAGATATAGTACTGCTGTAGCACAGATAACCAACCGGGAAATTACTGCTCTTTCCCCTGGTTCAAGAAACCCAATTGCCAAGACTCGCTTATGCAACAACTACAATACTGCAGAGGGTTGCAAGTTTAGTGATAAATGTAACTTCGCCCATGGAGAGAGTGAACTTGGCCGGCCACTCAATTCTGTTCATCAAAACCTGATGGCTGGGACACTTGGCGGTGGCCTTCAGCCTCGACCTCCCCCTGGGCATGGTCCAGCAGCCAGCTTCGGCGCTTCTGCCACCGCCAAGATAAGTGTTGACGCTGCTTTGTCTGATACCATCATTGGTAATGGTGGGGCGAACATAAAGCAGATCTGCTGCTTAACTGGAGCAATACTCTTCATAACTGAGCATGACAGTGACCCAAATCTTAGGAACATTGATCTGGAAGGAACATTTGATCAGATCATGCAGGCGGCTGGGATGGTTCGGGAAATGATTGCTAACATCAGTTCTACTGGTGATGCTGCTCCGTGCCCTTAAAGCCAGCCGATGGTTTTCGGGCAGGAGGCGGTGGTCCTGGGAGCAATCTCAAGACAAAGATGTGTAACAATTTTATCCAGGGAAGCTGCAACTATGGAGATAGGTGCAATTTTGCCCACGGGATGCCGAGCTGCCTATGACAGCTACTTGAGAGGACATTTGTAGCGAGCGCTGGTTGGTTGATTGGTTTAAGAACTGGTAGTTTTTCTATCGTTGTTGAAAAAAGAAAAAAATCAAAATAAAACTTAAGTAGCAGGGCTTAATTAAATTGAAATTTGGTCTAGGGATACTCAATAGTAAAATAAAATGTATGCTTTACAGTCAAATAAAATGTCTATATATATATATTACAGTATATATATATATATATATATATATATATATATATATAAATGGATATAATAAATATATTGTTAGTAAAAGATCGGTAATTAATGAAAAAGGTAGAGATACCTCCATATTGAAGTGGACAAGTGGTATGAAACTAGTCTGAAGTGAAAAAAAAAGCCTCTCTGTGCATGTTTTCATATAAACTTTTATATAGATATTGATTTTTCTTAAAATGATACTATTTTGGGTTTTTTAAATAATCTAAGATGGATTTTAATAAAATTTAATTAATTATATTTAAACTTAAACTTTATTTCCTTCTAAGCTACCCATTATACACTAAAATTACATTATAAATATTATTTTATAGATGCAATCATATAATCTTGAAATTTAATTACCTTTCCAAATACAGAGGTATTGAAATTAAGTGGAATTAATCATCTCATTAACAATTTATATATGGAAATATCCTTCAGTAATTAGATGTCATGTTTGGTATAAATCGATCAAATCAATCCTTAGAAGAATTTTTTAAAAATCATTATTTTTTGTATAAATTTTAAATAAATCCTTAATTTTTTTTATGGTTTTGTTGATAAATGTGCTATACTCTTTTGTCAAATCTCAAAGTATATTGTGGTTTCATTTATATTTTAAGATGTAATAAATGTTGAAACTAACCCACTGATTTTTATTTTTATTTATTAAATGATTTATACATATGTTGGAATTGATTTTTTTTTTCATTCTTTAATTTGTATTTAAAATGCAAGAGGTCCATTTTGTGCCCTAATTTCAAATAAATAGTTATTAAAGTTAATTTCATTTTGACTTCCTCTTTATGAAATTAATCTTTGTGGGCAAATTTTTGTTGAAGTAAATATTATTTTTTTTATCTCAACTAGCTCATCAATAGTGGAAGGGAATTTGTATTTTAATTCTAGGGGTGTATTAATAATTTTGGGAGAAGTATTATCGAAATATAAAATATTTTTAGAATAATTGCTTTGATAAACATATAAAGAAATCATCTTACAACTAAAAGGAGTTTTTTAAGCATTTTAAACTTCTTAATCAAGTTTGAACAATGCGTTATGTAGAGAGTTTTAGTAGTCACTTACCAATATTCATGCGGCATTTGAACTATTTAGTGTAAGAAATTGTATTAACTTCTAATTCATAAAATTATTTAAAACATTGCAGCTATTTGATTTAAATTTATTAATTTATATATATCATTTGACTATATATATATATATATATATATATATATATATATATATAACTTGCATGATTAAAACTTGTGGCCCCACCTTAAAAATTAAGAAATATTTCTCTTGTGCTAAGGCTATTTATTATTGGATCATTTAATTTAAGTGGCACTTGTTATGTGGGCTACCCATAAAAATTTCACAAGTACATCACTATTTTTCTTCTTTTATAACAATTGTTATTTGAATATAACAAAGAATATATAAAGTTTGATGTTCATAATATTATTCGTAGATGTGAGAAAGAGATGTTAATTTCCTCTATCTACTAGAAAATTTAAGATGATATTTATAAATAAAAAAAAGTAAAATTTAAGAGACATGCAAGTCTATGAGGCGTTGCTCCATAAAAAGAAGTAGGTGCATTAATATAATAATTTATATCATGCAAGTCTTTGATTAAAATGATTTTAATGATTATAAATTTAAGATCACAATATAATAATATATATCATGTAGAACTATCTCCATAGAAAGGAAATGAATAGCTACATTGGTTAGCAAAGCCATTCCTAAATTGTCATTGGGCATAATAATAGCCAATAACATCAAACTTGGAAAATTAACCCTTGCTGATATGTGCCTAAAAATAATAACTCATGAGAAAATCTAATGTTTTATAAAGCTCTAAGATTTTGGGTGGGTGGAAGACAATGAAAAGAAACATATAACATCTACTAGCACCTAATGACTTTAGAACAAATTATATATTGTTATTGATCTTGGTGTAATTATTATTATTATTATTATTTTTGTGGTTGTTATTTTGAACTGTTGATTGATAAGTCAAAGTATATGGATCAATTTTAAAATATTAGAGATATATCACAACACTATTATTTTTTAACTTCCATTAAACAAATCTTTTTTATTTAATAATAATAAAAAGGAGAACAATATGATCATAGCTCTTATAAAAATAATGGGTATTATATGGTGCTTTTTTTCAATGCATAGGAGAAAAAATAAATATGAGAAAGAAATGATAATTACTTACATTTTTTTATCGCATATCAAAATTTTTATTATATGTTTATTAAGAGATTATCTATAAAATTTAAGATAATCATGAATAACAAATATCTACAAAGATAAATTTAAAAAAAAAAACAAAGAGAATGTATTACTTAATTAAAAATAGTTTTACTTGTACATCATGATTATAAAATCTGAGATTATAAAGAGTGATATTATAATATAAAATAGATATTATTAAACACATTTTAACAAAATTATGGAAAACTTATTTTATTTTAATTCCAAATTTTCTACATGATTAATATGTTCTTTAGCATATGCCCACCAATGGCATCATCTAGATTCTACAAAGCACCATGCTCCACCAAACTATACACATCGAATGTGGATGAAACCATTCATCCACACACCCAACATGAAACTTATGGCTGCAACTGATAATAGCTATAACATCTGATCTTTATAATCGATAACCAAATATGACAAATAATATCATTATTGGTAGACCATTTCATCTTCATCATGCATTACCTTAGGATAGCTTCAGTTGCATCATTGATCTCTTGTTCTTTATATTTCACAAAGGAAGTAGCAAATATTGATAGTGATAGTGATGATGAGAACAACGATGTTTTAGTATGTGTTAACACATGGCGAAGGATGAGTAGATTGTACTATTGGTCATGTAGTTTGAATTTAAAAAATATTTTTCTAATAAAAATAAACTTCCTCTAAGAAATGACTCACGGTGGGATTGATGTACCAAACGATAAGACATGACTATTATTAGGCCACACAACAAACATTGTTGTGAGACCATCACAAAGGCTTACCAAAGTTACATGATCTTTATAGTTTTAATTTTTGAACCTTAGTATTACCTCACCACTTTGAATCAAGCCTATAATTAAAAGAGTGTAGATTAATTAACATGAAAAGTAAACACCAAATGAATACTTATGACAATCTCAAATAAAAGAGGTTAGTACAAACAACAACAACAAGCCTTTATCCACTTAGCTACATGAATCCTTCATCTATTGTGTATTATGTCAAATTCTCATTTAATTCAAGTATATTAAGGTCATTTTTATACATCTTAACCATGTCTTTTAGTCTACCTCAACCTTTCTTAACATAAAATCAATGCATCTACTCTCTAATCTGGACAAAAACACTTATGTGGCCAAACCATCTACATACTCTCTAAACTGAGTCGCTCCAACATTTTCCTAACATACTCATTTAGATCTCTAAGAGTAAAGCCACTCATCCACCCATCCTCATCTCTACAACACTTAACTTAGTCTTATGCTTCTTATTGACCAACATTGCATATAAATCATTGCGGTCTTACCACTATCTTATGAAATTTTCCTTAAGTTTAAGTGGCATTTTCTATCACATCCTCTAGATGCATTCCTCCACTTCAACCATCCAACTTGAATTCTAGTAATAACATCTCCATCTATTTCACCATCATTTTTTGAATAATAGAGCCTAAAATATATGAATCGCTCACTCTTTTTAATGACTTGTTCACATGTCATAACACTACCACTATAACTTCTACAACTAAAATTACACTTTATATATTTAGTTTTAGATCTACTTAATCAAAAACCTTTAGACTCTGTTGACCTCCATAATTCAAGTTTTCTTGGACTCTCTCTAGTCTTATCAACATGTCATCAAAAAAAGTATACACCAAGGTACATCTTCTAAATGCCTAAGAACATCCATAACTAAAGCAAAAGATATTTCATCCCTTGATGTAATCCAACCAAATAGGAAAATATTTTATCAATCCTCCTTGTTTTTGGACACAAGTAATAACTCTAGTATACATATTCTTAATTACTTCAATATAACCAATATTAACTTTTTTCTAGAACTCAAAAAATATTTCTTGAAACTTTATCATAAGCTTTCTAAATCAATAAATATCATTAGATCTTCCTTGCTTTCTATACTTCTCCATCAAACCTCTTAACAAATGTATAACATCCATAGTAGATCTACCTTGCATGAAACCAAACCATAGATTTTGTATCATAACCTATGAAATACTTTCTTTCTCCCATAATTCTAAGACACATTAACTTAATTCTAATTTATAATTTTGTGCATCTTTATTCTTAAATGGAACCAACAAACTTTTCATCCGACATTTTAGTCTTTAAATAACATTAGAAAGATTTGTGCAAGAAATTTCTTGATCCTAAACATTTCTACACTTCAATTGGAATATCATCGATCAACTATTTTTCAACATTTCATTTTCTTTAAAACTTCTCTAACTCGATTTACTAATACTAAGATAAAATAAAATTCTCTATTTTCTTTATATTGCTAAAATCAATCATTTTAAATTTAATTAAAATTCTCATCTACTTATTTTCAATCCTTTTCTAAGAAAAGTACTTTATGATTTTCATCCTTAATACACCTCACTTGAGCTTATCTCCTATCTCTTTGGTTAGCTAACTTATACATGCATCTTTTACCTTCTTTGGTATCTAATCTATTGTAAAAATCACTAAAAGCTAGTTTTTTGCATCATATATTGCTTTCTTAGAATCTCTAAATACCACTTTATATTTTTTCCAATCCTCCGAGTTTTTATATTTAAACCAAGTTTTATAACAACACTTTTTATTTTTTTTATCATTTTTTGCATATTCTGACTCCACCACCAACTATTTTTATTAAAAAAAAGCTTTTTCTTTTGATTCTCCAAGCATATTTTGAACTTAATTTCACTTGCTACATAACATTAGCTTCCTTATGAACATCCCAAATTCTAAGCTCTAACTATTTTATTTTCAGGTTTCTTGGATCTAATCCTGGACAATACTTTGATTTATTTTCATCTTCCAATCTTTCAACTTAAAAAAGACTAATAATCGATGTTGATATTTAAACTTTCACTTGAATACTTACCTTTACAATCTAAATGATCTATTTTATTATCTAAAATAATCATGTTTTTACTAGATTCATTTTTATAAGTAATAATATGCTCATCTCTTTTCAAATATATTAGTAACTACAAAATCATAGTAAAGTAAAATCTAATATTTCTACCTTCTTATTAAAATCCATAACCAAATGAATACTTTAAAATTTTCTACCACTAAATATGTTCATTTAAATCTTCAATAAATACTTTTCTTCTTCAAGAGATATTTTGGTATTAATCCTCTAATTCATTCCAAAATTTTCTTTTGAGTACATTCAAACCTACTGATATAAACACTTATACATTGATAATATATTACCAACAATAATTTTTAAAGCTATAATTTTATCTAGACTATATTATATTTATAACATTATCCTTAAACTTTATCTAATCAAATTTACGCCATTTCTAATTACTATAAATACCAAACTTTAAAACCTAAACTATATTCTTTGACTTTCTTAACCAATTTATTTCTTTTAATACATAAAATATTTATCTTTATGAACCATAATATCTATTAATTCAATTAGTTTACCTTAAGAGTACCTATATTCTAAGTTCATAACAAGTTTAGTTTCATGGACTAACTTTTGTTTGCATCCATAATGTTCCCTTATATTTAAATGCACTGTGATGTAAATATCTTGTATTTTTCTTTCATCTTTCAAAATACAAGTGCTCAAGGGGATGCCCTAGCATTCAATATTTTAAAGGATTCATGTCATGATTATTTCCAAGTTTTATGTTGGTTGTCACGCCTATCATCACAACCCTCCACTTTATATCCGACTTGGAACTAGCAATGGTAGTGTTAAAAGAGGTTAGTACACAAGTAAAAAAATTTGTAAAAGAATCAAATTCGCCATGTATAAAGAAATAAAGATAAAACTAAATCTAGCCAATGCAACAAAAAAAAACCACAATATCATGAAGTTATCTGGACCTTATTCTTAAGTTAGATGACATCAGATTATATGCATTATTTCTTTTGCAGGTGACTATTCATGGAATTAGCGTACCGTTAATGGAACTTCTAAATGCAAATTTCAGGAGAACATTACCCACAAGGAATCGATAAACATTAGCTCAATATGTATTGTAATTTGTAACTATTGTTTATGACTTGAGGATTTCGTTTTATTTATATTAATAAAAAGAAAATAAAAAAAGACGCAGAAAAAATATTTATATTAAATATCATCAAAAAATTTTAATTTACGATCTAGCACTCATATTTTAAAATTAATTATTAAATTCAACTATTTGTAATTATTATAATCAATTTGTTGATATTTAATAAAAAATGAAAAAATATTGGAATTTTATTTTACACTTTACATTGTGGATGACATTATTAAAAATAGAGGTGATATGACACTTACAATAATCTTAAATTTAATCTTTGATGTCAAAAGCAAGTTGATCCTAACTTGAACCGTCGAGATCAAGACTTAAAATATAATTAGAAATTTATATTAAATAAATCAAAGCATCTCGACAGCCATCAACAAGCAAGATCTCATAATTAATTTCATTTGAGCATTCAAATACTTAAAATACATCAAATGATCAAAGGAATCATTTTTCCGTCAAATACTTTTCATGTATAATGAACGCCACTTAAATAAATTTCATTCTTAGGGAGGCAAAGAGAGAGAGAGAGATCTAGTAAAAATTTTCTTTTAATTATCACTGATTGATATTTAAAATAACCATAAATAAATAAATCATAATTTAATCTTTTTATTAAATTACTATATTAATCATAAATATTTTAAATTAATTATCTTATCATTAATTCATGATTTCAATTATATATTTATTAATTTATTTCATTGTTCTTCTTATTAATTTTGTATAGAAAATTTTGTATTAAAACAAATACATATAATTATTAATATTAATTTTTTATTTTGAGGTTTTTAATAAAAGATTCTAATTTTCTTTTATCTTTAAATATCTAATAATATTTTACAAATAATATATGTAAACTTTATCTATAATATTTTCTAAAAATAAGAGGTTAAATAGTAAAAAAAATATAGATATATAAAAATTATATGTTAAAATTTTTTTTTGACACCTCAAAACTACATCGCCTTTAATCTCTTACAGGAATATTACCAGATCTTTTTATCTGGAATGCCATTGGTCAACTTAACCCAATATCTTCGCGTGACTATTCTTTTTTTTAATTGTCGACCCAGTAAGCAAGATAAAAAATTATTGAACATGTTAAAAATCGAACATAAAGACCATCTATTTCATTAAAATACTTCAAAATGACAGAAATATAACAAATGCTTCAGTTTTTTATATATATATATATATATATATATATATATATATATATATATGTTTCTTATTCACAGAACTACTTAATAATTTGTGTTATGCAGGCTGTGCTTGAACAAGCATAACAATTAATTCAAATGAAACCAGGCCAAGTTAAATTAAAAGGAAAATAACTAGGTATCCTTTCAGAAGATAGTTAACTAGAATCAAAATGGAACTTGAGAAGTTTATAACAGAGATTCTCCACAAGTATTTTGCCAAAAGTCATGAATCCATAGAGCATGTTAGGCACGGTTGGTAGAAAGGCTTAGTGCAGCAGAGAGACATTCCTATACAGCACTACGGTTAGTCAACTAGCAACTACGCAACAAACGACAAAGAATAGAGATAAATAACAAACCTCTCTTTCACCGAACTCCTTCAGAATGACGAAATGAAACCCTCACCTTTGTCACACAACACGTCTAGCTCTACCGCTCAAAATCTTCCCTTGATCTAAACTAAAGTTTCGACTCCTAAGTCAAGGTGAAGGAAGATGAGTCAAGGAAAATTTTTGGCTGACAACGGGATGCAGGTTAGGGTTACAGTTTGGATAAATTTTTAAAATAAACACGTTTAAAATCGTAATTAGTGAATTAGGCATTAAAAAAAAAATTTTAAATACAGCCCGCTTAACCACGACTGATCGTATACACAAGCAGTCGCACGCTAAACGCGACCGCCTAAAGTAAATTTTTTTGTTTAATCAACCGAGATCGAAAGCTGCCCCAATCCGATTCGCAAGATCCCCGGCCACCGCTTAGGTAATTTGACCACCACCCACATTAGGTATTTTTTGAGGTTTTTTTTTTTTTGTAAAATGAAGAATATGTAAATGTGATTTTTATTTTTTGTGTTATGATATTATTAGTAAGTATATTATGTGATTAGCTAGTTTTAGGATTGATTTTAGGCAAATGTAATGCAGATTTTAGGTATTTTAGGTATTTTTTGAGTTTTTTTAATCTTTTCTTTTGTAAAATGAGAAATATGCAAATGTGATTTTGATTTTTGTGTGTGTTATTAAGTTATTAGTTAGTGTATTATATGATTAGCTAGTTTTAAGGTTGATTTCTAATGTAATGGATTTTAGGTATTTTAGGTATTTTTGAGGTTTTGGATTTTTTTTTTTTTGTAAAATGAAAATATGCAAATATGATGTTGATTTTTTGTATGTTATCATATATTATGTGAATAGGTAGTTTTAGGGTTGATTCCAGGCAAATGTAAAGTGGATTTAGGTATTTTTTGGAACTCCGTTTTATTTAATTCTGAAAATAACACATTTTCATGGAGATTTGGCATACCTTAGGAATCCTTCTGCTACTGCCTGAAAGAGATAAAGTAGAACTCAGAAGGAAAAAAATGAAGTTTAGGGTCATCGGTCAATTTGTGTCACATAATAGTAGTTTAGGATGGTTTTTTTCAATGAAAAATTCACCTTCAAATCTAGTAAATTAAGTGAGGGTCGTTATTATTTTGCGAAATTTTCACAAGAAAAAATTATGACTAAAAGTCATGGAATATTTGATTGATAATTTCCAACGGATTATTCTAAATAGCTATTTTTCTATAGTGTAAATAGCTAATTATTGTGTTCTAAGCAATTCATATAGTTCTCATGAATCTAATTGATTTAACCAGGTGTGCTATTCAGCATTCCTGCCTCCGATACATATATTTGATTCAAATATGAGTTCAGACACAATATGCTTGGTACTATATTACGGCGGCCAACTAAGTGTTAGTGACGATTTCTTCCCTACATATACTGGTAGAAAAAATCGTCCTATACAAGTTTCACAGACTTGATTTTAGCGGTACGTAATCGAATCATGAGGTCACTAAAAGTTGACTCAACATGGTTTAGGATTAATCTCATATGTAGATTTTCAATTGGTGCCAGTTTAATTGCTACACCATTAAATGATGACGTGTGTGATAATTAATGCAACAAGTGTACAACCTATAGTTGTGTACGCCGAAATTGAGTTGAAAAGAGCGGATGATAACGAAGTTCATACACTGAAGCTGAATTTCATCCAACTGAAGCTGTCCAAAATAATATACTACCACAGGAACCATATCAGACTGACCTCAATCAGGGTTTTCATAGGTAAGTACCTCGAAGTGATTATCTAATTAATATTTTTCATTTTAGTCTTATACACTGCATTCAAATGCACAGCACTGATGATATAGATGTATCTATATCTCCTATTCATGTTCATCATATTGCCTCAACTTTTGCTAGGATGGGTGAATATCATGACGGTCATGTTGCACCTTTACAAGCGAAGATGAGAGCTACGAAATAATGCCTAGCATAACAAGTTCTAAACAGATGACAAGAAGGTAACATTGGAGAACAATAATATCCAAATGGTGGGAACAATGCTTGTTAAGAGATTACTCTAACAAAATAATCAATCAAGAGCACATGTTCAAGAATAACGACACATTCAGCTACCCGATAAGAATGGGATGAAGAACTAAACTTTGATGGCCTCCCAACAGATTCTATTTTCCTAGAAGAGAATTTCATTCTAGTAGACTTAAATGAAGGGATGTGTTTCCATGACAAAAGGCACCTTAAATTTACTATTCAAGATTGGTCCATAACAAACAATATGGAATATGTAACATGTGACTCTAACAAGATGACGTTCAATATACTTTGCACCCATAACAGTCATTCCAATAGGCCATGTTTATGGCATCTACTTGCTCCGGCGAGCAAGAGGCTTGGTGGTGCCTGGAGGATTTCTAGTATGACTATCCCACACACATGTTCTCATTCAATATTGAGCACCGGACATAGACAGTGCACTTCACAGTTTATTAACTACTACATCCAACCTGTCATTAGATGCCAGTTGGACTTAAAACCCAGGGAGATTATTGGTCGTATGAAATCAAAATTTAACATTAGGGTGTCCTACATGAAAGCTTGGGATGCACGTAGAAAGGCTATACAGGCTATTTTTTGATTGGGAAGAGTCATACCGTCACTAGATCACTTCATGACTATTGTATGTGTAGGCAAGCATAGTGTACCGCATTCAGTCAAGTGAATCTATTTTGGCATATTTTGGTCATTTGGGCCATCTATAGTCAGTTGGAAATTTTGCAGAGCAGTCCTAAGTCTTGACGGTACATTTCTCCTGGGAAAGTACAGAGGCACTCTTCTTACTGCAGTTGGTATTGATACAAATAATGGCTTGTATCCTCTGGCATTTGCAATAGTTGAAGCAGAGTGCAATGAGTCTTGGAGTTAGTTTATTAGGGACTTGATTCCGCTTATATGTACTCAACCCGATGCATTATATTACACCGACATTCGCTGCGTGGATGTTGTGAATTTTTTTCTTGGGCAAAACACCGCCACTGCTTACGCCATCTCAGAGAGAATTTCAAGAAGGCATGCAGAATTATGGGAATTTTTGATGCTGAGTTTGTGTGTCAGAAGATGAACATGGCAGATAATACAACTGACATTCACACCTTCACACGTTGCATAAGGAATATCAAAGCGATCGTTGAGTGGTCGCTTGCAAGAGATGTGGAGAAGTGGTCCTTGAGTAATGATGGGATATCGATATGGCACAATGACCACTAACGCGTTAGAGTGTTTCAACGATGCTCAAAGATTACTCTATTTTTTATGTTACTATCCCCACGGTATTGTACATCTGGCTAATATTTTTTCTTGTTAACTTGCACTTTCAAAGGTTGTCTCGTAGACATGTGAAATGGCATCGAGGAAGGACGATTGTTGAGATGAGCTGAGGGAGACATCCGAGGCGATGGTATACCAGATCATGTCCAACCACATGTTACATCCACATTCGCATAATGCAACGCAAGGACCTACTACCTTTACGCTATCGTGATGGACATTTTATAGGGATTCATATTTGGATCTACCAGATGCTAAGTTTCTGATGCACCTTAGAGCATACATATTGTTCACTATAGTTGCTTCTTGCCGATACATCCGTCCGAGGTATATTTACTGATTACCAATGTCTTTGGATGATTTGAGCTTGTTCAGCAGGTACTCCATTGGTGCAGCTGTGTTAGTACACTTATACAGGGAGTTGAATGAGGCAACTAGGCCAAAGCGGACTAACATGGCAGGATGTCTACACCTACTTCAGGTTTGGTCGTGGGAGCATGTACATGTTGGCCGACCTACATTGCAGGTACCCTTTCCAGCAGAGCTGGATGGTTTGAGCGTTGGTTGCAGGTGGAATGAGGGTTACCTGCGAGAGATGACACCCGCCCATTTTAGAGTCTACAGAGATGAGCTTGACAGGCTATTACAGAGTCAGGTATGAGTCAGTGGACATTTGATTCATATTTCTACCTCCACAATCTTATGTGTGACATTTATTTTTTCTATCATATGCGTTATATGGGAGCCCTATGAGATTCGCACTAGAGTGGCGGTCCGCTTGGCGGCTATTTGGCTCACTTGATCAGAAAAGGGTTGAGTGGTACCTTCGATCGCGGTGCTCAGCTTGGTCTATCCTAGTAGACATGGCATATAGATCCTTCATTTCAATGGGTGGATGGTCGTGGGAAGGCGATGTTGATTTGGGTTGACTATCACCCGGGTTACATATCACCTAGGAGTCGATGATTGATTATTATTGTGGATGGCGTTACACCTCTGTTGACCCGGTTGTGTCGGTACATGAGGTGGTATCGGTCTGAGCTTCCTTGTACATGCTGGGGCTCAGACCATTACCACCACTTATCCTCGAGCTCTAGAGAGAGAGTAAGCGAAAAATTGTATGCTAATCAAATATTTACGTTATGATAGCGAATTATATACTTGCCTTTCGGCGAGAACATATCTTGAACACAAGATATTTTTCATCCTTATTTTGGGAGAGACGGGACCGACTTTCGTCAATCAACACTTATGAGGAGTTATGCGAGGAACTATAAGAAGTTGCACATATCGAGATAGCATGCAGATACTGAGATGAAGCGGTAGTTCTTCGCAACACCTTCGTCTTCTCGGAGGCACATCTTGTAGGATTTGCCGGTCGTTATCATATACCGGTCGGTCCATGCAATTACCTATTTGGCACACCAACTTCGTACTCTTATCAGGGAGCCATGTTCAGTCCATTTCAGTCATGGCAGGCAGCAGACCCTTCTATGTATCCTCACCCACCGATCTACATGCCGCATATGCAGGAAGTTTACCCCACGTCCCCTTCCGGCCCGGGACCATCATAAGAGATACGATGTTACACCCTCGATGATACAGATCATGACCATCGAGATGAAGTGCAGCATCAACAACACCATTTGCGAGACCGACCTCGGCGACCGCCTGCTCAGTACACTCTAGGGAGTGACGCACTTCCACCACGCAGGCACCGCTGTCGTTAGATGTCCTCAATTATCGTATGTAGTTGTATATCATCTGATAGCTTGATGTACATTATTTTGTCAATGTTTTATATTTCTTATGTACACTGCATATCAAGACACCGTTTATCTATGTTATATATTTCCAGTTTAAGTAATTTGCATTTTTTTCTTGGAATATCAGAGATATCTTGTTGGTATTGAACTGTCAGACTTTAGAAATTTTGGGGAAGTAGATAATAGCTATGAATTTGTCATGCTTGCAAACTTTGTAGTGAGATTGCCACAGCTACTATTTTTTTTGCAAACTTTGTAATGATCCATCCACTGTAGCTATTTATGAATCCATACTTTCCACAAAAAACTACTGCGTAACGGTCCAAATTCGCATCTTTGCATCAACATAAAAGTAGTGTGGAATTTCGTGTCAATTTCAACGATACCAAGTTTGTTAAATTCCAACAATGGATGACTCCGGTGCGGTCAAAATACCGTGCCTGGTCGCCATAATTAAGAACGCGCCGCTGATTTATGGATGAGCATTGACGAACTCTGCTACGCAAGGAGCCATAATCTAAATTTTCAATCAACATAAAAGTCGTGGAAAATTTTGTGCCGATTCCAACGATACTAAGCTCGCTAAATTCTGACAAAAGACGACTCCGGTACGACCAAAATACCACGGCTGATTGCAATATTCAAAATTGCGCCGCAGATTTTTTCGCGCATTGGAGAAATCTGCTATGCAAGGAGCCACAATTGCATTTTTTGGTCAACATGAAAGTCGTGGGGAATTTTGTTCTGATTCCAACGATACTAAGCTCGCTAAATTCTGATAACAGACGACTCCGGTACAGCCAAAAAACTGCGGCTAGTTGAAAGATTTTTTTTTAAAAAAAAATTCTCAGGAGCAAGTCGCCCGTTTAACGGGCAACTGATGCTTAAAAAAAAAAATTTTTAGTGTCTAATCTGATAATTAAGATTTTAAATATGCTTATTTTAAAAATTTAGCATTACAGTTTTAGGTTAGTGAACAGGCTATCAGATTATTTGCATTGGATTAATGATAGGGGACGGTCAACTGAGCCTTTAATTAAAAAATTAATTTAATTAATCTTATTTTATTTAATAAATTGTAATAATAAGTTAATTAAATTTAGTATATATTATTAGTGTTTTATGAATTAATAATTTGTTTTATATAAATGTAGTTCGGCTTGTTTAATTTTTATGAGCTTATTCACTATCGTTAAATAATAATTTTAATTGAGCTTCTTAAAAAAATTTATAAATATTAAATAATAATATTTATTAAATTTTTTAAAGAACTTATTAGTGAGCCTTAAATTTTACTTTTTATGATCATAATTGAATCGAATAGAGAGTTGTTCAAATTTATTCATTTACTAATCATATTTCCATAAAATATTAAAATTTATTTAATTAATTAATCGAATAATCATGAATGATCACAAATCAAGCTGAGTTAAGGGTAACTTATTGAATGCTCGGTTTGTTCGAAGCTCTAATCTAAAGAAATTTATTAATTGTATTTATAAAATATATTTAAATTTATTTGATTAATTAATCGAATAATCATCGTTAATCAAGCGGAGTTAAGAGTAACTTGTCGGATGCTAGGTTCGTTTGAAGCCCAAATCAAGAGAAATTAAATGGAGATATAATGGAGTGGTAGTAACATCTACCTAATCATATGTTTTGAATTAGCTTAAATAAATTGAGCATAGGTTACGATGTGATACAGAAGTTTCTCACAATCAGTTTGGTTTCATGCCAAGTAGATCTACTATGGATGCTATACATTTGTTAAGGGGTTTGATGGAGAAGCATAGAGAAAGTAAGAAGGATCTACATATGATATTTATTGATTTAGAGAAAGCTTATGATAAAGTTTCAAGAGATGTTCTTTGGAGAGTTCTAGAACAGAAAGGAATTAATATTGGTTATATTCAAGTCATTAAGGATATGTATACTAGAGCTGTTACTTGTGTCCAAACACAAGGAGGATTGACAAAATATTTTTCTATTTCAGTTGGATTACATCAAGGATCAGCTTTAAGCCCTTATCTTTTTTACTTTAGTTATGGATGTTCTTACTAGGCATTTACAAGAAGATGTACCTTGGTGTATGCTTTTTGCTAATGACATTCTTCTTGTTGATAAGACTAGAGAGGAGTCCAACAGAAACTTGAATTATGGAGGTCAACTCTAGAGTCTAAAGGTTTTCGTTTAAGTAGATCTAAAATTGAATATATGGAGTGTAATTTTAGTTGTAGAAGTTCTAGTGGTAGTGTTGTGACATTAGGTGAACAAGTCATTAATAAGAGTGAGCATTTCAGATATTTAGGCTCTATTGTTCAAAATGATGGTGAAATAGATGGAGATGTTATTAATAGAATTCAAGTTGGATGGTTGAAGTGGAGGAATGCATCTAGCCTATTATATGATAGAAAAGTTCCACTTAAACTTAAGGGAAAATTTTATAAGATGGGTGGTAAGACCTGCAATGACTTATGGTGCAGAATATTGGCCAATAAAAGAGAAGCATAAGACTAAGTTAAGTGTTATTGAGATGAGAATGCTTAGGTGGATGAGTGGCTTTACTCTTAGAGATAGAATGCAAAATGAGTATATTCGGGAAAAAGTTGGAGTAGCTCCAGTGGTAGATAAGATTAGGAGAGTCACCTTAGATGGTTTGGCCACATAAAGCGTCGTCCGATAACCTAATTAGGAGAGTAGATGCATTAGATTTGCCTTATGTTAAGAAAGGTAGAGGTAGACCTAAAAAGACTTGGTTAAGATGTATAAAAATGATCTTAGTATACTTGATTTAAATGAGAATTTGACACATAATAGGACATAATGGAGACGAAGGATTCATGTATGTGAAAGAAAAGTTCCACTTAAACTTAAGGGAAAATTTTATAAGATGGGTGGTAAGACCTGCAATGACTTATGGTGTAGAATATTGGCCAATAAAAGAGAAGCATAAGACTAAGTTAAGTAAGATGAGGATGCTTAGGTGGATGAGTGGCTTTACTCTTAGAGATAGAATGCAAAATGAGTATATTCAAAAAGTTGGAGTAGCTCCATGGTAGATAAGATTAGGGAGAGTCACCTTAGATGGTTTGGCCACATAAAGCGTCGTTGTGATAACGATTAGAGAGTAGATGCTAGATTTGCCTTATGTTAAGAAAGGTAGAGGTAGACCTAAAAAGACTTGGTTAAGATGTATAAAATACGATCTTAGTATACTTGATTTAAATGAGATTTTGACACATAATAGGACACAATGGAGAGAAGGATTCATGTAGCCGATTCTCACACACACACACACACACATATATATATATATATAACAAAATCTTGTTTTTTTTTTTAGTTTTTTTCTCCATTTTGCAGGGAAGTTTCAAACTGATGTTGGCAAAGCTTGGGCATTGGAAATCGCATCAAGGAGGAAGAAGCTAGAGTTAACAGGAATATCACCTAAGCTCTTTTGAGAGAGTCATCAAGCATTTATCTTCTTGAGTTTGTTTGGGGAACTAAGTCTTTCTCAGATAATAATTGATTATAAAATTATTGTAGGAAGAAAATATTATGTTATTTTTTTAATATGGATGATGATATTGTAATGAATTGATAGATGCATTTGAAGGGTTGATGAGTTCAGTCTTAGGAAATTGGTCTTAGGGTTTAGGAAACTATGAATTGATAAAATTTTTCTGAAATAGTTGGAAGTTTGTTAGTCAATGCTAATGTGAGAAAAATAAAATTGATAAGAAGTTTTTTTATTTGAACGCTTTTCTTATAGGGTATAATAGGCTAATTTCTTTTCTTCCTTTGCAAAATAAATATAAATGTAAGAAAAAGGATTAATACTAACCTCAAGTAATAGAATATAGGTTTGTTGTTATTAAGAAAAGAGGTTATGATGTGAAATGGTTCTTTAACAATTCAGTATGTCATTGCACTATTGAGTTGGAGATATATTTGGACATTTATAAGTGTAAATGAGCCCAATATGAGCTGCCAGGCTATTTCCCCAACCCATTAAACCATGTTTTAGAAGAGTTGCAAAAATAATGACATTTATTTAATTGATTCATAATGCTTAGTTTAACTTAAGTAAACATGGTTAATTTAACCATGATTAAGTTCATCTATCCTAAGTTTCAAAGTCCTTGTATAGAAGACAAAATGAACGAGTCATTTTATCATCCATATGAGTCTAATGAGTTAATGTTGAATTAAGAGTCTTTTTTTCCTTTCTTTCTATTTGATTAAATCCAATAGGTTACTAAGGAGCAATTTGGGATCATCTTTATATTTAATTATAAATTTTGTTTTCTTTAAAAATTTATTTAGATTTTAGTACAAAATAAAATATATTTAATGATATTTATTTTAAAATACTCAAAATATCTAAAGAAATATTTGATTAGTTTTTAAAAATAATATGATTTAATTTTAAAAGTAAAAAAATATATTAGACAGACATGCTATTAAAAAATATAAAAATAAAAAAAAGTAAAAAAAATATAAAATATAATTGATCCCAAACAAGCTCTATGAATAGAATTCAATTGGAATTTGACCACTTAATTACACACCCAAAGAAATGTTTATACATTTACTGTATCCAATATAATTAAAATTTTAGGAAATTAATATACAAAATTGTAATAATCAAAGATCAAAAATATAAATCTTTGCATATTGATATGTCAATTACATACAAATCACTAGAGTCAATAATTGACTTGACACAACATATAGAAAATTGCACATAAACTAGAATAAAAAAATTATGAGTTAATAATGCTTTGATTAACTTTCTGTCCTGATTTAGGTTGAAAATATTTGATATGCTAAATGTTGGCTCACAAATTGAAAATTGACATTATTTTAATTTGAATTTGATCTATTCTAACTTACATGTTAAAATGAGCCACTCTCATCGTGTTTGAGTTAGCCTGATTTTAGATTATTTAGGATCATGTTGATGGTCTAGACTCATTTAATAAATAGAACATGATCATATTATACATATTCGGATTAGGGCCAAATTTGGGAACACTCGAACTCGAGATACTTATCCAAAATTAAAAGCCCCGATTCAAATCAATTTAAGTTATAACTTAAATAATTAGTTTTCTCATTAAGTGATAAATAATTAACACACCTTAAAATCAAAAAATAATAACATAATTATTACTTATTTGATATGATTTTTAAAATTTATTCCGCTATTGTTAAAATTAAAATAATAAATATATCCTACAATTTTAACTCTAAAATTTACAATAGAGTATCACTTGGTTAATTAACTTGAAAATTGACATATTGGATATATGGGATGGCCTCTACCTCTCATAATTTTTTGGGATTAATTTGCTAAGTATATTAGGAATACCATAATTTTCCGCTCTAATTATCCCTTTTGAGTGATTTAATAATTATTAAAATTGAGAAAATTATGAAATTAGTTAGGGAAGGTTATTTAATCATTATAATAATAAAGATGAGGATAAATAATTAGGACCTCCCCACATAATTGTTTCCTCAAAATCATTCTTAAGTCCTTTAATTAAGTGATTATGTAATTAAATGAAATAAAGAGAGAGAGAGAGAGAGAGAGAGAGACTTAAAATAAATAAATAAAATTATATCATCCTAATTAGTACAATCAGCAAGATTAATTTAATTGATCCTCCTTATGTGCCTAATTAACATAAGAGTTTTGATGAAATTGTGATTTTCCATAAGTTTGGGAAACCATGAAAGTAATTAGCTTAATCCTTTGAATTCAATTAATCATTTAAGCATGGGCCAAATTACATTAGAATCTTTAGGATATTGCTAATTTTATTTTCAATTGTACAATCATGTTTCATAGGCCCTTGCTTAATGGTTAATTAAACTAAGGGACTCTTTGGGATGGTGACTAATTGACTTGCTAATGAACTAAATCAAATTAAGTCATAAAATTTTATTTAATTTTTTTAAATTCATTAACTAACTAACATGGGTATGGGTTAAATACATTGATCTTGCTCTCCTCGTTAGAATTAAATAATTTAAAATACAAAATCTAAATCTTAAAGAAATTTTGATTAGGCTTAAGGTATGTTTATTTAATATAGTTGTCCTTGGGTTCTAATGAAGCTAACTATGTCATTTGATGATGTTTAATTGTCTTGTTTCAATTATCATAAATTTTCATGTCATATGTTTCATACATTCATGTTTTAAATTTAAAAGAAAAAAAAGTTGCATCTAATTGCATGATGTGGGAAATAAACTATATAGTATGGTTATTATCATTATGTAAATCTCAAATTATTTTCTCTTTATGTAAGAATTAGATGCTAACTATCAATAATTATAAAACAATCTTTATGTTTTCAAGTCTTATTGTTAGTAATAAAACTCAAATAAAGATTTATTTTTACAAGATAATAACCTATAACTTTTCATGATTCCATTTTATATCCAAATATGTATGCATTTATATTTGAACGTGCAAGTATATAGTCTGGATATCCCAGGAATACGAGGCTTTAAGTAGTCCTAAAGAGGTCTTAGATAATCTCACTTTCCTGGTTTAACAAAGGCACATACTTACATAACTTTCTAATACACTTGTATGCGTATGATTGGATATGAAGTGAGATTCTTTTTTTTACAAAATTTATGGATATTTGTGTTTAAGTGTGTCAAAATGAATATATAAAGTGAATGTGAATTTGTTGACCTCACTTTTTTAGACTGAGCTCTCAATCACTTCTTCTTAGACCTAGGGATCTTCTAGACACTAAGATTTCCTTAGTCATAAGATACTTCTAGTGATTAGGTGAATACTTAACCTAAGCCTAGAAACTTATAAGGATTTATCATGGGATTAGCCCATGCCTTAGGGATTTGGAAAATCACCTACCCTATAGCCTAAACCCAATCCATAAGCACCTTCTTAAATCCAAATCTCAAACTAAACCTCAGATTCAAATCCAAATCCAAATACCAAGACCAAATCCAAATTCCAAATAAAATGATTCAAACCCAAAAATCAAATCCAAGCTCCCAAAATCATCCCTAAGCCATATGATTGGATTCCATGGACTTAGCCAAATTTCCATCAAATCCAATCCAAACTTGATTGATTTCTTCATGAATCAATCATACCTTCAAAAATCTTCACAAATATAAATGAAACATACACTCAAATCATCAAAATTAAATCAAACTAAATTAAATAAAATCAAATCTCCTTTTAAGCCCTTTGGACCTACCTCCATGGACTTAGCCAAATTTTCCTCCAAAGCCCTTCAAACTCAATTGATTTTCTTATAAATCAATTGTACCTTCAATTATCTTCTCAAATATAAATAAATTCTGCAATCAAATAGCCAAGATCAAATCCAAATAAAATTAAAACCTAAATTTGAACCCTTTGAGCCAATTCCTTGGACCCAACCAAATGACATAAAAATCAAACCAAAACCAATGTATTTCTCTTGAATAAATCATCCCTTCATTTACCATTCCAAATATAAATAAAATCTGCAATCATCAAGACAAACCAAAATCAACCCAAGTCAAATCCAACTTAGCCTTTTTGACTTGAGAATTTCAAGTGAACCAAAACTCATTTGAACCCAAATCAATTGTAATTAGATTTATATATCAGTCCTAAATCCATATATAAACGAAACTAAATCAAACTCAACCCAAAATCAAGCCAACTAAATCCAATTGGCTCACTTGACCCAAAGTGACCAATTTGACCAATTTGAACCAAAATTCAATTAAATACAAATCAAAGTGAATTAAGCGAGTCCAAACTTCATGGCATGATTGTTGATCATCTTAGGATGATCAATTGATGTAAATTGGGTCAAACCATATCAACCTAGCCCTTTGCCAAGTCAACCCATTAACCCATGTGAACCAAAACTAGCCAAATTACAACCTAAGCCAAATCTCTTGAAACCAATGATTCATACTAACCCAAAATCAACATTTGAACATGACTTGACCTTTAATTGAGCCGAAAAAAAATCTAATTGGCCCTCTTGACCCAAGTTTACCCAAATTAACCTAAATGGAAAAAATGTGTCAAATCAAAATCCAATCCAAATTAATTTCAACCAATGTCTCAAGTTCATTCCAAATTGATTGTTGTACTTGACCAAAGCCTCAATTGAGCTCAATTGACTCGCTAGAATCAAATGACCAATTGGACCCAGCTTGACCTAAATGGTCAAACCAACCTAAAACCCAATCAAACCCAAATTGAACTCAACCAAAGCTCACAACACATTCCAAATAATTAACCAAACCTAAACCATGCCATGACCCAAGCCAATTCGATCAATTGGGTAAAATTGGTCAATTTAACCCATTTGATCCAAATGAACTCAAATGTGTCTAAATCAAATCTAAACCAAATTGATCCAAACCAATGACACCAACACACTCCAAATGGTCATGTGAACTTGACCTAACCCTTGGTTTGACCTAATATGACTAATTGGTCAACCTAATCCAATGTGACCCAATTTGACCCAATCGTTGACCAATTCTCTAGAACCACTAGTCATAGCTCCAGTGAGGTATGCCATTGAAACCATCCCCTAGGTAGAAATGGTTTGGTCCTTTGTGAAGAAAAGTTGCATGTCACAAGATTTCCACCGTTGGATCTCTTCATTTTTCTTCCATGATGGTGTTGGATCGATTTGATCTTCATTAGAGCTTGGGTGAGCTCGGATCGAGTGATGAACGATGGACGATCTCCGTCTTTAGCAACTTAGGAGGAGACAGATCATGGATCATCCATTCTACACGACTGGAACAGATGGTCCTCATCAAATCACGCTAGATTAATCGGATTAATCCTATTAAGCTGCAGCTTTGATCATGGTCGTTAAATTTTAGATCGGACGGTGCATGAGAAATTGCATCCCGCCGCCAGATGAGTCAGCCCACAGATGTGACAACTTAAAGAACCAATCTCGTGGTGCCATGTAGAAAGTACATCACGTCAGTGCGCCATGTGGCCTCAACGGGATTAAGGTTAATTAAATGCATTTTAATCATTAAAACTTCCAAAATTCAAAACTAATTGTAGAAAAATTTAAAAATACAAATAAACACTTATTTTAAAGGTATTTTAAAGGAGAATTTAATAAAAAAATTCCCATTTGATTATGAATAGTAATTAAGGCTTAATTATAAAGTTTTACTCATTAATTACTTAAGTAATTAACCCCAAGTTTTGTGGGTTCATTTAAGGGGATGACTTCTGCTTCCTTTAATTTTTTTAGGGTTAATTTCTTACTCAATTAGGGTAATCAATCAATTAAGCCCTAATTACTTCATATTTTAATTAAGTGATTAATTAAGCTCCTAAGCAGTGTTAAATTAGTTAATTAAGCTTGTAACCTCTAATTTACATTGGATAAATAGTGGGAATGAGATTAGGACCTCTTTTCTAATCCCTTTCCCTAAGTTTATTTTAATTAAGGTAAGCTTAATTAATGTGAGCATTAATGAAGTTATTAATTAACTAATTAAATTACTTAATTAATCAAGCTAAAATTTAAACCATCTCTGATTTTAGTTAATTGAGTCTTAGATAGACTCTTAGGTGTTCAATAACCTAAGAGAATCTTAACGAAATTATAATTAACCCATATGTGTGGGAGAATTATAAGAGTACTTAATTAAGTCTCTTAGCTTAATTAACCATTAATTGTGAGCCAATTGCATTAGGCCCCTTTCTTTTCTTATGATCATTACTAATTTTATTTCCAATGCATATACATATCATGTTGGTTCATAATTATTTGGGTAACTATGTTAAGGTGATATAGGAAAGGGGTAATTAATGGACTTAACTCATATTATAACCTAATTAGTTTATAAAATTCACTTAATCACCTTTCATTAAACAAAATTAATTCAAAAACATAGAAATGGGTAATGATCATCAAATGTTCTCTCATATCTTTAAATCAAATTGAAATATGAAATTAAAAATTACATTAAAAATATTTGGTGTGTTTTAAATGATTTTATTTGATGTGATTGTCCTTAGGAATTAATTTTTTTGAATGAAATCATATGTTTATGTTTATTTATTCCTCTCCAATCATATTAAATATTGTATGTCATTTGATTGATGCATTCACCTTTTGCAAAATTAATTAAATCAAATGGTTTATTTTATGTCAAGCTTGTATGAGTTGATTCAATTTAAATATATTTCATTCATGTGTTGATTTGTATAAGTATGAATGTTAATGGGTATATAGTTTGTACATCCCGAGAATATGAGGTTTTAGCTAGCTCCAAGGATATCATTTGATTACCTCACTTCCCTAGTTAACAAAGGCACGCATCCATTTGATTTCATTTTTATGTATTTCAACACTAGAATTTGGATAAAGCTTTAATTCATACACATAAATAATTCAATTAAAAAATACAATATTTGCATGATTTTTATTCTCTTTATTATGAATACATGTATGTATTTAAGAAAAATGGGTATATTGGACATCTCGAGAATAGAAAATGAGGCTCAAGGAGGTCATTTAATTACCTCACTTCCTGGTTTAACAATGACATGTACTTGCTTATGTCTTTTATACATGTATGTGTGTATTTAATTAAAGAATGGTAATCATATATTCTATCAAAAATACATGCATTTATAATTGTTTGAATGATTGAATTAATTGATCATGTGACTAGGAGCTCTCTTTCTTATATTCATGTGTGCAAATTTACATATATTTGAATGCAAGTGGGTATATAGTTTGACCATCTTGGGAACACGATGCTTTAGCTAGTCCCAAGGAGGTCATTTGATTACTTCACTTTCATGGTTAACAATGACACATACCTATTTAATTTCATCCCTATATATTTTTCTATAAGAATATAGATAGCGCTTTAAATTAATATGACTAAATAATTCAATCAAAAAACAAAAATATGAATTTCAAATATACACATCTACATTCATCATCTATGTGCTAAAACATATTATATGTGTATTCAATAAATTAATCTTAAGATGCTTTCATATTGAATAGAATTATTTAAGTGAACCTAAATATAGGATTAATTTAAAATGGTAATAAGACATCCACTAAAGAGAAATAAATTAAATTAAAATACTTTAGAAAGTGGCTTAAGATAGGGACGAAAGAGGGCAACCTCTTTTCTTCTCTTTACAACACTTAGTTGTTAAGTTTAAGTCAAATAAAATAAAAGAAAACATAAACTAAAATTTCCAAATCAATTAAACCACTTAAAGTGAAATCATCCATTTCATGTTAAATTAAATCTTTCTACACTTACAAAATCATAACCTTAATGCCTAGTTAAGACATATCACACAAGCCTTAATACACACACATTACAATTAAGTCACTACTTCTAGCTTTATGTTAGGATGACATGGTGTGATGTATATTTTATTTTATGATGTATTATTTAAGACTGGATGTTAGGGTGTATATTTCGTAGACTGGATGTTAGGCCACGATTAGCCTAATCATGCTTTCTATAGAGGAATGTATTTATGGGGTCGCTCTAAAAATAAATAAAAAAATTTATATATTTTTCTAGCAAGTTTCTTAAGCCTCTAAGCATAATCCAAATTATGATGTGCATGGTGCTAAGTCCAAATTATAAATATAACTATTTGGGGTTGTATGTATGTTTAACTAACACTTGTTTTGTAGGTGTAGTTAGATTTACTTTTCCTATTTTTAATGTAATTTTGCATTATGAATTAGGACTAGTGTTATGGAGGTTAAGGCTGAGCATTAGCTAGAAAGCTTTATTTTGGGAAGCCATGTGATGCCTTTGAAGTGTAGTAAATCAAATCAAATGGAGCTATGAATATAAAGACATGAGGCTTGAAGAATAAAAACCCCATTATAACATTCATTCATTATAATTGTAATTATTCTTTTGTAATTTTGTGTTGTATAAGGGTAGAGCTCATCTACCCATATTTTCTTTTGGTTGTACGACAGTACCCAATTGCACCAGCCTTTTATTTTTTTGCGCTCATTTTATAAAATTGATTAATGTTGTGTTTAAACTATGCATTAGAAATTGTATGATTTTTCTTAATTT
Source organism: Cymbidium sinense (assembly GCA_021442155.1). Lineage (NCBI taxonomy): Eukaryota > Viridiplantae > Streptophyta > Magnoliopsida > Asparagales > Orchidaceae > Cymbidium > Cymbidium sinense. The sequence goes on along the minus strand of CM038231.1, from coordinate 2,733,885 downwards.
TTAAAATGATTGATGCTTTAATGTGTGGCCTAGAATTAGTTAGGCTCTTAAAGAAAAAATATATTTTCTACCAACTACAACTCATAACTAAAATTTTATACAACTCAAAATCTCACCATAAAGCTTAGGCATTAAACAAGATAATTAAAAGATTTAGTAACCCCTTAGTTGTATGGTTGAATGTTTCACAACATACATATCATATTATCTCACTCTTTCTAAGAGAGGTTTCCATCCTTACGCGATGGGGAAGGCTTGACTAGGGCCTCCTCTATGTTGGAAAACACCTCTTTCTCTTTGATTTTATCCCATGACTGTACTGCATCATACATTTAGACATACAAAAAATTCTAAAGCCTTTGTCAAAATTGAAGTGTCCAAATTAAATAAAATTTGAAAAGATTTGCATTTGTATATTATCATTACTCATACCACTCATACTCTAGTCTCTTAGGAAGTGGAATTAAGGACTTTAGTCTCTTTCTAAACTAATAACATCCTAACTATCTTGCAATTCATATGATCACCATGAATTTGAATCATAGGGAGTTAGTCGGCCACTCCAAATGGTTGTAAACCCAATGTGATGGTTTATCCTCTCTTGTGGAGGTAAATCTTATGCCCATCTTTGCTTAGATTTAAGTGCTATTCCTAAAGCTTCCTAAATTTAGGTTTCAAGGTAGTTGTTTCCTTCGAGCTACAAGCATAAATTCTCACCTCTTATGTGTCTCCACAACCTTGTGTTGATGGATTATAAGCCCTAGTAATCTAATAAAATTTCAACTCTAACAAAATATTTCTCTTCAACTTCAAATATATAAGCCAAATTATAGGATATATTAGAATGCTCACTAGGCTTTCTAGTACCATGAGCATTCCATATATGTTCCCTTTGGCTTCCAAAATAAGTCTTCTCCTTGATCTTTCCCATTTTATTATCCAAATATATCCAATTTATTGATAATATATCTTTGAAATCTTTAAAGACAATAATTGCCTATTTTAATCGAGAGTATTCCTAAGGAATTTACCTTCCTTAGGATGTAATTAACTATAGGGGCTTGCCCCCATAGGGAACTTTAGAAGCCGATTTAATATAAATCCTATTTTATTCATTCATATAAAGTAGGAGAAAAATCTCTAGTACATTCAAAGACCCATCATACTTTAGGAGTCCTTATTAGGTGATTAGGTCCATTGATGGGTGATGTCTCTATCTTTCGAGATAGTATATCATACCTCCATATCGTACCCAATCATTTCAATAAGTACCTCTACGATCTACATGGTGTCCCCCCACATCTAAAAATAAACACCACAGTATTTGAACTTGCAAGTATATGTTCTGGAAATCCCAGGAACATGAGGTTAACTAGCCCCAATGGTGTTAAATAATTTCACTTTCCTGGTTTAACAAAGGCACGTACTTGCATAACATTCTTACACACTTTCATGCATAAAATGAGACTCTTTTGTTACAAAAATTATGCATATCCATATTTAAGTATGCAAAAATATGTATAATATGTATGCATATGTATTAAATTAAAGTGAAGTAAAATGAAATGAGATTGTAATGTTATTGATAATGAGACTAAAATAATAAAAGCATTATACATTTGATGGTGGCTTGGCTTCATTAACCTTAAGATGCCTTTCATGTTTAAATAAAATTCATTAAGTCAAATCCAAATATAGGATTGATTGAAATTCATGATTCATTATGAAAATTTCAAAAAATTAAAAAATTCATATTTTAGAATCAACTTAACATAAGGATTAAAGGGGTTCAACCGCTTCTTCTTCTCTACAATGATAAATTATAAGTAAAAGTTAAAAGAAAATATGTGATTTAAAACTCAATTAAAGTATTAAACTAATTGAAATGTAACCACCTTTAATAAGGAGTTTAAACATTAGAAAATCCCAGTCTTAATGCCTAAGCAAGACATACCACACTTTAGCTATAGCACACATATTAGAATACTATGTCACCAATCTTAGTATTAAGTTAGGCTAGTGATTGTTATGGTGATATCTTTTGTTTTGTGATATAATATTTTTTAGGTTGAATGTTAGGATTGCTTGTGTGTAAAATAGATGTTAGGCTGTTATTAGCCTAATGGTGTTTTCTATAATGAATTGTGCTTAAGGGACCACTATAATAATAAAATATAAAATTTCTTTTGCTTGTAGGTGCTACTTAAGTCCCTAAGTATAATCCAATTAGGAAAATAGGCTTGATTACTCAAGTGCAAGTTGCTAAACCCAAATATGTGAAATGTAATTGATTTAGCTAACATCTATTTTGCAAGTACAATTAGATTTAATTTATCACAAAATATGTAATTTTTGTAAAAGGATTAGGATTAGACTTATGGTGATTAGGATGAGCAATGACTAGAAGGAAAAAACTTGAGAGGCCTTGTAAAGCTTGGACTATTCAAATCCAAAAATGAATATGACGATGAATTGAAGGCCCCCATAGATTTTTTTCCTTTAATTGTAATTCTAATTATAATCTGGCTTGTATAAGGGTAGAGCTCGACAACTCAATTTATTTTCATTTCTAGGGTGTATGACGGAATCCGGTTACACCAACCTTTTTTTTTTTAACGAAATTCAAATGTTTGATTATTGTGTTTACATTGCGCAATAGAAGTGGTATGCTTTTTATAGGTTTCTTAAAGTGTGTATGTTTGATGTGTGGCGGATACGATAGACTTTTTAAGATAAAATTAAATTTCATACCATCATTAATAACTTTAACTAAATTATAATGAACTCATAACTTCAGTTTAAAGCTTAAGCTTTTATTCAAGAAAATGAAAGATTTATTAATCCCTTAGCTAGATGTTGTATGTTTTAACATCATACATATGCATATTTTCTCACTCTTGAAGATAGGGGATCTTCACTCTTGCACGATAGGGGATAGTCTTGACCTGGGAGGGTAGTCCCTTATAATGGAGAACACCCCTTGTAACTGATTTATTCCATAACTACTTTCATCATGCATTTAGGCATAAATTCTTCTAAGCTTGAGCCCAAAATGATGAGTCAAAAGTGGAATAAAAATATGTAAATGTTATTGCATTAGCATAGGTCATAATTTGCACACCGATCATGATCTAGTCTCTTAGGGAGTGAGTTTAAGACTCTAGGTTCTTTTCTGATTAATAATAGCCTAGATATCTTACATTTACATATGACTAGCCTACATGGTTTTAAAACGTAAAAGGTGTTAGCTCAACCATTCTAGCGATTGTAAATTAAGAGTCGAATTCATTCTCTCTTGTGAAGTGAACCATCATATCCCACTTTCCTCGAATAGATTTAGGTTAGGCTTTTATCTTATGTTAGAGCACTCTAGATCAAGGTTCTGAGGCTGCTTGTTTCTCTCTTGCTATGAGTATGAGTCTTCACATCCTAGGCATTTTCACAATCTCGTGTTGTTGGAATATGAGTCATAGCTTTCTAATAAAATTTCAACTCAAATAAAAATAACTTCTCTCTTTGAAAAATGTAAAGCCTCGCCATAAGGTAGATTGAAGCATCCACTAGGCTTTCTAGTATCTTGAATGCTTCTTATTTATTCTCCTTTGGAATTCGTAAATAAGACTTCTTATTCAAACAATCTCATTTGATTTCCAATATCAACCAATCCTTTGATAGTTATAGACCTCACTTTTGAAGTGAGTTCTCATCCCCTCTTCTTAGACTTAGGAGACTTCTAGACACTAAGATTTTCTTAGTCATAAGACACTTTTAGCACTTAGGTGAATACTTAACCTAAGCTTAGAGATTTGGAAGGGTTAATCATAGGATTAGGCTATGCCTTATGACTTAGGAAGTCCACCTACTCTATAGCCTAAACTCAATCCATGTTCACCTTCTTAAGCTATAACCAAACTTCAAATTCAATTCAAATACCAAATCCAAATCCAAATCCAAATTCCAAGCCAAATGATTGAAACTCATGATCAAATCTAAACTCAAAATCAACCTAAGCCCTATAATTCTACCTTCATGAGCTTAGCCAAACCTTAACCCAAATAAATTCAAACTCAATTAATTTTCTCATTATCAATTTATATCTTTAATCACCTTCCTAAATATAAATGAAATATACATTTAAATGGCCAAAATTAAATCCAAAACCAAATTAAATCCAAATCTAAGCCCTATGACCAACCATCATGAGCTTAGCCAAATTTTCCTTCAAGCCACTTCAAACTCAATTAATTTTCTTATAAATTAATTATTCCTTCAATTATCTTCCAAAATATAAATCAAACCTACAATTAACTCATCAGAACTAAATCAAACTAAATCAAATTCCAAACCTATGACATATGAACTAATTCCATGGACTTGGCCAAATTCCATTCAAATTCAAACCAAAACCAATTGATTTTCCTATAAATCAATCATTCCATCAATCACCATTCCAAATATAAATAAAACCTACAATTATCAAATCAAACCAAATCAAAATTAACACAAGTCAAACCCAACCTAGCCCCTTTGACTTGAGATATTCAAGTGAACCAAAACTCATTTGAACCCAAACTGATTGTAGTCGAATTTATATATCAATCCTAAGCTCACATATAAACTCAACTAAACTCAAACTCAACCCAATCGATTCCACTTGACCAAAAGTGGTCAATTTGACCTATTTGAACCAAAAATCCAATTCAATCCAATCCAAACTTCATAACATAATTCTTGATCACCCTAGGTTGATCAATTATCATAAATTGGGTCAAACCAAGTCAACCTAGCCCTTTGACCGAGTCAATCCCTTAACCCATATGAACATAAACTAGCCAAATTGCAATATAAGCCAAATCCATTCAAACTAATGGTTATATCAACCAAAAATAAATATTTAAACATGAGCTGACCTTCAATTGAGCCAAACCTAACCCAAATGGCCCTCTTGACCCAAGTTGACCCAATTTGACCTACATGGCTAAAATGGGTCAAATCAAAATCTAAATCAAATTGATTGAAGCCAATGGCTCAAGTTAATTCCAAATTGATTTTTGAGCTTGACCAAAGCCTCAATTGAGCCCAATTGACCCACTAGACCCAAATGACCTATTGAACCTAACTTGACCTAAAGGGTCAAACCAACCTAAAACCCAATGAAATCCAAATTAAACTCAACCAAAGCCTACAACATATTCCAAATGATCAACCAAGAGACCCAAGTCAATTTGGTCAAATTGGTCAACTTGACCCATTTGACCCAAATGAACTTAAATGAGCCAAAATTAAATCCAAGCAAAATCAAACCAAACTAATGACACTAATACATCCTAAAATGATCATATGAACCTGACCCAAGCCTTAGTTTGACCCAATTTGATCAATTGGTCAACCTAACTCGATTTGACCAAATTTAATGGATCAAATTGAGCCAAACCTAATGAAATGAACTCCAAATGACATAAAATTTGGCCCAACCTACTTTTGACTAATTTCAAATCTACCCAAATCAAATTTAATGCCAAATGATCATCTTATCCTTGGGCTAGGGGTATCACATGAGATAAATCACCCATGTAAGTGGTCATTTCCATTCTTTGGCCACTTGACACTCTCCTATAGGTCCATCTAGGTTCCTAGGACACTGCCCAACCTGACCCAAAGGTGGTTGGGTCGACCATGGCCCAAGGGGAGGTGAAATCATCTCACATCCCCCATTGATGCACTTAAACAAAGAAGGACACCCACTACCTTCCTTGGACCACCTCCACACACCTTCACCCAACCAAACCAAGCCAACTCACCACCTCCCTATCACTCATGACTCCCTGAGGTGGTCAGAAGATCACAAAAATCCAAACTAGGCTGAGCAGCACCATCAAGAGGAAGAAGGGGTATACACCCCCTCATTTCCACTTAAACCCACAGGAAATCATTCCTCAGAGCTAAAGAACCCTAAGAAGAGCCGCTAAGAGCTTCCTAGAGAGTTCCCAAGCCTCCCCAAGTTCCCCATTCTTGATTTCCTTAAGTCAAAATAGGGCATCACCTCATTCGATCCCATTTGTCCAAACTCCACCAAAGTGTGATTAACTTTGCAGACACCATCCTTGGAGCTAGTTAAGTAAGAACGAATCACCTCTCGTGCCCTCCGACCATCGGATGTCTGATTTTGATCAATGTCGACCACCAACGCTTCAAGTATTGGCCTTCCAAGTAAACCACCTCAAATTGGAGCTCGTGCTGAACAGTAGAGCTTCATCTCCACTAGACAAAGCTTCCTCAATTAGATTTTTCATCGGTCTTGAGCTCTGGTGAGGTATGCCAATGAAACAAACCTTTGAATGAAAATGAATTAGAGCTTTTTGAAGAAAACTTTCATCTAGTGTGATACTAGCTATTAGATCCCTTTGGATCCTTTACATGAAGGTGTGGGATCCATTTGGAGTCGATCTGAGCTCGGGTGAGCTCAGATCATGCGAGCAATGGCGGATGGACTCCATTTCCCATCGCTCACATGATGATAGATCATGCATCGTCTGTTCCACATGATCGAAATGAACGACCGTGATTAGATCCATTAGAATTATCCTATTTAATTCTTTAGTGCCGTTGGATTAATCATAGCCATCTGATCTTAGATCAGACAGTGCATGAGAAAGCGCATTCTTTCGATGCCACACATGCTTTGACTAGGATTATGTTTAAATAACCAATCCCAAGGTGCCACATGGAAAGTACATCGTGTTAGCATGCCATGTGGCATCGATGGGATTAAGAGTTAATTAGCCCTAAATAATGTGTTTTAATGGCTAAAACTTCCAAAAATCAAAACTAATTATAGAGAAATCATAAAATATAAATAAATACTCATTTTAAAGGTATTTTAGAGGATGATTTATTTAAAATATTTTTAATTAATTTTAAATAAAAATTATGGCTTAATAAAGTTTAATTAAAAAATTAATTAACTTAATTGCCCTTTTTAAGTAACTATTCCCAAACTTTGTCGGTTAATCTAATGAGATGACCTCTGCCTCCCATAATTATCTTGGGATTTATTGCTAGTTAATTAGAAAAATTGACTAATTAAGCTTTACTCTCTCTTAATTAATCATTAATTAATCCCATGAAGAGTAGAAAATAATTAATTAAGTTGTTAATCACTATCCAACACTGAATGGACTAATGGAATGGGATTGGGACCTCTTTCCAAGCCTCTTTCCCTAAGTCCACTTCATTTTTCAAAAAGGAAATTAATTAAGGCTTAATTAATTAATTAAACTACTTAATTAGTTAAATTGAAATCATAATCATATCAAATTTTAATTAAGTCTTGGGTAGAGCCTTAGGTGTTCAACAACCTAAGGAAATCTTAAAGAAACTATGTTTAACCCACATGTGTGGAGAAACCGTAAGAGTACTTAATTAAGTTTTAATTCAATCAACCAATTAATTATGAGCTGCATTAGGTCCTTTTTTATCATTACTAGTTTAATTTAATTCAATTCATGCATATAATTTGGTTGATTATATGGTAACATAGGAAAGTTAATTAATGTATTTATGTATTTAATTTCATAAAATCAACTTAAATACATTCCATTAAACTAAATAAATTAATAAACATGTGGATGGTTAGGATCAACAAACCTTCTTTGAATCAAATAAATCAAATTAAATGATTAAAAATGATTTAAGAAAGCTTTATTTAATTTATAATTATCTTTAGGAATTAATTTGATTGAATGAAATCATGTTTTTTATGTTCATTTATTCCTTTCCAATCATGTTAAATGTTGTTTGTCATTTGATTTCATACATTCATGCTTTCATATTTAAATAAATCAAATGGTCTTTCTTTTTGTAAGCTTGCATGTCTTGAATTAATTTATAATATGCATGGCTATTATCACTAATAAATTCAAAATTTTTTTTCTAAATTTTATAAATCAATTACATTGATTAGAGTGATAGTAGTTATGAATACATATAGATTTTCATGTGCTTATACCTTAAGTATGTGAAATAAAGCTTTCTTTTTCTTAATTCATGTGTAGTTTAACATGTATTTGAATGTTAATAAGTATATAATCTGGACATCCTAGGAATACACAGCTTTAGTTAGCCCCAAGGAGTTCATTTGATTACCTCACTTGGTTAACAATGACACATATACTTATTTGATTTCATTTATATGTGTTTCTACACTATAATTTGGATGGAACTTTGCTTCATTTACATAAATGATTCAATCAAACAAAATATAATTTTTGCAAGATTTTCTTCCCCTTATTTACATATACATTCATGTGTAGTGAGATAGTAAAGTATATAGTCTAGACATCCCAGGAATATGAGGCATTAGGTAGCCCTAAGGAGATCATTTGATTACCTCAATTCCCTGGTTAACAAAGGCATGTACTAGCTTATTTCTCTTTACAATGGCGTGTATGTGTGGATAAAGGATGAAAGTCCCTCTTTTATACTAAAATGCATGCATTCATAATTGACTAAGTGTTTGATTAATTAGTCATATGATTTGGAGCTTTTCTTTCTCATATTCATGTATATAAATTTACATATGTTTGAATGCAAATGGGTATATAGTTTGGACATCCCGAGAATACGAGGCTTTAGCTAGCCCTAAGGAGGTCATTTGATTACCTCACTTCCCTGGTTAACAATGACACATACCTATTTAATCTCATCCCAATGCATTTTTATAGAAGAATTTAGATAGAGCTTTAAACTGATATGATTAAATAATTCAATCACATAAAAGAATATAAACTTTAAATACACATATATACATTCATCATATAAGTGTGCTAAAACATATTGCATGTATAGGTACACTTAGGATCAAAATCATATGCATGTTATATGTGATGGAGAGGAATGAGTTAATATATTTCATGTGATAATAATTCAAATAGATTAATCTTAAGATGCCTTTTATTTTGAACAGAGCTATTTAAGGTGAACCCAAACTTAAGATTAATTTAATCATTTGATAAGCCATTCACTAAAGAGAACTAAATCAAATTAACATGCTTTAGAAAGTGGCTTAAGGAAGGGATGAAAGAGGGCAATCATCTTTCTTCTCTTTATAACACTTAGTTGTTAAGTGTAATTATATAAAACAAAAGAAAACACAAATTAAAATTCTCAAATCAATTAAACAACTTCAAGTGAAATTGACCTTTCCTGTTAAATTGAACTTTTCCAAACTTAGAAGATTGCAACTTTATTGAACTTTTCCGAACTTAGAAGATTGCAACTTTAATGCTTAGTAAGATATACCACAAAGCCTTAATACACACATTAGAATTAAGTTACCACTTCTAGTTCTATGTTAGGATGGTGCATGATATGATGTATATTTTGTTTTATGATGTAATATTTTAGACTAGATATTATGGTGTATGCATCATAAACTAGATGTTAGACTAATGTTAGCCTAATCATGTTTTCTGTAGGGGGTTGTGCTTAAGGATAAATATAAATGCTCTCTTTGCAAGTTGCTTAAGCCCCTAAGCATAATCCAAGTTAGGATGGTGGGCTTGGTTACCCATGTGCAGGGTGCTAAGTCCAAATTATATATAACTGCTTGGGATTGTATGTGTTTAGCTAACCTCTATTTTATAGGTGTAGTTGGATTTACTTTTCCTATTTTTAATGTAATTTTGTATTAGAAATTAGGATTAGTGCTATGGGAGATTAGGATGAGCAGTGGCTAGAAGGCTTTATCATAGGAGGCCCTATGATGCATTTGAAGCAAACACATCCAAATCAAGAGGAGGAAGAAAGAAGATATAAAGAAATGAAAAAATTAAAGACCCCATAGCATTCACTTATTGTAAATTATAATTATTCTTTATATTTTGTATAAGGGTAGAGCTCTACCAATCTTTTCTTTTGAGTTGTATCGACACACCACCTCTTATTCTTTTGTGTTAGTTTTATAAAAATGTTTGGTAATTTGTTTGGTTTGCGCACTAAAAGTGGCATGCTTTTCTTAGTTTCTTAAATGAATAATGCTTTAATGTGTGGCTTGGATGCGATTAGGCTCTTAGGATAAAATAAATTTTCTACCCAAGTAATAACTCATAACTAAAATTTTCTACAACTCATAACCTCATCATAAAGCCTAGGATGTAAATCAAGATAATTAAAATATTTAGCAACCCCTTAGTTGTATGGTTGAATGTTTTATAAGATGCATATCATATTATTTTGCTCTTGAAAATAGGGGATTTCCATCCTTGCATGATAGGGGAATGCTTAACCTTTGAGGGCATCCCTTGTGGTGGAAAACACCCCTTCTTATTGATTTAGCCAACAACTCTATTTCATCATGTATTTAGGCATAAAAAAATCTTAAAGCCTTTGAAAAAATGAAGTGTCAAAATTCAAATGAAATTTAAAAAGATTTTTCATTAGACTAAGCCATTATTTTTACCAATCATACTCTAATGTCTTAGGGAGTGGGTTTAAAGACTTTAGTCTCTTTCTAAATTAATAATAGCCCAACTATCTTGCAATTCATAAGACCATACTACATGGTTTTAAAATAGGGGAGTTACCACTCCGGGTGATGGTTTATTCTCTTATGGAGGTTAACTTTATGTCCACCTGTTGCTTAGATTTAAGTCATGCTTTAGCTCTTTCTAAAGCTCCCTAGATTTAGGATCTGAGGTAGCTATTTTATTCGGGCTATAAGCATAAATCCTCACCTCTTATGCATTTCCATAATCTTGTGTTGCTCTATTATAAGCCCTAGTAATCTAATAAAATGTCAACTCAAAGAAAATAATTTTGTTCAACTTTAAATATATAAAGCCCAACCATATGATAGATTGGAATGCTCACCAGACTTCCTAGTATCATGAGCATTCCTTACCTATTCCCTTTGGCTCCCAAATTTAGTCTTCTCCGTGAACTTTCCTATTTGATTTTCCAAGTATAGCCAATCCTTTAATAGTCTAGCCTTGAAATCTTTGGATATGATAATTATTTTCTTTAATTGAGAGTATTCTTAGGGAGTTTCATTCTCTGGGATGTAATTAACTATGGAGGCTTACCTCCATAGGGAACTTTAGAACCTAGTTTAATATAAACTCTACATTATTCATCCATATAAAGCAGAAAAAAAATCTCTGGTATATTCGAAGACCCATCATGCCTTAAGAGGCCTTATTGGGTGATTAGGTCCATTGAAGGGTGATGCCTCTATCTTTCGAGATAGTACATCATGCCTCAATGTCATACCCGATTAATTCAATAAGTACTCCCTATGATCTGCATGGTGTCCCTCCCCCCCCCACCCACATCAAAAATAAACACCACAAATTTTTCTAGCGACTCATGAGGATGGTTCTCTCTCATTATTTAGTAGACAATTATTGTCTCTAAGCATCAATAGTGGACTTATATTTTATATAAGCCAAAGATTATCTTTCTTTCCATTAGCACTTAGCTTATTTCATCCTTAAGCAAAGCTAGCCAACATCCTTTAGGTTTTAGGACCTCACTCCATGTAGGTCTTGAAACCCCTATTGGGTCCCCCAATAGGTGAAAATAAATTAACTAATGAAAGGAGATGACTAAACTTAGAACCTCTTTACCACTAGCTTGGCGAGGCAAGGTTCATCCCATATTCAAGAAGTTTCAATAAAATTCAAACTAAAAAAGTAAAATCTTTTACAAAACTTTCCAAAAGGAACTTTTTCTATATAAAATTATTTTGAAATGTAGTTCACATAACATAAAGTATGCAAAATATAAAAAATTCAAATCTCTTTTCATGTATTAAAGACAATCAAACCACATTTAACATGCTTAAATTTATTAAATGAGGACCCTTTTAAAAAATCAAAATCAAATATGCATCATCATAAACCTTTTTTTATAAATTTTCAAAAGTACATTTGTTGAAATAAAATCAACCAATCTACCAACTCTATTTAACATACCCAAATTTGTTAAATGAGAGTTCTTCAAAATATTTCAAACACTTTTTGTTAAAATTAACCAACTACACTTAACATACTTAAATTTGTTAAATGGAGTTTCACTTTTCAAAATCAACATATCACTGAATCTCACTTAATATACTCAAATTTGTTAAGCGAGAGTTCCCTCTTTTCAAAAGCAACATCACGTCCAAAATGAAAATATATTTGAACTCTACCCAAATTTGTCAAACGAGAGCTCCATTTTTCAAAATCAAAACAAATTAAATTCTATTTAACATACTTACATTTGTTAAGTAGAGTTTCTCTTTTTCAAAATCATGAAAATCAAAACACATTTGAATTCTATTTGACATACTCAAATTTATCAAATGGAAATTCCATCATCAAATAACACATAAAAACAAATTAAACTCATGTTATCCTCACTTTTGGAGTGAGTTCTCAATCTCCTCTTCTTAGACCTAGGGATATTTTAGACACTAAGATTTTCTTAGTCATAAGACACTTCTAGTGATTAAGTATACACCTAACCAAAGGCTAGAGATAAGAAGGGTTTATCATAGGTTTAAACCATGCCTTAGGGACTTAGGAAAATCAAGAAAATCACCTACCCTATAGCCAAAATCCAATCAATGTACACCTTCTTAAATTAAATTCAAATAAAATATCAAACTAAATAACAAATTTAAATTTAATATCCATTCCAATTCCAAATTCTAAACCAAATGATTGAAGCCCTTACCCAAAATCCTCCTTAAGCCTTATGATTGGATTCTAGGGACTTAGCCAAATTTCCATCCAATTCAATCCAAACTTGATTTATTTCTTCATGAATCAATCATACCTTTAATCATCTTCATAAATAGAAATGGAATATATACTCAAACCATCAAAACTAAATCAAACTAAATCAAATCAGACCAAATCCCCTTTTAAGCCCTTTGGACCTACCTCCTTGGACTTAGCCAAATTTGCCTTCAAACCCCTTCAAACTCAATTGATTTTCTCATAAATCAATAGTACCTTCAATTATCTTTCCAAATATAAATAAAATCTATAATAAAATAGCCAAAACTTAATCCAAATAAAATCAAAACCCAAATTTGAACCCTTTGAGCCAATTCCTTAGACTCAACCAAATGACATCCAAATCAAGCCAAAATCAATGGATTTTCTCTTGAAATCATTCATTTAATTACATATCCAAATATAAATGAGATCTATAATCATCAAGCCAAACAAAAATCAATCCAAGCCAAACCCAACTTAGCCCATTTCACTTGAAACATTCAAATGAACCAAAACTCATTCGAACCCAAATCATCAATTGAATTTATATATTAATCTCAAATCCATATATAAACTCAATTAAATCAAACTCAACCCAAAAATCAAGCTAACTAAACATAATTGGCTCACTTGACCCAAAGTGACCAATTTGACCTATTTTAACTAAAATCCAATTCAATCCAAGTCAAAGTGAATTGAGCTAATCCAAACTTCATGACATGATTATTGATCATCCTAGGATGATCAATTGATATAAATTGAATCAAACCAAGTCAACCTAGCCCTTTGACCAAGTTAACCCCTTAGCCTATATGAACCAAAACTAGCCAAATTATAACCTAAGCCAAATCCCTTGAAACTAATGATTCATACCAACCCAAAATCAACATTTGAATATGACTTGACCTTCAATTAAGCCAAACCAAACCCATTTGGCCCACTTGACCCAAATTGACCTAAATGGATGAAATGGGTCAATTTAAAATTCAATCCAAATTGATTGCAATAAATGGCTCAAGTTCATTCCAAATTGATTGTTAAACTTTACCAATGCCTCAATTGAGCCTAATTGACTCACTAGACCCAAATGACCTATTGAACCCAACTTGACCAAATGGGTCAAACTAACCTAAAACCCAATCAAGTCCAAATTAAACTTAGAAAGCCCAAACACATTCCAAATGATCAATAAACCTAAACCAAGCCATGACCTAAGCCAATTTGGTCACTTGGGTCAAATTGGTCAACTTAACCCACTAGACCCAAATGAACTCAAATGGGCCAAAATTAAATCTAAATCAAATTTAACTAAACCAATGACAGAAATACACTCTAAATGGTCATATGAACTTGACCAAACTCTTGGTTTGACCTAATTTGACCAATTGGTTAGCCTAACCCAATATAGTCAGATTGAACCAAATGAACTCCCGATGACATGAAATTTGGCCCAACCTACTTTAAAATCATTTCAAATTTATCAAAATCAAATCTAATGCCAAATGACTAAGATACCCTTGGGCTAAGGGTTTCACATTAGGCAAATCACTTGGGGGAATGGTCATTTCTCTTCTTTTGGCCTCTTGGCACTCATCCATTACTCCACTTAGACACATAGGACACTGTTCATCTGACCCAAGTAGTTATTGGGTTAGCCATGACCTATGGGTGGGTGGAATCAGAGCATGTGGTAAGCAAGGACTCCCACTCCCCTTACCTTGGCAGCATTCTCTCACCTTCCTCCACTCAAGCCAAGTCACCTAGGATGATTCTCTGCCCAATTCAAGCTCTCCTTGGAAGCCACTTGATCAAAATGGCAGAACTAGCCATGGTCATCCAATCCAAGGAATGAGGGGGTATATCCTCCTCATTATCACTAAAATATATTGATTGACACTTCTCACAGCCCTAGCAGCCTAAGAACTCTTCCTAGAGCCTCTTGTTGCATTTCACGAGCTCCCAAACTCCTCCTCTCTCAGTTTTATAGAAAACAAAAATAGGGGAGCATCCTTTTGATTCCATTTTCTCAAACCTCTACCAAAGTGTAATTAACTTTGTACATACCTTCCTTGGAGCAAGAAAAGTAAGAGCGAATCGCTTCCCGCCATCTCCGACCATCGAAAATGGGAGTTCGATTAGAGCTGACCACCTACATCCCGTGCATTGGTCCTATGAGTAAACCATACCAAATCAAATCTTGTGCCACTCAATAAGGCTTCATCTCTAATAGACGAAGCTTCCTTAATTGATTCGAACCACTAGACTTAGCTCCGGTGAGGTATTCCATTGAAACCATAGCTATAAGAAAAATGTATTGGTCTTTTGTGAAGTAAATGTGTGTGTATGCCGATCATGACTGATCGATCTTCATAGATCCCTTGTGCAAAGGTGTGGAGTTGATTTGGAGTTGATTCGAGCTTGAGTGAGCTTGGATCATGTGAGCAGTGGCGTACAGGCTCCATCTCTCATCGCTCGTGGGAAGATAGATCATGGACCGTCCATTTCGTGTGATTGGAATAGATAGTCATGATTTGACATAATTCAATGCAATTGATCACCCCATGATGATTGTTGATCATGATTGAGGTTTAGATGGGCTTAGTTCAATCTAATTTGGGTTGTATTAGAAATTGGCTCAAAAAGGTCCTTGAGGTCACTTTAGGTCAAGTGAGCCTAAATGGGTCAATTGGCTTGATCAAGGTTTGATTCAAGTTTAGTTGAACTCACATATGAGACTAAGACTGAAATATAAATCCAATTGCAATTGGTTTGGAGCCATGTGGGTTTTGGTTCATATGACTATTTTAAGCCAAAGGGGTTAACTTGGGCTTGTTTTGGGTTGACTTGGATTTGGTTTGATAATGGTGGTTTATGTTTATATTTGGATCAATGATTGAAGGAATGATTGAATTATGAAGAAATCCATGAGTTTTGAATTGATTTAGGTATCATTTAGCCAAGTTCAAGAAATTGGTTAAAAGGGCTAAAATTGGGAATTTAATTTTATTTGAGTTTGGTATTGGTCATTTAAATTTATATTTCATTCATATTTGTGAATATAAATAAAGATATAAATGGTTTATGAGATAATCACTTGAGTTTGGAGTGATTTGGAAGCAAATTTGATTAAGCTTTGGGATGTAGGCCAAAAGGGCTAACTTGGGTTTTGATTTGGTTTGATTTATTTTTGGTCATTGTAGGGTGAGTTTCATTTATATTTTTGAATATAAATGAAGGAATGGTTGATTTATAAAGAAATTAATCAGGTTTGGGTTGATTTGGATCAGGATTTGATTAGGTTTATGGAGGTGGGCCCATATGGCTTAAGAAGTGTCGTGATTTGGCTTGATTTATTTTGATTTGATTTGAGTGGTTTGAATTTAAAGTTTATTTATATTTATGAATAAAAATGAAAGAACGATTATTTTATAAAGAAATCAACCATGTTTGAGTTTATTTGAAGGAGTTTTGGCTAAGCATATGAAGGTGGTTCATATGGCTTAGGGAAAGATTTTGGAATTTAGACTTAATCATGGGTTTCAATCATTTGGAGTTTGGGATTGATTTATGATTTTGAATCTGATTTGAGATTGAATTTGATAATTGAGAAAATCAATTGGATTGGCATTGATTTGTATTTGGTTAAGGCTAAGTCCATAAGATAAATCAAAGGGCTTAGGAAGAGATTCAGAGTTTGAATTTGGTGATGGATTTCAATCATTGGATAGTCGGATTTGATTTTGGGGTTTTGAATTTGAATTTGAGGTTTGGGTTTGAAAGAGGGAAGCAAGGATTGGGTTTGGGCTATAGGGTAGGCAAGTCTTCCTAAATCCCCAAGGTACAACCTATTCCTATGGCTGACTCTTCTAAGTCTCTTGGGTTAGGTTAAGTGTTCACCTGATCACTAGAAGTGTCTTAAGACTAAGGAACTCTTACTATCTATGAGAGTCCTAGATCTATGATGAGGAAGTTAAGAGCTCACTCCAAAAGTGAGGTCAACAGTGAGGTAATCAAATGACCTCCTTGGGGCTAACTAAAGCCTCGTATTCCCGGGATGTCTAGACTATAAACTTATTAATATTCAAATACATGTGAAACTACATATAGATTAAAAAAAGAAAGCTCTATTTCACATACTTAAGCTATAAGCACATGCAAACCTATATATAATCATAACTACTATCACTTCATATGTTATTACTTATTTATAAGCTTTTTGAAAATATATTTGGATTTAATAGTGATAATAGCCACACATATTTGTAGGTTAATCAACACAGGCAAGCTTGACATAAATAAAATTCATTTAAGTTTAAACATTTTGAAAACGTGAATGCAAGGAACCACATGACACACATCATTTAATATGATTGGAAAGGAATAATAAAACATGAAATACATGTTTCATTCAATCAAACTAATTCCTAAGGATAATCATATCAAATAAAAATATTTAAGGAAAACCAAATCTTGTTAGTGCCATATTTCATTTTATGTTTTGATTTGATTTAATGAAATGAGGAAAAGTTTGCTAATCCTAACCCATTCCCATGTTTGTGAATTAATTTTGTTTAATGAAAAGTAATTAAGTTGATTTTATGGGTTAATTAAGTTGTGTTATGCATAAAATCCATTAATTAACCCATGCCTATGTTACCTTAAAGTAATTAATTAAATAATTATGAGCCAACATGATATGCATGGAAAATAATATGCGATGATCCTAAGAAATGAAAGGGCCTAATGCAATTAGCTCATAATTAATAATTAATTATGTTAAGGAACGTAATTAAGTACTTTTATGGTTTTCCCACACATGTGGGTTAACCATAATTTTCTTAAATGTCTTTATGTTATTGAACACCTAAAGATCTATCCATGAATTGATTAATTAGGTTATGATTTAATTTAGATTTTAATTAGATTAATAAAATCATTAATCACTTAATTAAACTAAAACTTAATTGCCACATGGGTTAACTATCCTCCAAATGAAGTAGACTTTGAAAAAAGATTAAAAAAGAGGTCCCAATTTAATCTCTAAGTCTCCTCACTATTAAGTACTGACAAGTGAGCCCAATTAATTAATTAATTTAATGTTCATGTAATTAACTTACCTTTAAACAATTTAGGAGAGCAATTAAGGCCCAATTAGCTAATTCTCCTAATTAATTAACCAATAAAT
This sequence comes from Cymbidium sinense, assembly GCA_021442155.1. Lineage (NCBI taxonomy): Eukaryota > Viridiplantae > Streptophyta > Magnoliopsida > Asparagales > Orchidaceae > Cymbidium > Cymbidium sinense. The sequence goes on along the minus strand of CM038231.1, from coordinate 2,715,936 downwards.
CTCAAGAAAATTTGGGGAGGTAGAGATTATCCCCCTAAACAATCTCAAAAAATTTGGGGTTAATTAAATAATTAATTAGGAAGTAATTAAGGTAATTAATTTTTTTAATTAAATCATAATTAAGCTCTAATTACTGCTCAAAATCAAATAAAAATATTTTTAATAAATTACTCTCTAATATACCTTCAAAATGAATACTTATATTTTTATGATTTTTCTATGATTTGTTATGATTATCCAAAGTTTTAGTTATTTTAAATGATTTTTCATGATTTTTATAAGTCTATTAATTTATTTTAACTAAAATAGACTATTTGAGCTTTAGAATACAAAATCTCTGAATTCAGAAATCTTTTTGACTTGATATTTTTATGGTATGTGTATTTTAACTTTAGTTTCAATCCCAAAAAATTTCAAATCAATCTAATATGTATTTTTATATTAATTGATGAAATTTAATTTTTATTAAAACTCAAATTAAGCTCAAAATATTCAATGAAATTTTGAGATTTTGGGTTCGTTGGATTCCTCTCAAAAAGATGAATTCAAGGAGCCCTTCTTTGTAATTTTTAGTTAATTATTTTATTTTCTATGAATTTTTGAAGTTTTAGCTGGTTTAAATAACTTTTAAAAGCCAAAAATGGAGAATTTTCTACTTATCCCATTCAGCACCATGTGGCGCTGATGTTGCAATGCGGTTCCATGTAGCACAGTGCAATTGGCCACGTGATTCTACACGCGGTGCCAATGCACGCCATGCGATTCGCACGATGCCACATCGTGACGAGAAAAATGCTTGGGCGAAGGTTCGATCAAATCCGATCGTAGATCAGACGATCCAAATTAAATCCCATGATCTAAAGGCCCGATATGCATGAATCTAGCATGAATCTTAGCCATCCATTTCCTAGCTACTAGACCGGACAGCTGCTACTTCCCATGCGGTAAAAATGTCAGCCAAAATAGTAAACCGAGCAAAAAATGGGATTTCACAAAAACTAAAAGAAATCTCATCTAAACGAGCTCAATTTTGCATTGATTCTCATTGAAGAACCTCTATTTTTATATTAGGATCGTATAAAATGAAGAATGCAAGGATTTTCTAAGGAAAATTCCTAAAATTGTACAAAAATCATCACAAACAAAAGCTCCCAAGGTCGGCTACGGTTCTTGAAAATTACCTTATCGGGGATGGTTTTCGACAGCAGTGATAATTCAAGCATACTCCTGACTGCAAGAAGAATATTTAGAAAAAATCTAGACCTTTGCCTCCCTTTGGAATGATGTATCCATCAATGGCCACAGCTTCCTTGCCGGAATCGCTTGATTTTGATGGTTTTCACTCCAAAATAAAGTGGGAATGGTTGCTGGTTGGTTTGGGAGCTCTACGGGAGTGAAATGAGGACTGGAGAAGAATTTTAGGCTTCTATTTTCTTGTGCTTGGTTTTGGCTGAAATCCCCTTTCATTATGATTTTTGGCCCCTAGTGGATGTCCTATGGCTTGGGGTGGTTGGGAATGGCAGGGAATCATCCTAGGTGGCTTCCTTTGAGTGGAGGAGGGTATGAGAATGCATCCAAGGCAAGGGGAGTGGGAGTCTTTGCTTGCCAAGTGTTCTAATGGGGGAGGTGAGGTGAATCCACCTCTCCATGAGTCATGGCTGACCCAACCACCTCTTGGGTCAGGTTGGTCAATGTCCTTAGAGCCTAAGTGGACCAATGAATGAGTGTTAAGTGGCCAAGAAAGAGAAATGACCATTTACATGGGTGTTTGTCTTATGTGATACCCTTAGACCAAGGGTAGAGTGGTCATTTGGCATTGAATTTGATTTAGAAAAATTTAAAATGAGTCAAAAGTGAGTTGGACCAAATTTCATGGCATTTGAAGTTCATTTGGTTAGGTTTGGCTCAATTCGACCCATTTGGGTCAAATTGGGTCAAAATAGGTCAAGTTGAACAATTGGTCAAATTGGGTCAAACCAAGGATTGGGTCAAATTCAAATGATCATTTGGAGTGTATTGGTGTCTTTGGTTTGGTTTAATTTGGATTTAATTTAGATTTTGGCCAATTTGATCCTTTAGGTCAATTTGTGCTAAGTTGGGTTAGGTTGACCAATTGGTCAAATTGGGCTCAATTATGGCTTTGGTCAAGTTCAATAATCAATTTGGAATGAACTTCAGCCATTGGTTTCTATCAATTTGGATTGAATCATGATTTGACTTATTTTGGCCTTTTAGGTCAAATTAGGTCAACTTGGGTTGAATGGCCAATTGGGTTTAATTTGGCTCAATTGATGGTCAAGTCATGTTCAATCATTGATTATGGGTTGGTGTGAATCAATGGTTTCAATTAATTTGGTGTATGGCGAGTTTTGGCTAGTTTGGGTTTCATTTGGGCTAAGGGTTGACTTGGTCAAATGATCAAGCTAACTTAGTTTGACCCAGTTCAAAGAAACTGATCACTCGAAGGTGATTGTTGATCATGATATGAGGCTTGGATAGGTTCATTTCAATCCAATTTGGGTTGGATTAGAACTTCACTAAAGGTCCTTTAGACCACTTTCAAGTGGAAAAATGTAAATTCGCTTGGTTTTGGTTTGATTAAGGTTTAGTTAGATTTATATATGAGTTTAGGATTGAAACATAAATCTAATTGCAATCAATTTGGGCTATGATAGGTTTTGGTTCATTTGGAATCTTCAAGCCAAAAGGGCTAAGTTGGGCTTGACTTGGGTTGACTTGAATTTGGCTTGATGATTGCAGGTTTCATTTCTATTTGGATAGATGATTGAAGGAATGATTGATTCAAGAGAAAATATATTAGTTTTGATTTGATTTGGATAGGATTTGGCCGAGTTCAAGGAATTGGCTTAAAGGGCTTGGATTGGGTTTTGACTTGATTTTGGACTTGGTTTTGGTCATGTGAATTTATTTGTGAATATAAATGAAGACACAAATGATTTATGAGAAAATCACTTGAGTTTGGAGTGATTTGGTAGCAAATTTGACTAAGCCCATAGAGGTAGGTCAAAAGGGCTTAAGTAGGAAATTGATTTAGTTTGATTTAGTCTTGATCATTAGGATGGGCTTTTCATTTATATTTGTGAATATAAATGAAGGGATAATTGATTTATAAAGAAATCAATTAATTTTTGGTTGATTTGGGTTAAGATTTGGTTAAGCTCATGGGGGATTTTGATTTTGGATTTGATTATGGGTTGCAATCATTTGGTTTATGGTTTGGATTTGGATTTGGTACATGATTGAGGGGTTGAATTGGTCTTAGAGAAAACCAATTGAATTTGAATTGGTTTGAATATGGCTAAGGCTAAGTCCATAGGATAAGATCATAGGGCTTAGGAAGGATTTGATCAAGGGCTTCAATCATTTGATGTGGAATTTGTAATTTGGAATTGGATTTGGATTTGAAATTGGGTTTGGGATTTGGTTGGAAATTTGGATTTGAATTGAATTTAAGAAGGTGTACATGGATTGGGTTTAGGCTAAAGGGTAGGTGATTTTCCTAAGTACTTAAGGCATGGCCTAATCCTATGATTAACACTTTTAAGTCTCTAGGCTTAGGTTAAGTGTTCATCTAATCACTAGAAGTGTCTTATGACTAAGGAAATCATAGTGTCTAGAAGGTTCCTAGGTCTAAAAAGAGGAGGTTGAAAACTCACTCTAAAAGTGAGGTCAATATTAACTAAGCAATAAATCCCAAGAGAATTATGGGAGGTAGAGGTCATCCCATTAAACTGATACACAAAGTTTGGGAGCAATTACTCAAATAATTAAAGGGTAATAAAGATAATTAAGTTTGAAATTATCTTAATTATTATTAAAAATTAATTGGAATTAATTTTAAATGATTCTCCTTTGAAATACCTTCAAAATAAGTATTTTTTGTATTTTTTGGATTTTTCTATAATTTGTTATAATTTTTTGAAGTTTCAACCATTAAATCAAGTAATTAAACCTAATTCCATTAGCTCCACATGGGCCGCTAACATGGCACACTTTCCACATGGTGTCGATTAGCTAAATCGTACTCAATGCATATGTGGTGGACGGATGCTTTTATCCACGCTCGATCTAAGATCAAACAATCAGGATCAACCCCGCAATTTTAATAAGATTAAATTAGATTTTATCTAGCGAATAATCATGACTGTGCATTCTGATTACGCGAAATGGATGGTGCATGATTCATCATCTCTCAAGTGATGAATGACGGACACCGTCCGCCCTCTGTCGATCGATTTGAGCTCACCTGAGCTTGGATCGATTCAGGATTCAACCCTAATCATCACGAGGTAGATCCGAAGGGATCTACCGGCTGAATTTGTGCGACATATGAATTTTCTTCAAAAAGGCCCAAATAGTTTTTACCAAAAGCTTGGTTTAATGGAATTACCTCGCCAGAGCTCAATACTAGCGATGCAGCACTTGAGGTAGCTTCACCTTGACGAGGCAAAGCCCTATTGAGCAGCACTTGCATTGATTTCTTGTCATTTGTTTGATGGACCATGAACTGATGAAATGCAAGTGGATGTTGATCGAAGTCATACTTTCGGTGATCGAAGGGCTCGGGAGGAAATTCATTCTTGCTCGATGAAGTGTGGGGAAGGTGTGGGTAAAAGGAGTTTGAGTTTGGTGGAGAATTGGGAGAGTTGGATCGAAAATGGAGTTACCCTATTTCAGAACAGTAAGCTCAGATGTTGGGGCGACTTGGGGTGCTTGAGGAGAGCTCTAGGGATTTCAAAATCATGCCTGAGAACTCTCTGAGTGTGAATGGTCATGTTTTGGATCAAAATGAGGGGGTATATTTCCAGACAGACGGATTGTCTCTATTTTCTGGCCACCATCAAGGTGTCGGAGAGGTTGGTGTCAACTCCACATGGCTTGGTTTGGTTGGCCAGAGGGCTTGGTGGGTGGCTCAAGGTAGCTCCTCCGTTCTTGGATCCAATGGTTTTGGTTAGGTGTGGGGAGGTGAGTTAACTCACCTCCCTATGCCACAGCCCACAAAGAGGTGGGTAGCACTTATTTGATCTGATCGCCACATGGGAGGAGGGGAGTTGAGTTGCCAATTTTGGGTTTAATCCCATGTGGGGATGAAAATCCAATGGGTAAGGCTTTGGATTGGACCCAATTTGAACTAAATGAGTGAGTTTATGATGGTCAGTTTCATTGGGTATTGACTTTTTGGGGCTTAATTTGACCCTTATAGGTCAAATTGGGCTAGGTTGGGTTAGATTGACCAATTGGTTAAATTGGGTCAAACCAAGACTTGAGACATGTTCAAATGAGTATTTGGGATATTTTGATTCAATTGGTTTGAGTCAATTTGACTTAGGTTTGATTTTGGCTTATTTGAAGTCATGTAGGTCAAATGGGTCAACTTGACCAATTTGATCAAATTGGCTTGGGTTATAGGTTGATTCATGTTCAATTGGTTAATTGAAGATGATTGTAGCCTCTGGTTTAAATTAATTTGTCTTTGATTTGGATTTAGGCCAATTTAGGTCAATTTAGGCTAAATGGGTCAATTGGGTTCAATTGGCCAATATGGTTTCAATTATGACTTTGGTCAAGTTCAACAATCAATTTGGAATAAACTTGAGCCATTGGTTGCAATTAATTTGGATTAAATCTTGATTTGACCCAATTTAGTTCTTTAGGTCAAACTGAGTCAACTTAGGTCAAAGGGCCAAATGGGTTAGGTTTGGCTGAATTGATGGTCAAGTCATGTTCAATCAATGATCATAGGTTGGTGTGATTCAATGGTTTCAATTAATTTGGCTTGGGTTGAGATTTGTCTAGTTTGGTTCATGTAAGTTAAGAGGGTTGACTTGGTCAAATGATCAAGTTGACTTAGTTTGACCCAATTGATGACAATTGAACAATCAAGGGTTATTGATGATCATCATAGGAGGTTTTCGGTAGGCTTGATTCTATCCAATTTATGTTGGATTGAAATTTGGCTCAAATAGGTCCTTTAGGTCACTTTGGGTCAAGTGAGCCTAAGTGGGTCAATTGGCTTGATTTTGGGTTGAATTGAGTTTACTTGGATTGATATATAGCTTTGATTGCAATTAATTTGGGTTCAAATGGGTTTTGGATTACTTGAATATTTCAAGTCAATTGGGTTAGGTTGGGTTTGATTTAGATTGATTTGATTTGACTTGATGATTGTAGATTTCATTTATATTTGGGGTGATGATTGAGGGAATAGTTGATTCATGAGAAAATCAATTGAATCTGATTTGGTTTGAATGGAATTTTGGCTAAGTCCATGGGGTTAAATCATATGGCTTAGAATGAATTTGGAATTGGTTTTGGTTTTTTGGACATGTGAATGTAAGCTTCATTTATTTTTGGGAAGATGATTGAAGAGATAATTAATTCATGAGAAAATCAATTGATCTTGGGTTTGAATTGAAGGGGTTTTTGGCTAAATCCATAGGGTCAAATAATATGGCTTAGGATAGGTTTGAATTTGGTTTGGATTTTGGACATGTGAATGTAGGTTTTATTTATATTTGGGAAAATGATTCAAGAAATAATTGATTCATGAGAAAATCAATTGGAATCAATTTGAATTGAATAAGATTTTGACTAAGTCTATAGGGTCAAATCATATGGCTTACGATAGGTTTGAATTTGGTTTGGATTTTGGACATGTGAATGTAGGTTTCATTTATATTTGGCAAGATGATTGAAGAAATAATTGATTATTGAGAAAATCAATTGGAATCAATTTGAATTGAAGAGGATTTTGGCTAAGTCCATAGGGTCAAATCATATGGCTTAGGGTAGGTTTGAATTTGATTTGATATTTGGTTATAGGTTTTAATCATTTGGTTTGGAATTTGAATTTAGATTTGGTATGTGAATTTTGATGAATTAAATTTGAGGTTTGGTTTATGCCAAAGAGGTAAGCATAGATTAGGTTTAGGCTATAGGGTAGGTAAATCTCCCTAAGTCCTAAGGAAATGCCTGATCTTATGATTAATCCTTCTAAGTATCTAGGCTTAGGTCAAGTGTTCACCTAATTGCTAGAAGTTTCTTATGACTAAGGAAGTCTTAGTGTCTAGAAGACTCCTAAATCTAAGAAGAGGAGATTGAATCCTCACTCCAAAAGTGTTGTCAACACCTTTTTTCATAGCTGATGAATTTGCTTTAATCATAAGGATGCCAAATAGAGGGAAGAAGGTCACATGCAGAAATCTACACTATCAAAGTCCAATTCAACATATTTTAAAAATAAAATTGAGAATGCCAATTGTCCGTTGAGCTCGATATAGTTTATGCAGTTGTATATATTGTTTTTGATGTTAAATCTATTTTTTATATATCACAATTATAGAGTGGCTTCAGCCCAGATCTCCTATGCTGACAATATAGACAAATTTGCTGATTACAATTGGCTAGAAGCCATATGGATGTTTCTACTTTCACAATTTGATGTAACTACATCAAAAATTATGCTACAGTAGGCACCAGGGTACATGAGTGTCTTTATCATTCTTTTGATGGTATGTGTTATATTTTTTTATTTATATTTTGTTATACATTCAAGCTAACATATTTAGCTCTTTAATGTAGATTTTGTTTTTGGAGCACATAAGAGTGTTAAGCCCCACAATTCCTTCTACAAAGCCTCGTATGTTATGGTGGCCAAAAATAAAGTTTATACAAGAATCTGTTAGTGCTTTGCAAGGAGACCAGGCGATGCTAATTAGACTTATTTTATTTACATCAAAATTGATTTATTTCTATTCAAAATTCTCAATCATTCTTATTTGGTCTGAAAGAAAAAAAATGGTCTCGTCTCCATTTACTAGGGTGTATAGGAAGAAGCGCACAACAGAGCTTACTATAGTTTCAACACTAGAGGTGGGAAGTGTAGAGGATGTAGTTTCTCATCCATTACACTACGTTAATCTAATAAGGTTGATTACAGTAAATTTTTTTGTAGGTGAAGGTAGACGAAGTTATTGCAATAAAGGAACAACCTACGACTGCTCTAATAGTGGTTGACGAACTGAAGGATATGGTATTCTTCATTTTAGAAGCTTTTATTTTAAATCATATTGTATACAACTCATAAAAGAAGTGATTTCTTGCAGCCAGCTGAGGCACAAAAGACCATTGAATTCTCATCAAGAGATGTTATACCCAAGCCAATGCTAGAGTTCATCGACACATCTTGCACCTGATTTAAGGACAAGTATGGCATTATTTAATATATTTAATTCAATTTCAATAAAATTGCCCTTTAATTCAAATTGCTCACATTCCCATGTTGCTCACTTGCAGGAGTGATAATGTTATCTCGATCAAAAATATCATTATTAGTAGAGGCCAAATTGATGAATTATTGACAGATCAATATTTGTCCGATGCATATGTTGATGCCTTCGCCTATTAACTGGCCAAGAAGAATAATATTTATCATGGGTTATATGTCCCATATCTGTGCATACCATGTCTACACTAGGTGAGTTTATGCAAGGTTTATTGGGTTAGAAGATGCCTTCAAAATATTTTTAAGTTATAAACTAGTTAATTTAACTTTTCTTTGTATTCCTTTAGAGTTATGCAAAATTTGGCTATGAAAAAGAAAGTAAAATGTTTATATAGGTGTTTCAAGGGTTGATTTAATCTTAATTCCAATTATCAATAATCAGCATTGGACACTATTAGTGGAGCATCTTAAAAAAGGAAAATGGTTCTTTATGACTCACTTCCAAACCCAATCCATAGGGCTATAGTTCTTGATATTGTAAGAATACTTGTATTATTCCATTTTTCCTAAATGCATTATTTGTAACTATCATATTGGCTTTGTTTTGCTACATATGTAGATTAAACTACTTGTAAAAAATGCTGGGAAGGCTTTTGAGACCAATCTTGAGAAATGGTCAATCGAAGTGATATCAAGTATACCTGTCCAAGAGAATAGCTTCTACTGTGGCATGTTTGTATGCAAATATATGGAGGCGGGTTAGAAACCTAAAGGATCAATGGCATCAAGATTGGCCAAAGAAGATGAATTTCTTTATAGCAGAGTTTGTTTATGCTATTTTTTGTTTAAATATGAAATAACTAAAATATAAAAAAAATTTGAATGCTTGAGGGTTGGTGTATATATGAATTGTTGGACCACAAATGTGATTGAAGATAATCTATTTATTTATCTTTCCTGTACATATCTTTATAGATCATGAATTTTATAAGCTGTTGATTTCCAGCAGTTCTTTCTGAGAGGATCTAGGCTATTTTCTATCTATTTTTCAGGAGTACAATCTATACACTCTAGAGTGTACTCCTTGTTTTAAATTTAAATAATGTGGGACTCCCTAATTTTGTACCTAAATGATATTATGAATAATTTTGATATATTTCCAAGAGGATTTGAGTAATCTTTTTTTTTTTCAAAGTGTACAATTTGTACACTCTAGAGTGTACAATCTATATACTCTAGAGTGTACTCCTTTTTTAAAATCTAAATAATGTGGGACTACCTAATTATGGATCTGAATGATATTGTATGCTGCATGAAGTGCCTTTCAATAGGATTTGAGTTTTTTTTAGTTTTCCAGAGTGTACAATCTGTATACTCTAGAGTGTACTCCCATTTTTTAAAATCTAAATAATGTGGAACTACCTAATTATGAATCTGAATGATATTATATGCTGCATGAAGTGTCTTTCAACTGGATTTGAGTTATTATTTTTCAGTTTTCCATAGTGTATAATATGTACACTATAGAGTGTACTCCCATTTTTTAAAATCAAAATAATGCAAAACTACCTAATAATGGATTTGAATGACATTATATCCTGAATGAAGTGCCTTTTAACAGGATCTGAGTTATTTTTTTAGTTTTCCAAAGTGTACAATCTGTACACTCTAGAGTGTACTCTTTTTTAAAAATCTAAATAATATGGGAATACTTAATTATGGATCTAAATGACATTATATGTTGCATGGAGTGTCTTTCAATAGGATTTGAGTTTTTTTTTTTAATTTTTCAGAGTGTAAAATCTGTACACTCTATAGTGGGACTACCTAATTATGGATCTGAATGACATTATATGCTGCATTGAGTGCCTTTCAATAGGATTTGAGTACTTTTTTCGGTTTTCTAGAGTATATAATCTATACACTCTAGAGTTTACTCCCTTTTTTTAAATTTAAATAATGTGGGACTACCTAATTATGGATCTGAATGACATTATATGCTGCATGGAGTGCCTTTCAATTGGATTTGAATGAATTTAAGAGTATTCCATCAATTTTGGTCCAGTTTTCCAAGTGTACAATCTATACACTCTAGAGTGTACTTTCTTTTTTTGAACTTAAATAATGGGGGACTACATAATTATGGGTCTGAATGATATTTTTTTTTGTATCTATTTACCAGAGTGTATAATCTATACACTGTAGAGTGTACCACCTTTTTGAGTGGTTTTCCACTATATAGTCCCTAATATTGGATCCATATGACATTAGAAGCTATTTTATATAAAATTAAGAGTATTCCAACAGTTTCTATCTATTTTTTTAAGAGTACACTGCTTATTTTCTACATTTAAATAATGGGGGACTAACTTAAATTATGATTTTAAATGATATTATGTGTTGTATGGAGTGCCTGTCAGGAGAATTATATGTTATTTTTAATATGCTCGATTTAGAGTTTTAGTTTATGCAATATGTTGGATTTTATGGCTGCATATAATTGTACAAAACTAGTACACTCAAAAATCAATAATTAACATAAATCAAATTACAATAGTTGAGCTTCAAAATACAACACAGTAATAATAGAGTAAAATACTTTCAATCAAGCTGAACTGAAAAATCAGACATTCATATGAATATAAAAAATTGGGCTTGAACTAAACATAACAAGTAGTAACTAAAAATTGATTGACTCTCTGTTTCATGCATCATAATGTGTCCCTCTAATAATGTCCATCATTAGCTTGGTGTATCCTTCTGTTGGCTGACCTACTATTGAGCTGGAGTGAAATTCCTAATATACATGAACATCAAATCAATTTCTAAAATCTAATGCTGAAATAAAGTACTATACCTTGCATACCTTTGAAAAGCACTCTAGCATTACAGAAAAAGGTATTGCAATGGGTGACTCTCTTTGTTCTCTAGCTGTTGAAACCTGTTTATTTCTCTCTGTAATAGAAAAAGCATAATGGGTCAAAATTTTATAGAAATATTTGAAGATTATAATATTAAAAACTATTAGAAAGTACTATTGGCCTTCATAATACTCTCCCAATATTCTTTCAATCTTGCATTGGAAACACCCTTTGGTCGCATCTTATTTGAGTCCTTTAGTAAGTTATTATAATTGGACTCTCTTATGACATACTTCTTTTTATTCTTTGTATGCTCAATTTGAAGTAAATTTCTACATAATATTGAATCAACATAGTCAGATAATTTCTTTAAAAATTCTAACATATACTGCTCAACTTCCTTATTACCTTGTGCTCTTGTGCTTATTTGATATGAATATCTATTGATGTGGTTCCAAAAATTGATGCCAATAGAACAGCCATTCTTAACTTATAAATCTTTCAAGTCTTTGTAAGCATTATCAAAGTAGATATCCTTCTTTGCTCTAGAAGACCATCGCATGAGAAGATACTTCTTCAGAATCTGTACAATATCTTCTAAACTCAAGACTCTAATGTAGTGGGCATAGAGTAATCCCATTATTTTAAATTTCTTACAACTACAAGTTATATTCAGACATGCCTTATCCAAATGAACATTCCATGTCATGGAAATGCTAGTTTTCTCTAAGTTTCTTATCAAATATTCCATGGGATTTTCATCAGAAACATTTGCTGCTAATCCTCCCACTCCATGCATAAATTCTTCTTCAAAAAATGTGTAATGCTTTCTTGTGTAAAACATAGCAGCTTGCTTCAATATAAGACTAGCAACCGAACAATTCTGGCTACACTTGAAATATTTGTCATATTCATTCTGTCACCATGAGTCCATAACCTTCTCCAATCCCAAAAAGCAATCGGTGATAGAACTTGTTGGTTTATAGATTCCATGACATACATTACTCATGGACTCTCTGTGTTGTGTTGATAAAATACCCATGCAAAATGAATCTTTACTAAATGTGGTGGACCACTTGCTTCTAATTTTATATAGCTCAGCTAGCCAAGCATAATCATCCAAATTCTCTTCTTCTAGCATGTTAGACCAAGCATGTTCAAACCCTTCTTTTGAATCACATTTACTCATGCATGTATAAAAGAGACTTTGTATAGTCTTATTACTATTAAAGTAGTGTACATTTGAAGGAGCTTTCTTAGAAATATGCCATTGGCACAACCTATGGAGAGTATGAGGTAATGCAATTTAAATAGCTCTTGTCATTGCTTGATCTTAATCAGTGAATATTGTTATAGGATGTCTCTCATTCGTTATCCAGAGAAATATTTTGAATAGCCATGTGAACGATTCAATTGTTTCTTCGGATAGAAATGTTATTCCAAATAAAATATTTTTCCAATGTTGATTAACTCCAACAAAAGATGCACAAATTAGATTATAGTTATTGAGTCGATAACTTGTATCAAAAATTATCAATCTCAAAATAGTCATAGTCTATCCTTGACATGCCATCACTCAAGAAAAAATTCACCAAACTATTCAACTCATCATTTTGGACATCCCATGCAAACAATCCATCTTCTGCTTGCCTTTCATTGAATAATTGTACTAATGAATTAGTATCACCATCCACAATCCTTGCTCTTCTTTCTTTTTGAATATAATTGAAAGCATCTATTTTTATAAACCTAACATTCTCCACTCCACCAACTTCCTAAGTAAGATAGCTGAATGCATCAATTGCTCTAATTCCAGCCTCTATTATTAACTTTAACACAACTACATTCTCTTCGTTGATGCCTCTGTAAGATCTTAGAAGATATTGGTCACCCATTTTTGTTAAAATGATTATGACTTTCTATAAATTTTTTAACCTTTTAATTCCCATTTAAATTTAAAAAATCTAATCATGGACAACAGTCCTAGTATCTATTTTTTAAAATTTCACTAAGTAGTTTAGATTGAGACCTTCTTCTAAACTTGCTTTGCACATAAGAAATCTTTTGATATCAACTTCTTCGAGTTTGGCTAATAACTAGCACGATCCTTCCAAACACTGCATAATCATAATAGAGTTCATATGCCTTATTTTCATTCTGAAGAATAGTGCCAATGAGTTTACCTATAATTGGTTCATGAGACATAACAGCTTCATCATTGCACAGATGTTTTGCCTCATTCACCTACACACACACACACACACACACACACACACACACACACACACATTATGAAAATCTATATAACATGTACAACTATGTAACCAAATCCTTTTGGAAAGCACCCAAAATAGTTTATAATATCATATGGATTCATAATTGGAAGGTACACAATGTCTTAAAATTTAAAAAAGGGAGTATCCTCTAGAGTGTATAGATTGTACTTCTAAAAAATAGATAGAAAATAGCCCAAATCCTATTGGAAGAACTCAAAATATCTTATAATACCATTTAGATCCATAATTAGAAGTCCCTCATCATTTAAATTTTTTTAAAAAAAGGATTACACTCTAGAGTGTAGAGATTGTACACTTAGAAAAATGAGCCAAAATTATCCAAATCCTCTTGGAAAGCACCAAAAACAATTTATAATACATATGGATCCATAATTGGAAGTCCCCCATCATTTAAATTTAAAAGAAGTACACTCTTGAGTGTACAAATTGTACACTTAGAAAAATGAGAAAAAATTATCCAAATCCTCTTGGAAAGCACCCAAAATAGTTTATAATATCATATGGATCCATAATTGGAAGTCCCTCATCATTTAAATTTTGTTTAAAAAAAGGAGTACACTCCAAAGTATACATATTGTACACTTGAAAAAATGAGTCAAAATTACCCAAATCCTCTTGGAAAGCACCCAAAATAATTTATAATATCATATGGATCCATAATTAGAAGGAACACAGTGCTTTATAATTAAAAAAGTACACTTTAGAGTGTAGATACTGTACACTTGGAAAAATAAGCTAAATTTACCCAAATCCTCTTGGAAATCACCCAAAATAGTTTATAATATCATATGGATCCATAATTGGAATGTACACAGTGCTTTAAAATTAAAAAGGGAGTACACTTTAGAGTTTATAGTTTGTAACTTGGAAAACTTAGCAAAAATTACCCAAATTCTCTTGGAAACCTCCCAAAATAGTTTATAATATCATATGGATCCATAATTGGAAGGTACACAGTGCTTCAAAATTAAAAAAAGGAAGTACACTCTAGAGTGTACAGCTTATACACATGAAAGAATGAGCCAAAATTACCCAAATCATCTTAGAAAGAATCAAAATAGCTTATAATATCATTTAGATCCATTATTGGAAGTCCCATAGTACTTTAAAATTTTTAAAAAAAAAGAGTACACTCTAGAGTGTACAGATTTTACACCTAGAAAAAAGATAGAAACAGCCCAAATCCTCTTGGAAGAACTCAAAAGAACTTATAATACCATTTAGGTCCATAATTGGAAGTCTCCCATCATGTAAATTTTTTAAAAAAGGGAGTACACTCCATATTGCACAGATTGCACACTTAGAAAAATGAGCCAAAATTACTCAAATCCTCTTGAAAAGAACTCAAAATAGCTTATAATACCATTTAGATCTATAATTGAAGTCCACAATGCTTCAAAATTTTTAAAAAAGGTGTACACTCTAGAATGTATAGATTGTAAACATGAGAAACAGATAGAAAATAGTCCAAATCCTCTTGAAAAGAACTCAAAACAGCTTATAATATCACTTATATCCATAATTGGAAGTCTCGTAGTACTCTAAAATTTTTTTAAAAAAAAGGTGTATGCTCTAGAGTGTATATATTGCACACCTGAAAAATAGATAGAAAATAGCCCAAATCCTCTTGGAAAAAACTCAAAACAACTAATAATATCATTTTGATCCATAATTAGAACTCCCACTGTGCTTTAAATTTTTTTTTTAAAAAAAGAGTACACTCTGGAGGGTACATATTATACACCTAGAAAAAAAGATAGAAAATAACCCAAATCCTTTTGTAAGAACTCAAAATAGCTTATAATATCATTTAGATCCATAATTGGAAGTCCCCCATCATTTAAATTTTTTTTAAAAAAAAAGAGTACACTCTAGAGTGTATAGATTGTAAACTTGAAAAAATGAGCCAAAATTATCCAAATCCTCTTGGAAAGAACACAAAATATCTTATAATATCATTTATATCCATAATTGGAAGTACACAATGCTTTATATATGAAAATAGGAGTACATTCCAGAGTGTACAGATTGTACTCCTAGAAAATTATAGCGACACTACTGAAATCTTCTTGGAAAGAACTCAAACTAGTGTAGGAAATTTATATTTCAAAAAGGATTTCAAAGAAGATCAATAAACAGTGTTTCAAAATAACTATATATATACAACTGTGTAGAAAATTTATTGATGCAGTCATATTTAGGACATCATCTTCTAAATTGGTCTTCATATGAAGTCTACCACTTTGCTGCTCGTTCTCCATCTTCACAATTTTTTTCTCAATTGAAATGAGAGATTTTTGTTTCTCTTCACTCCAATTCATCAAAAAAAATTAAAATATTCTTATTCTTTATTTGAGTGCCCTAAATCCATTTATATATTACTTTTAAATTTCTCAGACAAATAGTGTCCATCCATTTAAATGCATAATGCAATCTATTATTCTAACAGATCTCGGTCAAACGATCGTCCCATCCCGTGAGAAAGTGAAAAATTAATATTTTAAGCTTCGGCACGTGTCCAAATCTGATTGGCATCTGGATACTGAGCTAAATCTGGACTTTGTACGTAATAATTTCTCGATAATCAGAGACCCTGCGGTTGGGAGTGAAGAGGAAGTACCTTCCTCAGAATCTTCTCTCTGTTCTTTCTTTAGTTTACCTTCTTTTTCTTCTTCTTCTTCTCTTAACTTTCATCTTTCTTGCACTTGTTGAACAAAGTGGCACCAAGATTTTCTTTAGAAATATTGACCTCATCTAGGGAAATTTCTTCCTTCAGTTGTAGTGATTACTAAGAAAGGAGACAAGATAAAAAGTGGAAATTCTACAGTATTGTTTTAGTGAATGATGAAGCGAGCAAGCTATTCTAGCCTCATTTATAGAGGAGAACAAAAGTCATGACATATGAAACACGAGAAAATATACATCTATCATTGCCAAACATAAGATATATTAAAACTTTTTTTAATTGATTAAATATTTTATTCTCTTATTCTTTTCATTCCTTCACCATCAAAGAGATAAAAGAATTGAAGAACTAAATATGTATAACCAAATTACCTTAGGCTTGAGTTCAAGACATGAATTAACACTCTTGGACAAGGTTCAAGACACAAAGTCGAATGATGTTATAATCGAATATGTTAGACAATCTATAGGACCATTATAGTTATTACATTGTATTTTTCTCTTTTTATGTAGCGATTCATGTAATGCCCTTGGGTCAATCAAGTTTATAAATAGGAGAGGCCATATACTCATATGGTAGAGGACTTTTTTTCCAACTTTTGGCTACAGAGGAACTCCACCTACAATTCTTCTAGATCATCTATATTCTCTCTCACTCTGCTTTCTATCTATTTCTAATTTCAAGTTCTTTCCTAGATGGTGTGAGAACACAAACAATTCAAGACCCAACATGAACTAACTATATTAACTCAAACTCCTTAAGTTTCATTAAAGCTACTACTGTCAAAAATTAAATATAAGAAAGTGAGAATCAAGTTTCGCATCTGTAGTGTTGAAATTATTTGATTCAACTTCTCTAGCCTTAAATTAATTTTTTTTTTTTGCGCTTATCCCATTTAGTGAGGAGCAAGTGTAGTAAGAGTCAGAAGTTTTGGATAATGACCTTATTCTCTTCCTCCATTTCAAAATGAGCAGAATGCAAATGGTTCTATGTGTAGGTGAATGCAACAAATTAAATTTCATAAAATTATCTAAAGAATTTTGAAATTCAATATTTCATAAATTATCTATTTCCTACTCTTATATAAGTTCTGGAAAATTATTGTTGCTTTAAAAGGGGTGGTTGTGCTCATATGACAATTCAAAGTTATTTCAATTTCAATAGTGCAATTATATATAAAGGTGGGTGCTAAGCAGTAAGAATTTTTTGAGTAAAAAATAAAAATAATTCTTACTCTTTGGCATCTTACTTTATATATAAGTGCACTATTAAAATTGAAATAACTTTAAATTATTATATGGGTGTGCCCAACCACCCATTTCTCATTCCTGCAATTTTGGTGTGCTATTGTGTTCTGCGTGATGTTGACCATCACATAGGCTACATGTCAATCAAAATAGGTGAATTGATACTTGAGGCTTTAGATACAAATCGAAGCTAAGATGCGCCAAACATCTCCAAAATTAGTCCAAATGATCTCCGATCAATGAATGGACTTTGCCATTGCATTTAGAACATCAAAATTGATTAAAATATAAATATTATACAATCTAATTATCAACCGATCAAGCGATCAAGCTATTAATGTGCTAACACGTATATCAGAGTCGGGAAGCTATGATGATGTCCAAATGATCTCCGTTCATGAAATTGATTGCACCGTTAGCTTTAAAATATAAAAAACTACTAAATGAGTCTATCCACAATCACGAGTTGCAAAATGTCAAAAGATCGGTGATGCAAATCGAGAATAAATACACTAGATGTCTCCAAAATCAACCCAAATGACCTTCGATCGATGAACAGACATCGCCATCACATTCAGAATGTTCAAATTGGTCAGAATATAAATATTACACAATCTGATGATCAATTGATCAAGTCATCAACAAGCTTGCACGTATATCAAGGTCAGAAGACGCCAACTAAACCAAATGACCTTCGTTCATGAAATTGATTCCATCGTTAATTTTGAAATGTCAAAATCTATCAAGCAAGATTATTCACACTCAATTCGAACAAGTCTATGTGAAAGTCAATCGATCGAATATGATAACGCATATTTTGAGCTGAAATTGACCCAATTTGACATCGATTTCAATCGAATGGCCTCCAATCGCAAAATGGACTACGTCATTGCACCAGAAAAATTGGAATAAGAAAGATTGATTGATATATATATATATATATATATGTATATATATATATATATATATATATATATATATATATATATATATATATATATATATATATATATATATATATATATATATATATATATTAGATAGATTTTAGTAGCATAATTTACATTAAGATTGATTAGACATTTAAAAAATTAATAAAAAGTCCTAATAATGCCCTAAATCCCTAAAACATTCCTTCTTCTTACCACCCCAATCCTTACGACGGCCTCAACCCAACTCTCCTCTCTCGCATGAAGCCTCACCAAAAGCATTCTCTTCCATTCAATGCACGCCCAAGCTCTCCTATTCTGTTTCCTCTTTCTTTCTTCAAATATAAGATCTCATCCAAATCTTTCCTTCTTCTTCTCTTCTAATCAGTCCGATTCTTTCTTTTAAATCAAAGAGCTTATTCTTCTTTTTCCTCATTCCATCTTAAACTAATTTCTTCTTCCATTTCTTTATCTTCTTCATATATTTCACCTCCCCAGAACACCATCATTTGGGTTCTTCTCCAGATCTTCCATCTCCTTCCGACCTTTCCTTTTCTCAGAAGGGAGAATCACCATCATTAGGTGGGTTCTTCTCTTAGTTTTCGGCATCTCCCTCTCCGTCTTCTTGCCGATCATTGCAAGCATGCAGAAAAAAAATAAGTTTGAACATGTGTGATGTGAATGTGTATATGTATATGCTTGCCTTTTTACAGATTTGAAGGTCTCATCATGCTCATTATGGCGTGACGAGATGAAAAATCAATTATGGTGTCATAAGGTAACACTCGCTACACTCATTAGGGAGTACCAAGTAAACCAATATCTATTAGATATCACCCACCTAAATGTCCAAACTTTTGTCAAATATTTTGACTTAGAAAAAAAAGGGAGAATAGAAAGAACTAACTTAAGAGTGCTAAACAAAGAAACCTAAAGCTAAATTTAAATTAAAAGAATCAAACAATATAAAAGAGGAGAGGGAAAACAACATTAATGAACACTTACATAATAGTTTGTAGCGTATCAAATGAAGTGGAATTGGCCTAAAAGAATCTAAGTAAATCTCATGATGAATCTGGCATTTCATACAAAAAAGAGACTTTTGAAATCCTATTGAATTTTTTGGAGATCAATTACTAAAGAAGAGAATGCAAATAATAATTTGTTGTTTCAAATTACAATATAAATCTAGAATGTCTAATATCGTCAAATTCAGAACACATTCGTATAGATGGATAGATGATATTAGGCTTCAAGTGAGTATCATCTGTATTACGAGGAAGATATTTTTGCAAGTACAATGTCTCAAAATCTATGCAAATATTTACATGAATTGAATCCCTATATATATTTTGAAATAAATATTTTTTAATCAAACCACTTTAAATACATGTCTGCACTTAAATGAAAATAAATTAATTGCATGCATTTTGGAAGCAACCTCATATCTTTTTTTAGTTGTTTCAAAACTCATGCAAACTTACAAGCTTCAAATGAGATATTTATACGCATTATGAGATAACTTCATATTGAATTTTGTTGCATCAAAATGCATGTAGAAGATATAAAGAGAACAACTTTATGCTTTAAGGAACTCCACATTTAAAATTAATGCCTTGAAAAGTGCAAGCAATCTTAATCAACCCACATGGGCCTAACACCATGCTAAATATTTAAATTCAAGTGTCCGAGGATGCCGCATGGGTTACCGATTTGGTCTTAGGACTAAGTCCGGTTAACAAAACCTAAAAATCTATTATAAGAATTTCAACTTCATAAAATAGCGAGAGAATCTACTATCATGTGACGAGGATCTCGTTGGAGCTAAACAGAGTTGATAAGATCTAAAGTTCTTAAATATATTTGATTCAATCAATTAACTACCCCGATGATGGTTGTGTTGAATGGTGATTTCAACCGGAAGGGATACTTCCATCAAAATGTGATTCTAATTTCCAATAAAATTAACTTATATCAAGTATCAATCTAAAAATTATTTAAATGAAATTTAATCATTAAAAACTTAAAGCAAAACTCAATCTATCTACCTTCGGTAATTATTTGTCATAGGTGACAAACTAAGAAATCACTAGCTCACAAAGGAACTAATGTCAAATCAACTATTCTGCTATGTCCACTCTCAGCCAATCTCATGCTAGTAAGGACATGGCCCGTGTCCTTTGACTGTGTGGCTTGGCTAGTAGGCTCCACAGATGAAGCAGTTCCAACCAGAGACCTCTGATCGAGAGGTTTTGCCAATAAGGCTCCATTATATTACAATCATGGCCGTAACCCGTATGTTCCCTAATGGCTCTGCCCTTTGAGTTGTGAATTGTAGGGTACACCTGATAAGGCAAAAAACTAAGGTATACTTAAGTCTATCTCCTTAACAAACATCACCCCGGTCTACAAGATTTCTTTGATGATGTAACCCATGTATCCGATAAGAATCCTTTAGTCGACTACCTCCACTAAGTAGACTAGGGACCACGATATGGATGAAGATGGAACCATGGGATCTAGATCCGGCATGTCATCAGTCCCCCAAGCATCTTCTTTAAGCTAAAATGATGAATTTTATAAACCTATATCTTAAACTCCATATGCTACTACTATAGGCTATGCATTAAGCGACCTAATGACTAGCCTTAATCGAAAGTTCTCTCTCACTTATTGGGAGGGGTAATTAACTATAGGGGCTTGATCCTATGGGAAACCTAGAACCTCATCTAAAGTCCTCACCAAATGAGGAAGAAATCTATGGGTTGTGTCTTATCTACTATTCCATCTGCCTTCTAAAAAAATTACACATGTTAAACCATCTCTATTCAATTATCGAGGTCGGGTGGCAAATTTTGAGCCCATGATTTTTACACTTGGGAAAAGATTCTCTTTCCATCTTTGGCTATATATGTTATAGTGGCGATAAAGTATTTGAAAATTCAAAATAAAAATGGTGATTTAAATGTGTAATAAATTCAAATTACTAATGTATAAGGCTTTATGTTGAATGAATTATTACATGTATATTTTTATTACACTATTATTTTGTTCTATAGTGCCTCTGCATTTTGAAAGTATGGGTGAAATAATAATTACTGATTACTAATCCCCATCTTTAACTATTTTAGAATGGATCTAGCACTCTTTTACTGGGGCATGGTGCAATTTTCACAGCCATGTGATCATCAACAGGAGATGTTGGGTACAATTCAATTTGGTAGCTTGAATTTCCCAACTATCGTAGCTGCAACTCCTAAAGTACCCACCCATGGTACACTCATCCGAGGTCATGCTGGGAGGCCTCAGTTTACTGAAGCTCCTACTAGTCATGCTCGCCAACTAGTTCAGCAACAACCACTGTTAAAGTGTTCTCCAGATAGAGAACTTCAGTTTTTAAAAGACTAGGTCAATCTAAAGCCCTCTTGAAGAAAAGAACCATCAGTGGGCAAACTATGTCGTTAATGCCTCACGGTACAATTGCTTCATTGATTGAACATTTCATACCTAGAAAGCATGATCATGAAGCTTCCTCATCAGGAAGCAAATTAACCAGATGGCAGAGAAGAAGATGAAATGCTGAGCTGAAGGCTCAGCAAATCATTCAAATGACCTAACAAACAAACAATATTGCCACCAGAAGTGAGTATTCTAACCCACAACAATTTTGACAATAAAAAATGGGTAAAAAGGAATAGCTCTACTAGTGAGGTGAATCAATCATTTTGGACTCAACAACGTCAAGCTCCACCACCACAGAGGAGACAAAAACATCCTCTAGAATACATAAAGTTCTTAAAGTAGCCAAGGAAGCTTGATGAAAAGAAAATTTCAAAGTGTGATGAAAAATAAGCCATGCCGAGGAGGTTGCCATCTCTTATGGTAACTAGTCATCGAGCCAAGTATGCTTTGTGCGGTGAGCATTAGAGCGTGACACTCAGACCGTGTGTCCAAGAATCTACTATCGAAAGGTCCTGGTGAAAGGATAAGCAGGTATGGAGGCCAAGGCCCCATGATCAAACTCTGAAGAAAGAAAGAGGTGTGACATCTGATACATATACTCAATCACCTAAAAACTCATCATAAGTGGATACCTAAAGAAGGGATATCACTTATGAAAGACATGATGACACCTGGGATCCCATCATCATCGATCGATTCACCCCATAAGAAAGGTTGACTTTGATCGTCCTTAATGGAAGAAGTGTTTGTTTTTGAACTAGATCCACGAGCGTCGATTGAAATTCATGTGCAAGAAGAAGATAATGAAGAGGACATTATGGAGGTAGAAGTCATCTATATGGTCAAAGATGTAGATGAACTTTCTCATCATCGCAACATGAATCTGAGAGAACCTGATGTTTATGAAGAGAGTCTTCATAAAAGCAAAGAAGATGGATCTTCAATCTCTGAAGAAGAAAATTAGAAAAAGAGATCATGGTGTTGAAGGATTTATATGGTTGAACTAGAAATGATCACTTGGTACATTTTTATAATCGGCATCGTCGTTAGCCTGCGTCCCTACAAATGCATAAGGGGAAAGACAGTCAAGTTCTTCCCCTGAAGATGAGCAGGGAGCAGAACAATAATAAGAAATAGAGGAAGAAGAAGAACCTGTATTTATTGACACCGTGGTGTTAGCTAGAGAGCAAAGACAAATGCAGCGTCAAATGTAAGTCAAAGATAAGGAGATTTCACAACTAAGTGCCAAATGAATGACATGATGGCACAGAAGAATATCATGATGGATATGTTGCAGAAGAATATCACATCAAATGTAGCACATATCTTATCTTCTAATCAATAGGTAGCTAATAAAATAACTTTTATACCACCAATTGCTCTAGTACCTCAAGCTCTACATACTACTGAGAAGGAATGAAGTTAACCAACTACCTCTTCAGCCGATAATTTAAAATATGGCTAGCATATCTAGAACGATAACAGTTGCCTAGCTAAAAATAATAATTAATAAAAAGTTGAAGGTAGTTATAGCTTTGGAGCAAGCTAAAAAGTTGGTGAGTAAGGGTCGCCCTTAACCAGCTAAAATGATCAAGTGTTGTACCCGAAAGATTACTCAGTACCAAAATTTAATACTTTCAATGGGCTTGGTAACCCAAAGAAACATCTATTCCAATTTAAGGCTACTTGTTGGTAACAAGAGGGAATGATGCCTTTGCTTTTCATTAGTTCATCGGCGTACTTTTAGTGGTATCAGAATTCGAATGATTGTTAAAACTTTTCTTTGAGTTAGAAATGATATTCATGAAGGTTCACCGTAACGAGAAAATAATAATTATTGACCTTCTTGAAAAGGAGAAAATATGAGTGACAAAATTCATAAGTCGTTGGCGTAACCTAAGTATGAAATGTAAGCAATAATTGGAAGAAGAACATGCGATCCAATTGCTAATGGGTAATATGGATGATAAAATGGCACCATTTTTATGTATGGCATTGATTGCAACATTCCAGGACTTACTTGATAAGGTGGCTAAATTTGGAAAGCTAAAACGCCCTAAGTCTGAAATCTATACAGATAAAGCAAAGAGAAACAAATCTTCAGACTCAAGAAGAAATGAAACTCATGCCACTTCATATAGCTCAAATGGTGAAAAGTAGGTGATATATAATGTGGATAAAGGAAAACAATCAATGTACAATGATGATAAGGGAAAGAAGCCTGTCTATTCTAATTCACAGCCAAAATTAGTATTGGGAGGCAATGATAAACCTCAGACTTTTCTAAATGGTGGGGAGCGTCCAAAATAAGCAACAAGAGATGATGAGTGAATGCGACCATCTCTTAAGGAAAAGATGAACAAAGATTATTCCTTTAGAAGGGATAGTGTGGCTAAATTATTTCAAGCGGTCAATGGTCTACAATTACCAAAATTAAAAGGCCAAGAAGTTGATCAAGTAATCCAAATTATCCTATCATGGATGATCATCATCCTATTGAAGATTATTATGTCTTCAAAGATTGGCTAGAAAGAAAGTATCTGAGGTGAATTTACATTATTAGATGTTCTAGTCAACCCAAAGAGAGTCTACAAGGATGATTACATCTTTTTTTGTATCATCCATTAAAGAGAAGGAGAAATCGATTCAGAAGAATGAGAAAGTAGTCTCAAAAGAGTGAAAATGTTGAAGCAGTTGAAGGGTGTCTCTAGTGTTAAGTGGAAATCACCATTTAAACCTATATTGGACTTAAAGAGATGCCTAAACCAAGTATTTGGGCTTTTTGATAAGGCTACTTCATCACATGATGAGCGTCTACTAAACGTGCCTCATAAATCAAAGAATAAGAAAAGAAGAAGAGAACTACAACTCAAAAGATTAACAATTTAGGAGTATCACCAACGCAAGACAATTTAGCTTGCTGACTTTATGCCTAAACTTTGCATTGTTGAGTCGGATGAAGAAGATAATGGTATATCTTTTTCCAGTAAAGACATGCTGAATTATTTATGTGATATCAACTGCTCTTTAGCATCAGTTACTCCAAAAATGACAAGGGTAGTCAGACAGACTCGACCAACCCATCAAAATTCATACCAAGAAAGTAAGAAGAGCCTGAAACATCTGAATTTTGTTTAATGACTCAACAAGAAGATAACAATTTAGATGAAGATTTATGTTTTTCTGATGGAGAAGAGTAAGACTCATCGATATCATCACGCCTGAAAAGTATGAAGTTAAAAAATGAGTCTAGCCCTTTTGGTCAATCCTCTAGAATAAGAAGAAAATGTGAATAAACTACATCTTCAAAGGAATTAGAGCACGATAAGGTGATCCAAGTTTAGTTAAGAAGTGGTAAAGTCTTAGCACCTTCATCAAAGAAGGGAAATGTAAATAAAGACAAAGGCAAGAAAATTGAAGTCAACGAAGATATCATTCCCAAAAACCCTAAACTAAAGCCTAAATCAAGTGAAAAGATATATTATAATATTTTATCACATCTGAGAAAGATCCCTGCATAATTGAGTGTGTAAGAGGCTCTTTTGATGTCAAAAGACCTCCGACAAACTTTGATACAGGCTCTCAAAGATCTGAAAAGTTACGAAGCATACTTTGCCAAAAAATGCATGACTGATCATTACAAACTCAAGGTCTCCCAGTAATTAAATTTTCTAAACAAGATCTTATGTTAGAAATAGTGGATCACAACCGTCCTCTATATGTTACTGCAGAGAGTGATGGCATCTCGATCAACCAAATATTGATTGATCCAGGTTCTTCTATCAATCTTATGAGTCTAAAAGTATTAAGAGTATTATCACTTGATATCCAACATCTTGGGAGAGATAAGTTGATGGTTCATGGTTTCAATGAAAAAGGGTAGAAAATTATGAGTTTTTTTATTCTCCCGCTCAAGTTTCGAGATTTATATACAGAAGCCAAGATCCATGTAATTGATGCCAATACATCATTTAGAGCTCTCTTGGGCTGGCCATGGCTGCATGAGTATGACATGGTCCCATCATATGCATCGATTATGAAGTACCTAAAAGATGGAGAAGAGTTTAGAATTCTTTGCAACCTACAACTAGTCTTTGTCCATGAAGCAAAGATCTATGAAAATACAAAATATTTCATCCCTAAAGAGCCTAAGCTAACAGAGCCTCTTGAAGTGGTAGCATCCACTTCAAGAACTAAAAAGAAACTTCACAAAGTGAAAGAGCAGAAGCAAAAAAGAAGAAAGAATGCAATGCTGACTCTCCCTAAAGCACTTGATTCTACACCTTAATCAAGAAGATTAGTTCCTCATTTGGGAAGTGACACACAAGAAAAAGAAGATGTTCATGTTAAACCTAAGGGAACTTGTAAGCTTTCAAGAAAGGCAAAGTAAAACTAGTACCAAAGAAAAAGTATTCTATGATAGACTTTGATACAAGATGAGAATTTGATCAAGAAGGATGAAGAGACATATCAAGATTGGATCAAGGTAGCCATCAAATAATAGCCAGATAAAAATACTCACCATCAAAATAGTAATAAATTCAATTTAGATTATAACTTTGAATCATGGAAAGTTCATCACATCAAGAAGGATAGCTCACTTGGCGAGATCTCCTTCATATAATCTATGAAATCATCAGGTTCATCATTGAAAGATTTCCATCATTTGATACAACTCTATTTTATAAATCTGAAGAGTCTCACCTTCACAATTTTGATCAGCCTGCTCAATATAAAAATTATGATGAGATAGTGCCAACAAGAATACCAATATACTATCCACAAAAATTGCAAAGAATGATGCATAAGCTTGGAATTCATATTGGAACTACAAAACATAGGACTCAAATCTTTAATAGGATGTGGATCCAAAGAGGTCCTCAAGCATCACGAAGAAGTGATAAGGTTCTCACTAAAGGTCTTGGGTTCATCCAGAAACCTCATCAAGATAAAGTTTGTTATAATATAATAAAAGCTAAGATCAAAACTAATAGTGACAAAGAAGATGATCTCCATGAAATTCTTCTTACAAATGATGAAAGTAGAAAGAGCCTGAAGAACTTGAAGATGGTGGACAAATAGCTACTATGGATGAACTCAAAGAAATCAACCTAGAGTTGAGGATGATCCCGTCAACTTTGTTAGTGCCCTTACCTCATAAGAAAGTTGAAGAGCTAAAAAAATACTTTGTGAATTGAGGATTGCTTTGCACGGACATATTCTGAGCTTATCCCCTAATGTAGCAGTTCACAAACTGGCTATTAAACCAGATGCGATGCCTGTTAAGCAAGCTCCTAGGTGAATGAGATTGGAGATTAAAGAATAGGTAATTGTAGAAACTAAAAAGCTTATCGAAGCAGGCTTCATCCGGGAGGAGAAGTGTGCAGATTGGATAGCCAACATTGTCCCAGTTAGGAAGAAGAACGGCCAAATCCGTGTCTGCATTGACTTCGAAGACCTAAATAAGGCATGTCCAAAAGATGACTTTCTTCTTCCAATATCAGAACTACTAGTGGACAATACTTCCAACTACGACATGTTCTCATTTATGGACGGTCGAGATACAATCAAATCAAGATGGCTCCTGAAGATGAGAAGCACACATCATTTAGGGTGCCAATTGGTATCTATTGCTACACAGTGATGTCTTTTGGCTTGAAAAATGTCAGAGCTACATATCAAAGATCCATGATGCATTATTTTGATGAGTTGATTCACCAGAAGGTGGAATATTATGTTGACAATTTAGTGGTGAAAGCTTAAATCGAGAAAATCACTTTGAAGACTTGAGAATTATATTGGAGAGAATTAGAAAATATGATCTCAAGATGAATCCTCTAAAATGTGCATTCAAAGTGTCCTCTGGAAAATTCCTTTGGTATATTGTATGTCACAGAGGAATTGAAATTGATCCTGCTAAAATCAAGGTAATTGTGGAAATGCCTCCATCGAAGAGTTCACGTTAGCTCCATTCTTTATAAGGATAGCTTCCATTCATCCATTGATTCATGTCAAACCTATCAGGATGCTATCAACCATTTGCAAAGTTGATGAAGAATAATGCTCCATTCAAATGGGATAAAGAGTGCCAAGAAGCCTTCAATAGCATTAAAAGCAATATGTTAAATCCACCAATCCTTATAGCACTACTCACAGCCTCATTCTATACTGTTGCATTAGAAGAGTCCTTGGAGCATTATTGGAACACAATGAAGAAAATAAAGAGAATGCTCTTTATTATATCAGGAAGATTGATAAGAGCAAAAATGAGATACTCTCCAATAGAGAAGCACTGTTTGGCCTTCATCTTTACAGTCCAAAAGCCCCATCATTATATGTTATCTCACAAGATTACCCTCATCACAAGGATTGATCCGCTGAAGTACTTGATGATAAGGCCAACATTGACAGATTTCTTGACAAGATGGGTAGTATTTCTTTTACAATTTAATATCACATACGTTCCACAAAAAGTAGTGAAGGGACAAGTCCTAGCAAATTTTCTTACTGCACAACCCATCCCTATTTGACGGATGAGTAAATTTTGCTCATTCACAAAAGAGAAAAAATACAAATTTAGAAATTGTACTTTGATGGAGACTCATCGATCAAACAAGTCCAACCTCTAAATTTCCCCAAGAAAGAATCATTGTCTTCATAACACCGAAGGAGGGATAATGAGATGATCATATGGGTTGGCCAAGAACTAATAATGAAGTTGAGTATGAAGCATTGGTAGGTCTTGAAGAAGCTATTTTATAGGCATTGAAAACTTGCATATTTTGGTGATTCTCAACTTATTATAAAACCAAGTACTTTGCATCTATAAAATCAACAAGCTTGAGTTAGCTTTTATCTGGAGTTCTTTAGCTTATAAAGCAAATACCAAATGTTACATAACTCGAAGTCTCTCTCGATCCAAGAATAGCAAAGTTAGCTAGGGAAATGTCAAGTATGAATGGTGATTGTGTCATGATCATCATATTTACTCGATGAATTCTAGAGCTAGGAATGTACCAATCCCCATAGGTAGAGGGGTTATCCAATTTGACCCGATGTTATATTGCTCCTCATTCTCTTGAAATCAATAGAAATTAACAAAACTAAGTATGATTGCCTCAGAAGCCTTGATAGTTATTGATCATGTTTAGAATGAGCTCTCAACCTCCATCTTAGGCATAGGACTTCTCTTAGACTTTAGAGTTCCTTAGTCTTAAAACACATCTAGTGATTAGGTGGACACTCTAGCCAAGAACTTAGAAGAACATGAATAGGTCATACCTTAGTGTTAGAAAACTTTCCTACCCTTTAGCTTAAACCATTCTCACTTTCCTTCTTTCAAGTCAAACTCCAAATCAATTCTATTTGATTTTCTCTGACTCAAATCAGCTCCATATGATTGAAATCCATGATTGAAATCTATGATTAAAACCCATGATCAAAAATCCATCAAAAATTCCTAAGTCCTTAATTTTCCCTTAATGACTTAACCATAACCATGATCAAAACTAAATTAAACCTTGAGATTTTCTCATACCCCATTTATATTCTCATTTATATTTATATATATAAATGAAATATAAATGAAATAAATCAACAAATCAAATCAAATTCAAATTTCAAATCAATTCATGAAAATTTTCTTAAGTCCTTTAATTTTTTTCATTAAAGGACTTAGCAAAATCAATCTTAAACCTTGATCAAACCTATTCAAATTCATAGGATTTTATCAAAACTTATTTATATTCTCATTTATATTCTCATATATAAATGAAATATAAATATAAATCAATTAAATCAAAGGCAAATATTAAATTCCAAATTTAAAATCCTTGAAATTTCCTTAAATCCATTAAATTTCGTTTAAAGGATCAATCCTAAACCTTGATCAAACCATTTCAAACTCATGGAATTTTCTCAAAACTTATTTATATTCTCATATATAAATGAAGTATAAATATAAATCAATGAAATCCAATTAAAAAATTAAATTTCAATTAAAAATTTGCTTTAAATCTTTTAAATTCCCTTGAATGGATTTAACCTAAATCATGATTAAACCACTTCAAATCCTTAAAATTTTCTCATGATCCATTTATATTCACATATATAAACGAAATATAAATTAAAACAATCAAAACCAATTCCAAAAATCAAACTCAAATCCTAAAATCAAATCTAAATTTCAAGTCAAAATCTTGAACTTAGCCAAATCACAAATCAAGCCAAACTCTTGATTTTCTCTCATGTTCAATCAACCCCACAATCATGAGCTCATATATAAATCAAACTTCAATCAAACAATCAAAACCCAAATCAAAATCAAAACCCTTTCATATTCTTCCTTTGAATATGAAATTTTTAAATGAATCAAAACCCATTTGACTGAAACCACTTGTAAATGGATTTATATTTCAATCATAAGTCCATATACAAGATCAACCAACTTCAAATCAAGCTTTTGAGCCATTTGACCCACTTAGGCTCACTTGACCCAAAGTGACCTAAAGTACTTATGAGCCAACTTTTGATCCTAACCAAATTGGATTGAACCAAACTCATATATCTCTCTCTCATGATCACAATCATCATGGGATGATCAATCAATCAAATTGGGTCAAACCAAGTCAAACTAAGGGTTGACCAAGTCAACACTTAACTTAAATGAAACCTACATAGCCAAATTTCACCATAGGCCAAATTGATTAAAACCATTGATCTAAGTTCACTCATGGCCTATGTTTGAACTTGACCAAGTCAATCTTTGAGCCTAACCTAGCCCATTTGGCCCAGTTGACCCATTTTGACCTAAAGGGTCAAAATGTGTCAAAACTTGATATAAACCAAATTGATCCAAACCAATGGGTCAAGTTCATTCCAAATCACTTGTTGAACTTGACCAAAGCCTCAATTGGCCAAGACCTAACAATTGACCCCAATGACATGAAAGTCATGTTGAGCAAATTGAACTAACCCAAATTGATTGGAAATAAAGATACCTCTACTTATATAACCTAACCTAAACACCATTGCCTCAAATAGGTCAAATGGGTCAAATAGGTCAACTTGACTCATTTATCCTAAATGAGTCATATGAGCCAACATCAAATATATACCAAATTGAATCAAACTAAAGGTACCAAAACATTTCAAATGGTCATATGAATTTTACCCAATTTGACCAATTGGTCAACTTGACCCAAGTTGACCCATTTTGACCTAAAAGGGTCAACATGAGCCAAACCCAATCAAATGGATTCTAAATCCAATGAAACTTGTGCCAAACCTAGTTTCTCCACATAGCCAACATGTCTAAAGTGGTAAAATAGTAAAATGACTATTTTACCCTTAGGCCTATTTTGGCTTTGTTGGGTATTTTGGTCATACCCTCTTCAATCACTTGAGGCTTTCTAAAGCTCAAGGGTAGTGATGATGGTGCACCAAACCCAATAGGTTTGGGTCAGCCCATTTGGCCCATAGACCAAAACCCACATCATAGCTTGAAGTTTTCAAATTCTCATAAAAATTGCACATGGGGAAGTTGGCAATCCTCAGGGATCAAACTAACCATGTATGATCTAACAAACAACTCACTCCATCTGGTCAATTTGATAAAATGGCAAGCTTATATACCATCAATTTATAGGGGAGATATACTCCCCAATTGAAATTTCAGACTCACGATTGAGCACTAGAGAGTTTGAAAATGGAGAGCATCCATAAGCTTATGAGGGATTTGAATCTTAGCTTTTCAATTTTTCTTCTTTAGAAAATAAAGCTCATCTCAATTCCCAAGTCCTTCCATACTCAAATTCAATGCAATTGCCCACTCCCTGATCAAGTTGAGTGCACCTAAGCATTCCCTCAAGTTCCCAATGCAAGGAAGAGTGCATTTGGATCGAAGTTGCAAAGGGGAGCAAGTGGTGTTGGTCCATAGGAAGATATACTCAACCCCAAGGCTTGAAACTTTCAGCAGTCTCCACTAGGAAGCTACCATCGAAAGCGTCGGTGATCACCCGATGAGGTATGTAATTTTGATTAGGTGTTGGAGCTTTGTGAAAGAATATTTATGGCATGTGAAATCCAGTTGGATTGCCGCTCTTTCCTAGATGATGTGGGTTGAGTATTGTGATTCATGCTAGATCCTGAATCTCACTTGGATCATGGGATTCATGATACATTTTAAATCCTTTTCCGTTTTAAATCTAGGTGAATGTAGCCATCTTTCTTTGATGACGGTGAAATATTAAGCGGCGTCGCCATACCATTTGAATGTCATTTAAGTCACCCTCATGGAATGATAGTAACAGCACCCATGCGTATAGGAGATTAAGTGGGGATTAGTTATTTCTCTAATTAATCCCTAGAACTTCTAAAATTCATAACTCTTCATAGAAAAATTAGAAAAATAAAAGGAAAAATGCTGTGAAAGATAATTTCATCTAGAATATTTTTAAAATAATTTCAAAGTATTTTGAATTACCTTTTTCTCTGAATTTGGGTTTCTTTGGGAATCTTAATTAGCTAATTATCCTTTAATTAGTTCATCAATTAATCTTAAACTTCTAGGGTTCATTTTAGGGATGACTCTACCTCCCCTAATTTTCTTGAGATTTATTGAGGGCTCAATTGAAAAATTGCTACTTCATTCTCTAATTATCCTATGCAATGGTAATTAATGTGATTAGTAGATTTACCTATGATTAGGTTGATTAAGGATCTAATAAGTAGGTTTATGAAATAATTTTGGGGCATTTTCCCTAAGATATTCCCTAAACCCCCTTTTCTCTCCTTAATCTCCTCTTAATTAAGGGTTAACTCATTAATTACCCATTTAATCAATTTACAAAAATTCTAAAGTTCAGAATTAATCCACCTTGGGTAGATTCTTAGGTGTTTAATAGCCTAAGTTTAATTAAGGAAATTAAATCCTATTTCATAAGTAGAAAAGGGTGTTTTGAAATTACTTAAGCATAATTAACTTTTAATTTTGAGCCAAATTACATTAGGCCTTTTAATTATTAGGTGCATTGCAAATTTAAATTCCTTGTGGGTTTTATGTCATCTCATTGGCTCATAATTTTAATTCTTCTGGGTAAGGGTTAATTAAGTCATTTAATTCACATTAACCTAATGCTAAAAATGGATTTAATCATCTAAAATTAAACAAAATACAAAAACACATGTGGAATGGGTTAGGAATAGCAAACTCATCTCACCTTTTCAAAATTTAATCAAACTTCAAACTAAACAAAATCATTTTGAAATTCACTTTGATTTATTAATTTTCTTATTCATAAGAATGTCTTTAGGATTTAAGTAATGTGAGTTTGTTTACATGCTTTCATTGCTTTGGATCTTTCCCAACATGTTAAGTTGTATTCCATGTGATTTATGCATTGATAATTTTATATTTCAAATTTTAAAATGAAATTGTTTACTTTATGTCAAAAGTACATGTGTTGGCTAAAGTAAAATATGAATTTATTATCACTACTAAATCAAAATTATTTTCAAAAATACATAAATCAAATACAAATCTGAAAGTGTGCTACTTATACTTTAATTATAAGCTTGCATGATGAATTATAAAGCATGTTTAGCATAGTTTCCTTTCTTATGTTGGTATAGTTTGAATAGGGTAAGGAGTAGGGTTCATTTGAAAAGAACCCAACACTTACTAATTCCATACCCTATTCATCCTTATGCTCTCACCTAAGAAGGGTTGCCTATACTTATGTGCATAAATTGCATAAATAAAAATAAATCCATTAAATAACTTTTGCATTTTCCTTTCCCATTTCATTTCTTTTATATACATGTTCGTACTTAAGGAAAGCGGTATATTAGTCTGGACAACCCCAAGATTGCGAGGCTTTAGGTAGCCCTAAGTAGGTATTGTACCTTACACCTCTGGTTAACAATGGCGCTATGCTCACTTATGCCTTTCTAACTTTCATGTATGTATGTGAAATTTTGGATAAGGAAAACCTTTTCTACTTAAGAAAATCATGCATCTTCAACTTCTAAATTTTCTTAAATGGGTTACTTAGCATGCATCATAAAGTGTGTCTAATACTCTCATTTGCATGTATAGATATGCTTAGGGTCCATCCATATGCATGTTATATATGTTGGGGAAAGAATTGAAGTAATGTGTGTTATGTGAATTTTGATTTATTTTCTTAATCTTAGAATGCTTTTCTTTTTAGATAGGTTTGTTTACAGTTGATATAAACTTAGGATTAATTAAAAGATTTAATCAAAACATTCACATAAACCAAATAAAAAAATATGAATCTACTTTAAAAATTACTTAAGGTTAAGGAAGGAAAGAGAAGTTCTTTTCTCTTTCCCTCTCTTCATAACTTAGTAATTAATTATAGGATTCATTTAAACCAAATCAAAACATGAAATAAAATTAACCCAAAACACTTAAACAACTTAAATGAAACCCTCCTCTAAGTTGAACATGCTCTTCAAACTTAGAAAATTTAAACCCAAAATCCTAAGCTAAGCATACCACGCAAGCCTTCAAAGCATACACATTAGCCTAAGTCACCACTTCTAGCCTTAGGTTAGACCGGTGCATGGTTTGATGTTATGTTTTATTTTGTGATATATGTTTTAAACTGGATGTTAGGGTGTATGCTCGTAGAATGAATGGCAGGATGTTCTTAGTCTAACTATTCTTTTTTGCAGGGGATTATGCTTAGGGGGCGCTATCATAAATAAAAATATAACTGCTTCTTGCTTGCAAGTTCTTTATACCCCTAAGAATAATCCATAGACTAAGTGGACTTAGTCACCCATGTGTGATAACTCTAATATACAGGCTTGGGATTTGTATGGTGTGATTTAGCTAACCTTTGTTTAGCAGGTGTTAGTTAGATTTCCACTTTTCCTTTCCTTGTAAAAATTTATATAATTAAGATTTGTTATGGGGATTAGGATGAGTATTGGTCATAAGATCCTATCTTATGCACCATGTGAAGCCTTGGAGCATCCACCTTCCAACCATCCAAAAGAATGAACCAAAGAAGAAAGAAGAAAAGAAGAAAGAAAGAAGAAATAAGAAAGTAGAATAAAACTTGAAGACCCCCCATAACAATGAATTCTTTTACTTAATTGTAATATTCATTTATAATTCAAGTTGTATAAGGGTAGAGCTCGGCTTCCCATATTTGATATTTTTGGGTTTGTACAGTGGTGCCCGACCACAATGGCCATTTATTCTTTTTTACGATTAGCTTTATAAATTGTTTGGTGATTTTCTTAGCTTTTGCATTAAGTGACATGCTTTTCCTAGTTTCTTCCTTACTTTGTGTATGGCCTGGATGAGGATTAGGCTCTTCAGAGAAAAATAAATCTTTTACCCTACTTAACAACTCAAATAAAAATTAAAATAACTCATAACCTCACATAAAGCTTAAATCAAGATAAAAGAATTAGCAACCCTTTTTGGATGAGCATTTTTTATAATATCATGCACAAATACATCTTATTTCACTCTTGATTGGAGGCTTCCATCTTTGTCGGAGAATTTTAGCTTGACTGTGGTAGAAACTCACCTCCTCCCTTCTATGATTTTAATAATCTTCTTTCTCATGCATTAGTCATATAAATCCTATTAGCATGTGTCAAAAATAATTGTCCAAAATGAAAATAAAATGAAATTTAAAATGCATTAGATTTAGGTCATTTGAAACATGTCCCTTTACATGATCTAGTCTCTTTAGGGAGTGAGTTTAAGGACTTAGTCTCTTTATAAATAACAACAGCTTAACTATCTTGCATATGCATAAAGGCTTGCCTACATGAATTTAAAATTATATGAGGAGTTAGTTGGCAGCCATCCCCAGGCGATTGTAAGTCCAAGCTGTCGGGTGATTTGTCCTCTCTTGTGGAGGCAAAACAAATACCCACTTTTTGCCTTAGATTTAGGTTTCGAGCTCCCTAGATTTAAGTTCTTCTCCCCTTTGTGGGCCATAAGCATAATTCCTCACCTCTTAGGAATTTAATCTTAAGTCCTAACTTTCTAATGAAAAATATAACTCAAACAAACTAAATCAATTTCTAAAATGTAAAGCCCATTTTTAGGATAGTTTGAGATGCTCACTAGGTTTCCTAACATCGTGGGCATCTCTTACTTATCTTCCATTTTGGCTTCGATAATAACTCCCTCTTTTGATCAATCCAATTTAATCTTCAAAAATAAACCAATCGATTGATAGTCCTTCCTATTGAAATCTTCAAAGACAACGATCATTTACTTTAATCGAGAGTTTTCCTAAGGGATCTCGTCCCTTTGGATGTAATTAACTATGGTGACTTTCCCCTGTAGGGAACTTAACAAACCCGATTTAAAATAAACCTTGCTTTACATATCCATGTAAAGTAGGGAAAGAATCTCTAGTACATATGTAGACCCATCATCCTTAGGAGTCCTTATTGAGGTGATTGGTTCCATTAAAGGGTAATGACTTCTATCTTTTGAGATAGTACCCTATTTCCTTGATGTATCTGATTACCTGAATAAGTACATCTGCGGATCTACGTGGCATCTTACCAAGATGAATTTCTATATAGGTGTTGCCTCTTTCTTTTCTCCACAGATTTGAAAGGCGACTCCCCTCTATAGAAATTATTCACCACAATAGTAGAAGAGCCACATGATTGGAGGTACCCCTTCATCGACTACTTTAAAGAAGGTAAATTACCAAATAATAAATTACTAGCAACTCAAATTGAGAAGAGAATGTTGTACTATGCTTTCGTCAATAACACACTATATCATAGATCCTTTGAACAAATGTGGCTAAAATGCCTAAATGCAGATGAAGCTAGTAAAGTGATGGTTGAAGTTCATGAAGGACTTTATGGTGCACATCAGTCAGGTCCTAAGATGGCAGTAAAGATCAAAAGGATGGGCTATTATTAGCCATCTATGGTGAGAGATTATATCAATCATGCTAAGAAGTGTCATGAATGTCAAGTACATATGAATATAATCTGCCAACCTCTAAATGCATTACACCAAACAATAACATCTTGGCCATTCAAATGTTGAGGTACAGATGTAATTAGATTAATTGATCCAACATCATCACCTGGACACTACTTTATCCTAGCAGCAACTGATTATTTCTCTAAGTGGGCTCAAGCTACCCCATTTAAAGAATTTATTGTTGATCAAGTGATAAACTTCTTCACACATAAAGTGGTCTACAAATTTGGAGTATCGCATCGAATAATTTCTGATAATGGCACAGCTTTCAAAAATATAAAGATTTATAGATTCTTCAATCGACATAAAATTGATTGGAAATATTCTTTAATATATAATCCAAGGGCAAATGGTTTGGCAGAAGCTTTCAACAAGACATTGGTCAAATTGCTCAAGAAGATCCTCACTAAAAATAAGAGAGAATGGCATACTAAACTAATAGAGGCACTATGGGCATATCGAACTACCTATAAGATGCTGACTAAAGCCACTCTTTATTCATTGGTATTTGGAACTGAAGCAGTTCTACCACTTAAAGTTGAATTACCGTCACTTCGAGCAGCTATCCAATACAATTTAATTGAAGATCAAAATGCTCATCTAAGGATGGAGGAACTCGACATGCTTGTTGAAATTAGATTGCAAGCTCATCAAAATCTAGAGGTTTATCGAGCAAAGATGTCCAAGACTTGTGACCATACAGTGCGACCTCGAACATTTCAAAAAGGAGAATTGGTCCTCGTGCTGAGAAGACTAATTATTCCAAATCAAAAATTTGGTGGCAAATTTGAGCCTAATTGAGAGGGCCCTTTTAACATTAAGAAAGTGTACCAAGGAGGGGCATACCAACTCATTGACTTAGAGATTGAAAGACCAATGCAACCAATTAATAGTCATTACCTAAAAAAATATTATACATGATAAATACATTCTTGAAGTATAATAGAAATCCCCTTGCAAGACAGGGGGCATTTTTTTTAGTATATCTATTTTGGTCGACATCATGCTTCATGCCGAGATCCCTAAATGAATATACTCACTCCAGATGAAAGAACCTTTTCATGAATATTTTCCTATTATACAGGGGGAATTTTAGATTTCTATATATAGATGAAATCAATGTTATATGTTAAAACCCTCTTAAGAGAATATCAACTCAAATATTGATGTATTTGTGTATTTACATCTTGAAAGTTCTTCTACATGTGCTTTAGAATTCCCCCTGTAAGATAGGACATTTTTAATTTATGTCAAGTTTATTTGAGTTGACATCATGTTATAAGATGAGATCCTTGAATATATTCTAATTTAGGTTAACAGCGAGCTTTACACCAAAATCCCTGAATATATCCATACCTATTATTGCTAAAGTTGCAGACTCTTGCAATGAACAAAAATAATCTATTTCTACGCATGAAAAGATAGTCCTAAATATTAAAAGTTTCTCTCCCAGATTTGTTAAATTTTGAAGATCAAGTCAGAAGAACTCACAATTTTGGAAGCTTCAATCAACTGAGTTAGAAAAATATCAACCTCTACATCCTGAAGTCTAGGACACGAATGGGTTTCAAAGGTCAAACTCGATAAGCCTACAAATAGTCGAGTTGCTGATGTTGTCCTCACTTAACAAGCTATAAGAAAGGCTGCAGTGAAAGAGCCCCCGTTCGTTAGTCTGATGACCAAATCACCAACCCATCACACCTTAAGTCAAAGAATCGAGTAGGTTCTAAAGGTTAAACTCAATAAGCCTAAATGTGGTGAGTTGTTGATGTTCTCTTCACTCAACAAGCCATAAGAAAAGGTTACAGTGAAAGAGCCTCTACTCATCAGTCCAATGAAGATAACTGTTTAATCTCAAACCAGATCCAACTTAGTGACTACAAGCTGCTAGAATCTAAGAGATCTTTCTACTTTATTGATAGACCAAGAAAATCTGAGGAAACTCTCAATTTTGAGCTGCCTCAAGTCAATCTTTATTTTGCCTGTATGGTGATATGTCAATCTATTCTTGAATGATCTAATCAAGCACAAAGCATAGATCAAGATCAATCCTCATCAAGTCCATCAAAGAAGAAAGCACAGGACCAAGGAAACAATTTCATAGTTCATACAAAGTCGATGGCCGAACTAAAGGAATTTTGTAGTTATTCAGTCTGTTAAAGCATACATTATTAGGCTGATAACTCGACATTATAGACTTAATATAAGTCAGAAGGCTAGGTCATCTATATGAACCCTTCAACGAGTATGTCAAGGCAGAAAGCACAGGATTTAGGATGTACATATAGTTCCTAACAAGTCAATGTGGATAAATTAGGTCAATCTTTCATCAAGTCTGTCAAGCTTAAAGCAAGGATAGAAGGAAATCCAAATCTCAAAATAAACAGACTCATTCCTCCACCAAACCCAACAAAGCATGAAGCTAGGGGTGGAGGAAACTCAAATCTACAATGACATAAAAGAAAGAGATCTTCAACAAAGTTATTGAAGAAGAGAATAGATGGTGTAAGAAATCTTATCTATCTGACAAGTCGATTCTAACAAATTAGTCAATCCCATCATTTAGTATGTCCTAAATAAGGTAGCATACTAATGATAAATCCTATCAAAGCTCTGTAAGCTATTGTAATCGAAGATGAAATCATCCAAGTTCTGTGGCCAGCCCAAAGGGTCAACCAGTTTTCAACAAATATGACTCGCTCCATGCATGAATCACATTTGTTATTTGTTGACCTTCACATATGCTACATAAGCTGAATCGAGCTTATAAGATGAATTTGATCGACTTCGGAGGCTTTAGAGCACAAATCAGAGCTAAGATGCACCAAAAATCACTGAAATCAATCCAAATGACCTTCGATCAATGAACAGACTTCACCATCATGTTTAGAACATCAAAATTGGTCAAAATATAAAAATTTCACAATCTACTGATCAAACGATCAAGCGATCAAGCTATCAATGTGCTAATGCACATATCAGAGTCGGGAAGCTACGACGATGTCCAAACAACCTCCGTTCATGAAACTTATTATGTCATTAGCTTTGAAATAATAAAAACTACCAAATGAGACTATCTACGCTCAACTCGAATGAGTCTGTACAAATGTCAAAGGATCGGAAGTGACAACATACAAATCGAGGCTGAAATACACTAAACGTCATCAAAATCAGCACAAGCTACGATCAATGAACAAACTTTTCCATCGTGTTCAGAACGTCGAAACTAGTTAGAATATAAATATTGCACAACCTGATGATCAACCAACCAATCAAATGATCAAGTCGTCAATGCACCTACACACATATCAAGGTCAGGTGGTACCGATGTAAACTAAATGATCTTCATTTATGAAATTGATTGTGTCATTCATTTCAAAATATTGAAATCTATCAAGGAAGATAATTCACACTCAATTCAGATAAGGTTGCATAAAAGTCGAGCGGTTGAAAATGATAATGTGTATTTTGAGCTGAAACTAGCCCAATTCGATATTGATTTCAATCAAATGGCCTTTGATTGTGAAATAGACTGTGCAATTGCATCCAAAATATTGAAATAAGCTAAGATTTATTTATATATATATATATATATATATATATATATATTAAATATGTGATTTTAGCAACGTGAAATCTACATTAAGATTGATTAGACATTTAAAAATTTAATAAAAAGCCCTAATCTAATCCTAATGCCCTAAAACGTTTGGATGTAATCCTTCATGCAAAGCCTCCAACTCTCCTCTGCATGCGAACCCCTCAAAGTACTCCCTCTCTTCCATTCGAACACATGCTCCAAGATCTCCCGCTCATCTATTAGAACTGTACCCTTCAACCATTCCCTCCTTCCTCTTCTTCAGGCAAATGGCAAGACCCTTTCCTCCCTCCTTAAAAAATTGAAAATCCACTCTTCTTCCCCTTCTTTTCCCCCCAAAACAAAATTTCACACTCCTTCCTCTTCTTCCTTCTCCGTTTCTTCCATCATCTTCTTCTAAACTAAAAAATTTCTTCCTCCATTTCTCTTATTTTCTCCCAATCTGAAATTTATAATTCCTTTTTGTCACAATTAGAGAGGAACACCGTCATTAGGTAGGTTCTTCTCTCGGTTTCTGGCATCTTCCTTTACGTCTCCTTTCGCCCTTTCATTTTGCCATAGTTAGAGAGGAACACCATCATTAGGCAGGTTCTTCTCTTGGATTATGGCATCACTCTCTCCATCTCCTTGCAGATCATTGCAAGTGCGCAAGAAAAAAGTTTGAACATGTGTGATGTGAATGTGTATATGTATATGCTTTTCTTTTTGCAGGTTTGAAGGCCTCGTCACACTCATTAGGGCGTGACAAGATGAAAAATTATCTATAGTGTCACAAGGCAATTCTCACTACGCTCATTAAGGCATACAGAGTAAGCCAACATCTGTTAGATGTCTCTCCACCTAGTCGAAATGCTTCCGAAATTTTGTCAAATCTTTTGACTTAGAAAAAAAAAGGGAGAATAAAAAGAACTAACTTTAGAGTGCTAAACAATGAAACCTAAAGCTAAATTCAAATTAAAAGAATCAAACAAGAAAAAGAGGGGAGGGAAAAAAATATTAATGAACACTTACATAGTAGTTTGTATCATATCAAATGAAGTGGAAGTGGCCTAAAAGAATCTAAGTAAATCTCATGATGAATCTGGCATTTCATATAAAAAAATAGACTTGTGAAATCCTATTGAATTTTTTGGAGATCAATTACTAAAGAAGCGAATGCAAATAATAATTTGTTGTTTCAAATTATAACATAAATCTAAAATGTCTAATATCGTCGAATCTGAAACACATATGTACAAACAGATAGAAGATATTAGGCTTCAAATAGTATTATGCACTACAGGCATATATTTTTTAAGTACAATGCCTCAAAATCTATGCAAATATTTACATGAATTGAATCCCATATATATTTTGAAATAACTATTTGTTTAATCAAACCACTTCATATGCACTTAAAGGAAAATAAATTCATTGCATGCATTTTGGAAGCAACCTCATATCTTTTTTTAATTCTTTCAAAACTCATGCAAACTTACAAGCTTCAAATGAGATATTTATACGCATTATGAGATAACTTCATATTGAATTTTGTTGCATCAAAATGCATGTAGAAGATTTAAAGAGATCAACTTTGCACGTGCTTCAAGGCAACTCCACGTTTAAACTCAGTGCCTTGAAAAGTGCGTAGGTAATCTTAATCATCCCGTATGGGCCCTGACACTATGATGAATGCTTAGATTCAAGTGTTTGAGAAAACTACGTGGGTTGCTACCCGGTTTAATCTTAGGACTTGGTCTAGTTTAACAAAACCTAAAAATCTATTATAAGAATTTCAACTTAGTAAAATATTTGAGAAGCTATGTCTTGTGAATAGAGATCGATCCTGTTAGGAGCTAAATATACAGGATCTAAAGTTTTCAAATATATTTGATTCAATCAATTAACAACTACCGATGATGGTGTTGAATGGTGATTTCAACTGGAGGGGATACTTCCATCAAAATGTGATTCTAATTTCCAATCAGATTAACTTAAATCGAGTATCAATCTAAAAACTATTTCAATTAAATTTAATCACTAAAAATTTAAAGCAAAACTCAATCTATTCACCTTTCATAATTATTTGTCAGAGGTGACAAATTAAGAAAACTATAGCTCACAAAGGATATCAAATCAAGTGTTCTACTATGTTCACTCTCAACCAATCTCATGCCAGTAAGAACGTGGCCCATGTCCTCTCACTATGTGGCTTGGCCAGTAGGCTCCACAGACGAAGCAGTTATGACGAGAGTCCTCTGATCAGGTGATCTGGCTAGTAA
Organism: Cymbidium sinense; assembly: GCA_021442155.1. Taxonomy (NCBI): domain Eukaryota; kingdom Viridiplantae; phylum Streptophyta; class Magnoliopsida; order Asparagales; family Orchidaceae; genus Cymbidium; species Cymbidium sinense. The sequence continues at coordinate 2,673,343 of CM038231.1, read as the reverse complement.
GACTCCATTATATTATGATCACGATGTGTATGCTCCAATGGCTCGCCTTTGAGTTGTGAATCATAGGGTACACTTGATAGAGTAAAAGCCCTCTGTCAGCTAAGGTAGACTTAAGCCTGTCTCTTTAGACAAACATGACCCTAGGTCTACAAGGATTTCTTGGATAATGTATCCCATGTGTTGCTGATAAGAATCCTTCAGTTAGGTTGGGTCAACTACCTCCTCTGACTAAGTAGACTAGAGACCATGACAGCTCAGGATGACAGAACCATGGGATCTTGATCGGGCACATCATCATTCCCCCAACCACCCGCTTTATGACCTAAATCTTAAACTTCACATGCTGCTACTATACGCTACGCATTAAATGACCTAATGACTAGCCTTAATCAAAAGTTTTGTCTCACTTATTGGGAGGGGTAATTAACTATAGGAGCTTGAGACTATAGGAAACCTGGAACTAAATCTAAAGTCCTCACCAAATGTGGATGAAATCTCTGGGTAGTGTCTTATCTACTATTCCATCTGCCTTCTGAAAATTATACTGGCATCTTAAACCATACTCTCCTCTTCATTTGTCGAGAGGTCAGCGGTGAATTTTCGGAGCCCGCACGTGGAGAAGAACAACAAATTTAAATGTAGTAATTTCTTGTAATAAACATCATAGGTAATCCATATATAGAGATGCAACTTTTACCATATGAAAGCAAGCATTCACTTTAGTGGTGACCAACTTCATATAAAAATAAAGAGTTCTTTTATTTTACTTTTTGATAATGATAAATATTTACATGAAATTAATATGTAACAAGACAATGTATCAACATATGGCCTTTTGGTTTGGAGATTCTTGATAATTAATAATAAAGAAATATATATTATTAATTTTTTAAAATATAGTTCCATATTTTTATTTTAGTCCTAACACCATGACTGAGATCCGATTATAATAAATGTTGGAATTGAAAATGACATCAATAAGGGAAATAATTTGTTGTTTCTAAAGAGGACCTTTTACTTGTTGAGGAATGACAAGGTTGATCATTTTATCTTTTTAAAGGATTAATTTTATTAGAAATATTACACACAATTAATCAATTTAGCTTGTTTTGGTTGATAGGACCTAATAAATTTCTCTTTTGGCCTAGAAAAGTGGCATATGTGAAATACCAAGCTTGAATTGTTTATTATTAAGAGTTATGATATCAAATACACATATCTTTAAAACTTCGGTGAGAATTTCCTCAATTTTCAATAACATAAATAATAAATTTGTAATAAATGCTAATCTCTTTTATCATTACTTTCTTTATTATGGTTATTTAATTTAGGAATAAGAGCCACAAAGTACTAATACATAATTGTTGTGAATACACAGGGCATATCTAAACATATTTTGCTAAGTATAATCGATCACTCTAGATAAGTTAGACTCATCAACCACGATATCTAGGGCTAACAAGGCAAGGACTTAGTTCGCTCAGTACGAGCTCATAGTCAAGTTTCTAGGTTATATAATTTGTCTTGGGAGATAGTCACAATCCATCATAAGGTAATGCACTCGACTTGTCACAACCTCAAGCTTGATTTAGAGAGAACTTGTCTCTCATATAAGATCAGTTAATCATATCCCACAATTACAATCCCTCATCTCAAGAAACATACTGAAACACAAGCAAAGGTCTCCAATGATTCACCAGCTATACTCACCAAGGGCTTTTGCCAAGACAACCCATGTTTAGCACTCTAGAATTTGTTGAGATGACTTATCGCCTAAGGCACTCACCTCACGAAGCCACATCAACTACGATCATCTCTCCAAATGTCTTAAAATGTATACATGTCCATATACTGTATTTTCTATGTGTCTATGTGTTAGAGTCATCTCAGGGCTTATTTGGTTGAGTTTATACTTCACAAATTATTTAAAACTGTCTAGAAAAGCCATATAAAAATGATGGTTAAAATGAGAGAAAATTGGAGTTTTATGAAAAGCGCTTTTAAATCAGTATTAGAATCAAACAAATTATAAAATGCTTTCATAATATTTTAAATCATAAAGCAATAAAAATAATGGTTCCAAAAGAGAACTTACCTTTGTTGTATTAGTATATAATGAGGTCTACAGTATGGCCTTCCCTATAATCTTCATCAATTTATAAAAAAGAAGTTGAAAGGGCTTTCTGGGAGATCCCATTTTTATACTATATAAAATATAGTGCATTTAAGAGACCTCAATTAAACTTTTTCACTCTTATTCTCTATTTTGCTCACCCAGTTATAATTTTAAGTAAAGTCAAGTGTCATTCACAAATAGATTTAGATCCAATAGTAGCACTTAAGCTTCTAGGAGTTCATGATGTGAAAAATATTCATATTATGAACCATTTTGAAATCTTCCAAATAATGTAAGGCTAAATTATGAGTTGAATAACTAATTATGGCATTTAATTGTAGCCATTGTTACATATTGTTTAACATTAGATGTGTAACCTTGATGAAATTATTTAATTTCCATATTAGTGTGGAGAAAAATTTCTATTAGGAGCGAGTGAGTCGCCTTTCAAATCTGTTAGAGAGAAATGAAAGAGGACAAGCCTATAGAAATTCATCTTTTTAGGATATCACGTAGATCCGCAGATATGCTTATTCAGGTGATCGAGTACGTCATCAAGGAAATAGTGTACTATCTAGAAAGATAGAATTCACTACCCTTTAATGGACCTAATCACCTTAATAAGGATTCCTAAAGATGATGGGTCTACATATGTACCAGAGATTATTCCCCTACTTTACATGGAAAAGTAAAGCAGGGTTTATTTTAAACTGGGTTTGTTAAGTTCTCTACAGAGGCAAGCCCCCATAATTAATTATATCCTAAGGAATGGGGATTCCTTAGGAAAACTCTCGATTAAGGTAAATGATAGTTGTCTTTGAAGATTTTAATATGAAGGGACTATCAATCGATTAGTTCATTTTTGAAAGATCAAATGGGATTGATCAAAAGAGGGAGTTATTAATGAAGTCCAAGGGAAAGAAGTAGGAGATGCCCACAATGCTAGAAAACTTAGCGAGCATCTCAAACTATCCTATGGTTGGGCTTTACATTTTTGAAATTAATTTAATTTGTTTGAGTTGTATTTTTCATTAGAAATTTAGGACTTATGATTCCTTAACACAAGATTAAGGAAATGCCTAAGAGGTGAGAAATTAAGCTTATAGCCCACAAGGGAGAAGTAACCTCGAACCTAAATCTAGGGAGCTTTGGTGAGCAGCACAACCTAAATCTAAGACAAAAATGGTTAATTGGTTTGCCTCCAAGAGAGACAAGCCACCGACATCTTGGACTTATGCTTGGGGTGGCCAACTAAACTCTCTGATTTTAAATACATGTAGGCAAGTCTTTATGCTTATACAAGATATAGCTATTATTTATTTATAAAGAGACTAAGTCCTTAAACTCACTCCCAAAGAGACTAGATCATGTAAAAGGCATGCTTTTAAATCTAATGAAATTCAAATTTCATTTTATTTTCATTTTTAGATAATTACTTTGACTCAAATAGGATTCACATGTAATGCATGAGAAATAAGAATTAAGGAAGAATTAGTGAGAAGGGAGGAGGTGAAATGTTTCATTTATGTACAAAAGAAATGCTCATCCAGCTAAGGGGTTGCTAATTCTTTTATCTTGATTTTAAACCTAAGCTTTAGGTGAGGTTATGAGTTCTTTATTTTTAATTTGAGTTAAGTTTGGTAAAAGCTTTATTTTTCTCTAAAGAGCCTAATCTACATCCAGGCCATACATAAAGCAAGGAAGAAACTAGAAAAAGTATGCCACTTAACAAAAAAACAAATCATCAACCAATATATAAAGCTAATCACAAAAAAAGAATAAAGGGTTGTGGCACCGCACCAATCGAAAATATCAAATTGGGTAGCTACCCCTTATACAAATGAATGAAATTATAATTAAGCAAGGAATTCATTATTATGGGGGTCTTCAAGCTTCATTTCTTCATTTCTTATTTTCTTCTTTCTTTCTTCTTTGGTTCTTTCTTTTAGATGGTTGGAAGGTAGATGATCCAAGGCTTCACATGATACATAAGATAGGATCTTATGACCAATCTTCATCCTAATCCCCATAACAATCATTCCAATATTCTAATTGCACAAATTTACATGAAAAGGAAAAGTGGAAATCTAACCAACACCTACAAAACAAAGATTAGCTAAAACAAACCACACAAATCCCAAGCATGTATATTGGACTTATCACCCACACATAGGTGACTAAGTCCACCTGGCCTATGGATTATGCTTAGGGGTATAAATCACCTGCAAGCAAATGCATTTATATTTTTATTCATGATAGCGCTCTTTAAGCACAATCCCCTGCAGAAAAGAATAGTTAGACTAAGAGCATCCTGCCATTCATTCTATGAGCATACACCCTAACATCCAGTCTAAAATATATATCACAAAATAAAATAAAACATCAAACCATGCACCGACCTAACCTAAGGTTAGAAGTGGTGACTTAGGCTAATGTGTGTGCTTTGAAGGCTTGTGTGGTATGCTTAGCTATGGTTTTAAGTTAAAATTTTCTAAGTGTGAAAAACATGTTCAACTTAGAGGAGAGTATCATTTAAGTTGTTTAATTATTTTGGGTTGATTTTATTTCATATTTTGATTTGGTTCAAGTGAATCCTACAATTAATTACTAAGAGGGGAAAGAGAAGAGAACTTCTCTTTTCTTCCCTAACCTAAGTAATGTATTCACATTTTGGTTTTAGTGAATGTTTTGATAAAATCTTTTAATTAATCCTAAGTTTAGATAAGCTCTAAAGAAACCTATTCAAAAAGAAAGGCATTTTAAGATTAAATAAAATGAACCAAATTCATAAAACACACATTATTTTATTTCTTTTCTAACATGTATAACATGCATATGGATGAACCCTAAGCATATATATACATACAAATGAGAGTATTTAACACACTTTATGATGCATGCTAAGTAATCCATTTAAGGAAATTTAGAAGTTGAATATGTATGATTTTTCTTAAGTAGAAAAGGTATTTCCTTATCCAAATTTTCACATACACACATGAAAGTAAGAAAGGCATAAGTGAGTACAGCGCCATTGTTAACCAGAGGTGTAAGGTACAAGACCTACTTAGAGCTACTTAAAGCCTCGAAACCTAGGGGTTGTCCAGACTAATATACCACTTTCCTTAAATATAAACATGTGTATAAAAGAAATGAAATGGAAAAGAAGAATGCAAAAGTTGTGTTAATGGATTCATTTTTTTTTATAAAATTTATGTATGCAAGTATAGGTAACCCTTCTTAGGTGATAGCATAAAGATGAATAGGGTATGGAACTAAGTAAGTGTTAGGTTCTTTTCAAATGAACCCTACATCTTACCAACTCCTATTCAAAACTATGCCAATATAAAAGAGAAAGGAAACCTATGCTAAGCATGCCTTTATAATCTATCACATGAAAACTCATAATTAGAATATAAGTACCATACTTTCATATTTGTTATTTGATTTATATATTTTGAAAATAATTTGGATTTAGTTGTGATAATAGCCATTCATATTTCTACTTTAGCTAACACATGCAAATTTGACATAAAATAAACAATTTCATTTTTTAAATTTGATTTTGAAAAATATGAATGCATGTAACCACATGACATACAAACTTAACATGTTGAGGAAAGATTCAAAGTAATGAAAGCTTATAAACAAGTTCACTTCACTTAAATCCTAAAGACATTCTTATAGAATAAGAAAGTTTAAAATAAATCAAAGTGAATTCAAAGTTATTTTTTTTGTTTAGTTTGAAATTTGATTTAATTTTAAAAAGGTGAGATGAGTTTGCTGTTCCTAACCCATTCCCACATACGTTTATATATTTGTTTAATTTTTAGATAATTAGATCCATTGTTATGCATTAGTTAGGTTAAGGTATGAATTAAGTAACTTAATTAACCCTTACCTACACCACCTTAGAAAAATTAACCAAATAATTATGAGCTAATGAGATGACATAAAACTCACAAGGAATTTAAATTTTTAATACACCTAATAAGAAAGAGGCCTAATACAATTTGGCTCACAATTAATAGTTAATTAAGCTAAGGAGTTTAGCTTAAGTAATTTTGAAACGCCCTTTCATCCATATGAATTGGGTCTTGATTTCCTTAATTGAACTTAGGCTATTAACACCTAAGCATCTACCCAAAGTAGATTAATTGAGTTTTGGAACTTTTTATAATTTTTAGAAAATAATTAAGGGCATAATTAATGAATTAACCTTTAATTAAGAGAAGATTAAGGAGAGAAGAAGGGGGTTTAGGGAATAGCTTAGGGGGAATGCCCCAAAATTATTTCATAAACCTCCTACTTACTGGATTTGACCTTAATCAACCATAATCATAGATTAAAACCACTAATCACACTTTAATCATCCTTAGTTAGATTAAGGGAGTAATTAAGAAATCCATATGCAATTCCCTTAATCAAGCTTCAATAATTCCCAAGAAAATTAGAGGAGGTAGAGGTCATCCCCTAAAACATACCCAAGAAATTTTGGATTAATTAAAGGCTTAATTAAAAGGTAATTAGCAAAATGAATTTTTCAATAAAACCCAAAATCAAAGAAAATCATAATTTATAACCCATTGAAATTAATTTTAAAATATTCTAGGTTGAATTATCTTTCCATAGGAATATATTTCATAATTTTATGAGTTTTCTAGAGGGAGTTATGAATTTTAGAAGATCCTTAGGTCAATAGAAATTAATTAAGGCATTTTAACTAACCTTAACTAATCCTCTGGATGATGGCGTGACGCGTGGAGGCAGTGGCCAGTGCACTTTACACGTGTCATGTCGTGAGGGATTACCTAAGTTATCAAATCCCCAAAGGCGGCTGGCGGCGCACGCGGTTTGATCTCTATCGTCTGATCAAAGATCGGATGGCCAGGGATCTCCCCGCAGTTTTAAAATGGGTAAAGAATATCTAAATATGGGGAATTATCTCAATTGTCCATCCAAAATGTGCGGATGGATGGTTGAGATCTCCCAAGTTCTTTCCCTTGATCAATAGAGACCGTCCATGATCAAGGGGAAGATCCAAGCTCGATCTTGCTAAGATTCAAATCAAATTCAACCCACACCATCTAAAGCTAAAGAGCGGCAAATCCAATGGTCAAAAATCCATAGGATGAAAATTTCTTTCACAAAGCTCCACACCACAATGAGTTTAATGGTCAGAAAATCTCATACCTCACTGGAGGTGATCACCGGCACTCAAGTCCCTTGGAGAAGTTTGTCTGGTTGAGACAAAGCTGTGTTGAGAGAATGAGCACTTGAGGTTGAGTGGATTGGTATATGGACCACCTCCTCCTTAGCTAGCTTGCGGCTTTGATCGAGCTAGGTCCCCCTTTTCCTTTGGAACTTCAAAGAGAGCTTAGGTGCACTCAACTTGCCTCTTTGATGGAGTGTGCAAAAGCAATTGGAGTGAAATTGAGTGAAGAGGAAATTCAAGAATGGATTGAGCTCCTCTATTTTCACACTGTGCAAAACTGAGAATATGAGATTTGATTTCACTCTAGAAAGTTTGAGGAGGCTGAGGAATGGCTTCTCTGTCTTCTCTAGGTTCAATCAAATTAAGGACTGAAGGATTTGAGTTTGTTTAGGGGGAGTATATCTCCCCCTTGAAGGATCAGACGGTCGTAAGCCATTGTGTCATTTTGATCCAATTGATCATATTGTGGAGTTTAATTTGGCTATTTTGAGTGTGCACAAAACAAATTCCAAAAAAGAGTGGATTGCCAACCTCCCATGTGCTTGAATTTGAGTGGGAGATGAGTTTTGAATTTGGAGTTTTGGCCCATGGGGTTGGGTTTGATTTAGGGACCAATTAGGCTGACCCAAACCCATTGGGTTGGTGCACCACTTTTCACTAGTCTCCTTGAGCTTTTGGAAAGCCTCAAGTGAATGTGAAGAGGGTATGACCAAATTACACATGGATTAAGCCAAAATTTGTTCTATGACTTAGTGGTAGAATGGTCATTTTCTAATTTTTCACTTTGGATATGTTGGGTATGTGGAGAAACTAGGTTGGCCAAGTTTCATGAGAATTGAAATTCATTTGATAGGGTTTGGCTCATGTTGACCCATTTAGGTCAAAATGGGTCAACTTGGGTCAAGTTGATCAATTGGTCAAATTGGATCAAACCAATGGTTGGGTCAAGTTCATATGACCATTTGAAATGTTTTGGTGGCTTTGGTTTTGTACAATTTGGTATAGTTTTGAATTTGGCTCATATGACTTCATTTAGGTCAAATGGGTCAAGTTGACCTATTTGACCCATTTGGCTATTTGGGTTAGGTCAAGGTAGGTTTAGGTTAGGATAGTCATATGGAGTGGATTGGTATCTTTGTTTCCAATAAGTTTTGGTTAAGTTCAAATTTGGCTCAACATGACCCCTTTAGGTCATGTTGGGTCTAAGGTTATTGCTGGGCGTTAGGTCTAGTTGGCCAATTGAGGCTTTGGTCAAGTTCCACAAGTGATTTGGAATGGACTTGACCCATTGGTTTCAATCAATTTGGCTTAGATCAAGTTTTGACACATTTTGACCCTTTAGGTCAAAATGGGTCAACTTTGGGTCAAAATGGCCAATTGGGCTAGGTTAGGCTCAAAGGCTTGGTCAAGTTCAAACATAAGTGAGTGAACTTAGATCAATGGTTTCAATCAATTTGGCCTATGGTGGAATTTGGCTATGTTAGATTTCATTTTGGGTTAAGTGTTCACTTGGTCAACCCTTTGGTTTGAATTGACCCAATTTGATTGATTGATCATCCCATGATGAATTTGATCATGATGAGAGAGGATATATGAGTTTGGTTCAATCTAATTTGGTTAGGAATTTGGCTCATAAGGTACTTTAGGTCACTTTGGGTCAAGTGAGCCTAAGTGTGTCAAAAGGGCTTGGTCAAAGCTTTATTTGAAGTTGGTTGATCTTGCATATGGACTTATGATTGAAATATAAATCCATTTACAAGTGGTTTGAAGTCAAATGCATTTTGATCCATTTAACAATTTCATATTCAAAGGAAGAATATAAAGGGGTTTTGGGTTTAATTTTGAACTAGGTTTTGATTGTTTGATTGAAGTTTGGATTTATATATGGACTCATGATTGTAGGTTTGATTGAATCATGAGAGAAAATAAAGAGTTTGGCTTCATTTGAAAATGATTTGGCTAAGTTCAAGATTTTGACTTGAAAGACTTAGATTGGATTTTGAGTTGATTTGAGTTTGATTTTTTGGAATTGATTTTGATTGTTTAAATTTATATTTCATTTATATATGTGAATATAAATGAGAATATAAATTGATCATGAGAAAATTTCAAGGATTTGAAGTGGTTTAATCATGATTTAGGCTAAGTCCATTAAGAAAGATTTAAAGGACTTAGGAAATTTTAGAGTTTGGAGTTTGAATTTTGAATTTGGTTTGATTGATTTATATTTATATTTTATTTATATATGTGAATATAAATGAGGATATAAATGATTTATGAGAAAATTGTATGATTTTGAGATGGTTTGATCAAGATTTTGCTAAGTCCATTAATGGGGAATTAAGGTTAAAAGATTTTAAAGAATTTAATTTGAAGGTTTGATTTGATTGATTTATATTTATATTTCATTTATATATGTGAATATAAATGAGAATATAAATGGTTTTGAGAAAATCCCATGAGTTTGAAATGGTTTAATCATAATTTTGGCTAAGTCCATTAATGGAAAATTAAGGGACTTAGAGGAGAATTTTAAATTGGGAATTTAGTTTTTGAATTTGATTTGGTTGATTTATATTTATATTTCATTTATATATGAGAATATAAATGAGAATATAAATGAGTTTTGAGAAAAATCCCAAGGATTTGGATTGATTTAGATCAAGATGAAGCTAAGTCTTTAAGGGAGAACTTAAAGAACTTAAGAAAATTTCAAGAATTAATTTGGAATTTTGAGTTTGATTTGATGGGTTTGAAGTTATATTTTATTTATATATGTGAATATAAATGATAATATAAATGAATTATTTGAAGATCTCAAAGATTTGATTGGTTTAGATTAAAACTTTGGTTAAGTCCTTAAGGAGGCTTAGAAAATTTTGAGCTTAGGAATTTTGATGGATTTTGATCATGGGTTTCAATCATAGATTTCAATCATGGATTTCAATCATGGAATTGATTTGAGGTTTGGAGAAAATCAAATAGAATTGATTTGGAGTTTGACTTGAAAGAAAGAAAGTGAGGAATGGTTTGAGCTAAGGGTAGGAAATTTCCTAACACCCCTAAGGCATGACCTATTCCTATGGCTAACTCTTCTAAGTCTCTAGGGTTAGGTTGAGTGTCCACCTAATCACTAGATGTGTCTTAAGACTAAGGAACTCTTAAAGCCTAAGAAAAGTCCAATGTCTAAGATGGAGGGGTTGAGAGCTCATTCTAAAATGAGCTCAACAAAGGCAATAAGTGTGGTGTGGTGACAAGGAACTTGCATTATGATCAACACCAAAAGATCACAAGCACTAACAGAAATAATTGATCCTTGACCCAAGGAAAAGAAAGAATCGAGCTTAGTGAAGCGTGGCTCTACTTATGTCAAGACATAAGAGAGGGAAAAATCCACTAAGGGATAGAGTGTGAACCTTCCACTAGGGAAGCAGGTTCAAGTCATCCACAAGGGGATGAAAGGTTTGATTTGATTTGAATCTCACTAAGGAGAAAAAAGATTTGATTTGTTCTAGTGGGGAAGAGGGTTGAATTTGTTTCAATTTTTGTTAGGTTTTGAATTTTTTAGATGAACCTACGATTATTTTCTAAGTAGGAGCCATGAAGGAACTCAAATTTATCAATCCAAAGGGTAGTCTACTAAACACATAGTAGAACTAGACAACCAAAGGGATGTCTTTCGGTATCGGCGTATTTGTACTAGGAAAGAAAGTAGACTTACATCCTCCAAAGTAAAGATCAGTTGATGGGGTAATCTATTGGCAGGCAACAGATTGAAACCCAACCTAGGGCTGACTATTGAATGAATGTCGCCGGGGGACTTAGATCAACTCAAAGATAGTCAAGATTAATTTCATTTTTAGATTTGTTTATTTTGGTTTTTTTGGTGGATCCATTAGGTTTGTGATGAACCGTACTGAGTAAGGGCCATGGAGGCCTATACCTGACTCAGATTTACCAATTCAAAGGGAGTAGTCTACCAACCATAGGGTAGAATTATCCAACCAAGAGAGTGCCTTTTAGTTTACAATGGTCAAGTCTTAAAAAGAAAGCATGGGGACTCACATCTTCTAGAAACAAAGAACCACCAGGGTGATCGGTTGGCAAGGTAACAGATCAAACCTGACCTGGGGCTAACTATTGAGTGAATGTCACTGGGGGACTTAAATCAGCTCAAGGATAGTCAAAGATTTGTTGCATTTTTTAGATTTGTTTATTTATTTATTTTGATGGATTTTGATTTGTTTGCAATGGATCAAACTAAGAAGGAGCTTATAGAAGCCTAGACCTAACTCAGATTTACTAAACCAAAGGGAGTAGCTTCCCAACCGATGGGAGAACTATCCGACCAAAGGAGTGCCTTTTCAATTGAAGGGAAGAAAGCCAAGGGCCTCATATATTCCACTAGAAAAGACCAGGGTGATCGGTTGCTTTGGGCAACAAATCGAACCCAACTTGAGGCTGCCCGTCGATTTGTAATAATCATGCTAGAAAGCGCATCACACTTTTACATCTTCCAAAGCGAATGACTTGGAAACTTTCTTGTGGAAAAATAGATTGAAACCTAACTTTGACTATGGAGTGAGTATTGATGAGGATTTATCTCAACTCGGTGGTCAATTCTTATAGGGAGTTCCTAAAGATAGGATGCACAGGAATAGGAGCCCTTTGGGGCTTGAATTCCTAATCCACAAACAAAAAAAATTTTATTTTATTTAGTTTGTTTGATCATGGGCCCTATTAGTTTGCTAGGGATCAAACTGAGAAGGAGCTTATATCGACCTAGACTTATCTCAAATTTAGAATCATTGCATCCGCTGAATAAATTCTCCAACCATAGGGTGGCTACTAAAGGGGAATGTCAATCCAAAACAACCGGTAGTGTCTAAATGGGGTTGCAAAGGACTTGATCCAAATAGAGTGCCCACACGGGATGGGGTCACTAAGGGCTTAATCCAACACCCTGGAGAAAATGACATTGATAGCCATATATCCAATAGGTATTCGGTGTCCAACTCAAGGAGAATGCTCGGGGACTCACATCTGCTAAGAGTGGTGTATCCACCGGGTGAGTCGCTGTCAGCATAGTGAACATCAACCAACCTAAGGTGCTCGTCGATTTGCAATAATCGACTAGAAAGCTCGGGACTCATCTTCCAATAGGAACTAATGGCAGGATAGTCTCTTTGGCTTGGTGTTATCGACCTAGGGCTACTAAGTGAATGCTATTGGGGACTTATATCAACTCAAAAGTAGGCAAGAGGAAAGGAGCATCTGGGGGACTTATCCAAAACCTCAAATATACGACCTAGAGTGCATGATGGCTAATTCAAGAGAAAGCATGGGACTCACATCTTCCTAAGCAAAGTCAAAACAGGTAGCTAGGGCAATGAAGACTACTAACAAGGTGCTCATTGGTTTGCAATGATCAAGTTAGGAAGAAAGTGTGAGGACTTACATCATCCAAACAAATGACCAATAGGGTGACATACTTGAGGTAGCATGTAGACCCAAAGCTAATGAGTGAGTGCCACGGGGGCTTGCTCCCACATCAAAATAGCAGATAAAAAGATTTGTGTTTATTTTTGTGCACGTGTTAAAGGAATAGGATGCCTCTAGGGGACTCTCGTTGGGATTGATGCAAATAATTATATGTATCCGCTTGCATTTTAAAAGCAGAATGCAATGAGTCCTAAGCTTAGTTTATTAGAACATTGCGGGACTTGATTCTTATATGTACTATGGGCGATATGCATTATTTATTTTTATTACATGGGTGCATTAAATTTTTCCCACTATGCATTGCACTACTTACTATCTCAGAGAGAATTTTAAGAAGGTATGCAGAACTATGGGTATTTTTGATGCTGAGTTCATGTGTCAAAAGATGTATGTGGCAGGTTACACAGATGACATTCACACCTTCACATGTTACATGACGAATATCAAGAATATCAAAATAGAGGCTACTGATTGGTTATTTGCTAGAGATGTAGTTAAGCGGTCGCTAACTCATGATGGTGGATATGGTTATGGTACCATGACCACGATGCATCATAGCTTCAATGGTCTATTAAAGAGGATTGCCAATAGAAGCTTTAATTATATATATTTATTATAATCTTGTATCACTTTTCACAAAATGCCTTGAGACAACTTCAGATTTGATTAGGTAGAGTGATTCAATATATTTGCACCGTCAAGGTGATCTTTGCAACAAAATGAGCATGAAGCTAGGAGATGTCCTGAACCCACAAGGATTAATTTAAATGAATTTTAGGTGTTTAGCATATCGTCAGGTCATTTAAGATGGAACGCAAGAATAGAGTAGTTGATTGTACATCATGCACACAATTATTTCACATACCATGTTCATAGGTTATAGTTGCATTAGAGAAATGACATTTGAGCCATGTGTGTATCATTACTACACATTACAAATGTACCACAGTACGTACGAAAGTAAATTCTATGTCATTCCAGATCTAACTGATTGGCCATCTTATCTATCTGATCATTATCTGATTGAACTAGCACCCCCAAATATCAAAAGATGATCAGGAAGACCACGAACAAGGAGATACAAGAATACAATGGATGAGAATGTGCAGTGAGGTAACAGAATTTGTGGACTGTACAAAAATGTTGGCCACAATAAAACTACTTGTCCTCAAAATCGATCACGTAGGATTTAGTGTGTTGGTAGATAATTTGTGCACTATTTTGTTCATGCTTGTTGTTGTTTGCTTGCTTAGTAGTTGTTTATGTACTATTTGTTGTTTGTGTGTTCTTATTAGTGTTCTCTTTTTTTTTATTTATTTATGTTATTGTATTTATTTGTAGTTATTTCTATATTGCTATTGTTCTTACAGTGTGTTCTTATTAATGTTTAGGTTATTGGTTGTGTGTTTATGTGGACCTATATGTGTAGGACGTGTCAATTATTTACCTGTCATTAAATTTGTTTGTGTACTTCTGAGCTGTATTTGTTTTTGTACTGCTGTGTTTGCTTCTGAGCTATAGTTTTTTATGTAATGTTGTTGTTCACTTCTGAGTTATGTATTCTTATTAGTGTGTTCTTCTAAGTATTTTTTCTATCTTTACCGTTTACTTTTGAGATGTGTATTTTATTTGTGTTCTTCTCCATATTTTTCTCTATATATTTACTCGAGTTGTATTCTTATGTTGTTGACATGTATTTGTAGAAGTTGTGTACCGGACTTGTCAAATGGCAACTGAGGAAGTAGGAGCAGGTAGACGTCGGCGTAGTTGTCGAACCGAGGAGGCTCCAGGTAGACTGCCCCGGTGAGGTACACTCCAAATCACCTCTTTCGTAGACAGAGCTGCGCATCTAGATCTGGTGTGATTTATTGTTTATTAAAGCTAGCTCAATGCAATTGAACTTTTTATTAATTCCTCAATTCATATCTTGTAGGCTACAGTTCTTGAGGTAGCATCTCATCTTCTGATGTTTAAAGAGTGGTGAACCCCTTTTATGGATGGACGGGGATGCTAGATTGTGTTTCACGTGCCCAATATATCGTGACTTGATCAACACTTGCTTAGCCTTTAGTTGAGAATTGGTCACCACGTATCTAACACATTTCATTTTGCACTTGGTGAGATGGCATTTACTTTGCAAGACATGGTCTTAATTCTAGTCATACGAATTGATGGCCTGCCTATTGTTGGACCTACAGTGATAGGGAAGGGTAGGCGATGAGAATCATGACCCAATTGTTATGATGAGCCCATTGGTAGGCATCCAGATCCCGATGTTATATAACTTGATCCAGTACAGTCACATGTTTCATCGAGGTTTCACATGGGGTAGGCACATGCACGGACTTGCTTACCTTTACGTCGGCTGTGTTAGACATTTTATAGGAACTCATACTTAGATCTACTAGATGCTGACTTTCTTATGCACCTCAGAACTTACATTTTATTTATTATTGGCTGCTTCCTTCTTCTAGATACATCTGGATCCGAGGTTCATCTACAGTACTTACCACTACTTGAGGATTTAAACTTGTTCAACTAGTACTCCTTGGGAGTAGATGTGTTAGCACATTTGTACAGGGAGTTGAATGAGGCCACAAGACCGAAGTAGACCAACATGGAAGGATGTCTGCACTTACTATAAGTTTGGTCTTGGGAGCATGTACATGTTGGATGACCTATATTATAGGTACCTTTTCCGGTAGAGTTGGATGGGCTGAGTGTTGGTTGCAGGTGGAATGTAGGTTACTTATGAGAGATGACATTAGCCCATGTTAGAGTATACAGCGATGAGCTTGATGGGTTGTTACAGAGCTAGGTATGACTAAGAGCACAATTTATTCATAACATTACCTCTACATTTAATACATATCATTTGATTTTTGTTTAATGTTTTAGGTGATATGGGAGCCATATAGACAACAGATATGCATGTGAGTTGCTGGTGTCTGCTTGGCTAGACAGGAGATTTGGATGGTCAAGGTACCTCTGATTAGATGGAAAAGAGTTGAGTGGTGCCTCCTGGATTGTGTACTGAGACAGTTTGTTCTGTCTCCTAGAGTTGATGTGGCACCTATCGATCCTTCCTTTCAGTGAGTGGATGGTCGCGGGAAGGTGGATGTCGATTGGTTTGATTATCATCAAGTCTATATATCACAATGGGAGGCCAGACATGCTATGGTTGTCATAGTGGATGATGTTACACCTCCCGTTGACCCGATCGCCAGTCGATACATGAGGTGGTATCGGTCCTGAGCTTCATTGTACATGCTGAGAGCTTCAACCATTCCTCCTACCAGCTACTATCCCTGAGCTCCTGGAGAGAGACTAAAGGTAAGTACTATAAAAATTTATCTTAAATATATGTTTATACTTAATTAATACTAAAACACATTCTATTTTCTACAGCATGAACATATCTTGAACACACAAGATATTTTTTAGCCTTATTTCGGGAGAGATAAGGACACTGATTTTCAGCATTCAATAAACAGTTATGAGGAGTTATGCAGGGAGCTACGAAAGAATATACACATTTCTGATAGCAGATATAGGGGTACAGATGAAACTAGTAGTTCTTTTGCAGCACCTTCAGCTACTCAGTCACATACCGTAGGATTTGATGTATGTCCATCGTCCATCCCAGATGTCGGTCCATATAGTTACGCATTTGAAACACCAATTTCGTACTCATATCAGGAAGCCATGTTGAGTCCATTTAAGTCATGGCAGGCAGCAGGCCCTCTTATGTATCCTCACCCACCAGTCTATATGACGCATATGCACGGAGTGTACCCCACTGCCCCCTTCTAGCCACAAGCATCACCAGAGATACCCGAGGTTACACCCCTCGGTGATCCGTGAAAGCGCACTACGCACTGCCGGCAAGATGAAGACGCAGCACCATCATCTGTGAGATCCCTCGATGACCACTGCCAAGATACTCCGTGGAGTGACGCACTTCCACCATGCAGACACCTTCATTATTAGATGTCATCATTTGTCATCTTTATATATAGATTGGATGATAGCTCTATGTACACATTACTATTATGTCATTGTTGGAATGATTTTGTGTGTTAGATATCTGTCATTTTTCTCTTAAGCAATTCTTTCTGAATGTAATTTTGGAGTTAAATCTAAGAGTACAAAGGCTTTCTTTTGAGTACATCTAATTCTGAATACAGGATAAGCTTGTGATAATGGATGATCAAATCATTCAAAAGAGCAAACTTTTTCTACCAATGTCTCATTCATTAGAAACACAAAAAATTGCATCGTATTGGGCCACAATCGCAATTTTTGGTTAACATGAAAGTAATGGGGACTTTCGTTCCAATTCGAACGATACCAAACTTGCTCAATTCTGACAATGGATGACTCTGATAAGGCCAAAATACCGCGGCTGGTCAAACATTTCAAGCCGGCGTCGCAATTTTTGCGAGCATTCCCAAAAACTGCTGCAGACCGTGCCATAATCACAGTATTTGGTCAACATAAAAGTCATGGAGAATTTTGTTCCGATTCTAAGGATACCAAGTTCACTCAATTCCGACAGCGGATGACTCCAATACGGCCAAAATACCGCGGCTGGTCTAACATTTTAAGCCGGCGTTGCAGTTTTTGCAAGTATTCGCAAAAACTACTACATACCGGGCCACAATCGCAGTTTTTGGTCAACATGAAAGTCGTGGAAAATTTTGTTTCGATTCCAACTATACTAAGAACACTCAATTCTGACAGAGGATGACTCAGATACGGCCAAAATACCACAGCTAGTCAAACATTTCAAGCCAACGCAACAGTTTTTGACTGCTGTGTACCGGGCCATAATCGCAGTTTTTGGTCAACATGAAAGTCGTGAGAAATTTTGTTCTGATTCCAAAAATACTAAGTTTGCTAGATTCGATAGCGAATGACTCCGAAACAGCCAAAATACTGAGGCTGGTCAAACATTTCAAGCAAGCGCCGCAGTTTTTGCGACCATTCGCAAAAACTGCTGCATACCGGGCCACAATCATAGCTTTTGGTCAACATGAAAGTTGTGGAGAATTTCGTTCTAATTCCAACGATACCAAGCTCGCTCGATTCTGACAGCGGATAACTCCGATATGGGCAAAATACCGCGGCTAGTCAAATTTTTCATGTCGCTGCCGCATATTTTTGCAAGCATTTGCAAAAAAATGCTGCATTTTGGGCCAGGATCACCATTTTTGATTAACATGAAAGTCGTGGAAATTTTTGTTCCAATTCCAACGACCTTTCGATTCGGCGTGGATGACTCGTCTGACAAAATACTAAAGCTGGTCCAAACCTTTTTTAAAAAAAAATTTAAGCCAGTCGCTTGACGTGTGGTCAGCCAGGTCGGCGTTAAACGACTGTGTCTATTTAAAAATTTCTTTTAATTGTTTATTTTATTAATTAAATATTTAATCAGCCCTAAATTAAAAATTTAACCACCAAGATATGGAGGCATCGACCAATTGGGGAAGGGGGTGTTGGTTTGCCCGATTTGGGGCCCTTTGGCCTTATCGCCTCCTCACTCTCAGATGGAGACATAATTAATAATAAAAATACTATTTGTATATCATTTTAAGAAAATATTTAGAAATTCATCCACCTACTCCAGTTACATTATCAATTAAGGTGCCATTGAGAACATTTTTTTATTTATATTGAATTTGATTTTATTTATATTTTGTCTCAAAATAAAACATATTTATAATAATGATTATTTTTTAAAAACACTCAAAATATCTATAATTTATTTTAAGCATTTTTAAAAGTAATATAATTTATTTTTAAAAATAGAAAAATAAAGATACTTAGAAAAACAAACTAAACAAATACAACAACAAACAACAACAACAATAATAAGCCTCTATCTCACTATGTGGGGTATATTATATGAATCCTTATTATCCATTATGTCTTATTAAGTGTCAAATTCTTATTTAATTCTAATAAATTAATATCATTCTTTATTCATCATGACAAAATCTTTTTAGGTCCATCTCTATCTTTCTTAACATAATGCAAATTTAATACTTCTACTCTCTAACTAAGTTATCAGACTACTATTACTTCATGCAACTAAACTATCTAAAGTGACTCTCTCTAATCTTATCTACCACCGAAGCATCTCTAACTTTTCATGAATATATTCATTTCGCATTTTATCTTTAAGAGTAAAGCCACTCTTCCACCTAAGCATGCTCACCCCCGCAACCCTTAATTTTATGCTTCTCTTTTAATGACCAATATTTTGTGCCATAAATCATTGCGAGTCTTACCAACATCTCATAAAATTTTCCTCGAAAGTATAAGCGGTACTTTCTTATCATACAATAGGCTAGATGCATTCCTCTTCAACCATCTAACTTGAATTCTATTAATAATATCTCCATCTATACTAAAATATATATATTTTTAAGAATGACAAAAAATAATAATAATAATAAAAAATAAAATTAATCCCAACGGCTCCTAAATGTGTGGCATTTATTTGTTTTAGTTGTTATCTAACTAAATATCTTTATTTTTATCACAGATTAAAAAACGACCTCAATTCATTAAAACGATATTCAGTCGACGGCATAAATGATAATAAAATTATGTCAATATAAATAGCTCCACATTTCCTATATTCAAGCTTGAATTCTATACAACTAATCTTATAAGCTATTTTCCTTCAGTTTCCAAATAATACGCAACAGTATATGATCTAAATCTGCTTTATTAAATAAACTTTATGCGGCATATTTATTTCAAAATTAATATTACTCCAACAAATTAATTCATTTGTGTCATTTGTTATTAGCAATTTAATTATTTACTTCTAAAAATATTTTGTTTCATTTTATCTTATTTTTAAGAATCACATCTTTTAAATTGTTTAAACATTATTTTCTAATTTATCATTAAAAATAAGATCATTAGTAAAGTTATTTGTTATGATAAAATTTTAATATTTAAATATTATTATATAATTTATTTTAAGGTATGTGTAAAATTTTAATTTAAGATTTCTTGATTGAAAATTAAAATTCTCAATCATTAGGTTAAAGTGCTGCCTTGCTCACGGGAGTAGGTATTAGAAATCATGTGCGAGGAATGTATGTTTTAAGATTTTAAGAAAAAAATGTTTCTTTTCATTAGGACAGGCCAGTGGGGACCATAATACTAATCAGAGGAAGTAAAAGCATTACCGGAAGATTAGTCAGAGGAGAATAAACAAAAGTATAGAATCAAAATAAGTATAACACAGATAAATAGCCAAGTAAACTCCAAATATAACAGAACAAACAAACATACTTCGTATTTGTTGCCACTGGCAGCGTCGTAAGAGGCGGGAAGTGCCTTCTTCTCCAAGAACTCGATTTCGTTCAGCGGATAGCAGAAGGGGGGAAAAACACAGGAAATCAGGAGTTCTGACTTCTGAGGAACATTATTGCTACTCTTTGTAGGTTGGTTCTGCGGGTTGATGGCGATTGGATTGCCCAGGTGCTGCAGGTAGATTCAATTCCAGTATCTTGGCAGAAGGTAGATTGATCAAAGAGCACTATTCAAGTTAAGAGTTTGCCGCATCCAGTAGAAGAATTACGTAGGAAGCAAGGGCCAATAAGAGGAAACTGAAGGAAGAAATGGTGGTGTGTCGTTGGTTTCAGAAAATTGGAGTCATTTGAAAGAAATAAAATAAAAATTAACGGAATGATTTAAACGGTTAAATTAATAAACAGTGATAATTATATTAATTTATTTAACAAAAATATATTGTATATGATATCAAAATAAAGTTATAAATCAACCAAGTCATGTTAGATATAAAACAATAATCAACGTAAATCCTTTAATTTAAATTGGTGCCACTTTCAATCAATATGCCTTCCCTTGTCATGGTTTTGCAATGCCTTTTCCATGAATCTTTTGCATGTTGTTGTCACATGATGTCTTCCTTGTCACCTTCATTTGTCCTTCACACAATGCTAATCATTCAAAATTCTCTTTGTCGTGTCCACCAAACCTGAGATATGCAATGCCTTCCCCTATGAGTTCAAGGTGGTGTTTGAAGGAGGCATGGTTTCATAAGAAAAAAGTCCCAAGATTTGAATCAAGATTCAAATTGAGATTTGAAAGAGGCTCAAATTCAAACTACTTTCAAATGACTTCAAGTCAAACGAGCACTCCCCAAATACAAGATATTACTCATCCTTGGGGTAATTTCATCTAAAAGGAATTTTTTCATGAAGTCTAAAAAGTATCGATGATTTTCTTTAACATGACCTTGATTGGAATGATGAAATAGAACATATTCTTATTTCTTACATTTTCTTTCCTTAAATTATTAAAAGGCCATTTGGGATCACTTATGATTTTTATTTTCTATTTTTAATTTTTAATTTATTTCATTTATATTTTGATTTAAAAGAAAATATATTTGGTGTTGATATTTATTTTTTAAAAAATCCAAAATATCTAAAAATTATTGAGCATTAAAAATAATGAGATTTAACTTCAAAAATAAAAAAACTTGAACATTTAAAAAATATACTAAACAATCATGTTTTAAAAAGATAATATAAAATTAAAAAAACAAAATTGATTTTAGTAATATTGAATTTACATCTATAAATTCAATATTCTCTTTTTCATTGAAAACTTATTCGTATGTAATCACACGTGAAGTTAAAAATTAAACTAATTTTAGATGAAATTAACTTTATTAACTATTGATTTTAGTTTTTCGGCCACAAAATGATGCTTATAAGTAGCATTTCAATTTCATATTTAAAAAAAAAAAAATCAATTCCAATATATGCATAAAATTTCTAATAAATCAAATCAGAGCTTATGGATTCATTTCAATATTTATTGATTTTAAAATAAAAAGGTAGACACAAAAAATATTAAGAGATTTTACGAAAGAGTATTGAAAACTAATTAGGCATAAATATTTAAGGATTAATTTTAAAATTATGTAGAGAAACTAGATATTATAAAAGAAATTATTTAGGAGATTTGATTCATTTATACCAAACTTGATATTTTAAGTAAGAATTATGTTTTGATATTGCGTCATTAAGGATTATGGGGTAGGAAAAAAAAAAAATACTAAGAGCCAATATATTGGGTTGGGTCGATGACTTTCTATTCTTCATATTATTTTTTGGAATGAGAGCATTGATACCTCTTAATTTCAGTCTTTCTATTTGGAAGGAAAAATAAATTTTAGCCTTATATGTTTGTTATTTAAAGACTAATATTTAGAGTATAATATTTAGTGCATAATGCCTAGCATAGGATGAAACCAAAATTGATTTTAAAAAAATTAATAAGATTTGATCAAAATTTATTTTAGATTATTTAAAACCCCAAAATAATAATATTTTATGAGAAATCAAAGGTGGG
Organism: Cymbidium sinense; assembly: GCA_021442155.1. Taxonomy (NCBI): domain Eukaryota; kingdom Viridiplantae; phylum Streptophyta; class Magnoliopsida; order Asparagales; family Orchidaceae; genus Cymbidium; species Cymbidium sinense. The sequence goes on along the minus strand of CM038231.1, from coordinate 2,651,105 downwards.
GTGGGCGGGGTGAGGGTGTAAACATTATTTAATGGGATTTAAATAAAATTAAAAACTTAGGCAGCATGAGTTGCTTCCATGTCAAATTGAAAAGTTTTGAGCAAAATCAAATTATGACAATTATAATGACTATGATGATAGAGTGTTTGGCTTTAATATCTTGTAAATTCCACATATAGTAAGAAAAAAATATAAAATTGGTCACTTTTTTTTTGATAGTGGTACATAAGGACAAGAAAATATGTAATTGGTATTATACATTAAAAACTATTTTTCATGGTAATGCAAACAAAAGAATATAGGTGTAGATAATTGGAGTGCTGCGATCAAAGTAGCAACCTCAGTCATCCAATTCATTTCATATGAGAGGTAATTTTGAAAGAATAGTTTCATTCAACTGAATTGAATTAAATGATTTTAATATATTAACTTGATCTCACAAAATAACTTTGATATGAGTCAAAATTCTATTGATTACACACAAATGTTTACAAAATTATTTTTTAATCTAAGAAATACTCAAAATAATATTTTTAAAGAAACTAGCTAGGCTTTGATTCAACAAATGTATAATTTAGATAATGATGTCCAAAGCAACCAATTTAATAGAACCAAAATTAATGATTAAATAGAGTTGGACCAATTTAATCTAGTTAGAGGGGTGCACACCCTCCATCTTCACAAGCAAATAGCACAACTAATATAGGTCACATTTCTAAGGGTGGTGTTGGCTCTCTTGGCTTGTAGGGACTAAACCCAAACTTCATTTTCCAATAAGACTTTGAATCTTCTTAAATCTTGCAACAAGTTGCTATAGATTATGCACAATTTAACTAAGAAAATTTTTAAATGATTTTCTTTTTGAATATGTTGCTATATTTGCTAGCCATTTATGGCATTTTCTAACTATCCTAAAGAAAAACATTTTGCTTAAAAATGGTAAAGCATTGTTGTTTTCACAATATCCTATAATTTCAATAAAAATTTTCTCAGAAGTATATAACTTTAAGAAGTTACCATTTTATAAACGATCAATGGTGTTGGATTATTATAGTTGATAAGAATAAATCCATACTATGATTGACTCTTATAATCAATATTTTTGTTGAAGTTATCACTTTGTAGACGATCAATGGTGTTGGATTATTATAGTTGATATGAATAAATCATACTATGATTGTCTCTTATCATCAATACTTTTGTTGATAGCTAAATTAGGTCCTACACCTTCCTAAAATTATTTTTGACAATCTTTTCCCAACTTGACTGCACTATTGGCATCAAGAGTTTTGAAAAGGTACATCTATTAATGGATCAAAGACTTTATTGTAGGGGGTATGAACAATCAATGTTAATCTCTATTGACGAACAACCTAACCTAAATGGTCCAATCATTGAGAGGTCATCAAACCATATTTTAGAATGAGATAATGATTCAAAATAACCTAAAATAAGTGTACCTATTATAGATCTTGTTAAAAAATGAAAAAATGGTAGCTCTTTGAGACCAATAAAGTGGTCATATTATTGACTCTGAATAAATAGTTTAGTAAAGAAAATATTGATTCATATAAGAGTTTTAGTGTCTGCCTTATGCTTACAATCTCCAAGTGATCATTATAGGTGTTCTATTAGCCTATACTTTGCTTCGACTTCCATTATCACTATATTTTCTGTAATGGGAGAAGATAGATTGAGTTAATTGTCTTTTATTACTTGTTGACCGGAACACATCATTGCCCAACAAACCAACATCAAATGCCTCTCATCATGAAGCACTAATCTCATCATCCTTTGATGTTAGTAGCAATACCCATTTGCATTATTAATTGCCATTTCCATTTTATGGAGATAATCCTCTATATTCTGAGTTTTTATAAAATTTCACTATTCTAATCATTGGAGGTTCATAGATCATTATAATTAATAGCTACTTCAAAAGAAACTTTTTTTAATTGAAGAATGCCACATAGATTTGTAATTTTTTAAAAAACTATTTTACATGTAACATTTGTGCATTTTACGTGTATATTTCTTTCTTTGCTTTTTAGATTTAATGTTTGAGACATTATTTTATTCCCTTTCAACATAAATTATCTAACAAACAAAAAGTTTAGAATACAAAATTAACACATAAAAAAGAAGAAATTTTGTATCCATTACTCTCTCTTTTCATCTATATCTTTTCTTTTCATAAAATTCATATTAATTACAATCTCTCTCTCTCTACCCATCTCCATCTTTTACTTTTTCTTTTAGGGGCTATTTGTTTGCTTGAATTTTGGGTGTAAAGTAAAGTAAATGCACACGTTTTTAATTTTTTTATGTTTGGCACGGTGCAAAGTAAAATTTCCAAAATAATATAATGAATTTAGAATACATTACATAGGTCATTTTTGGTGTATTTAGAATTCGCCCGATTTGGAAAATTCAAATACAAATGTAAAGTCTTGCATCATTGTCGTCACGCCGCCATATACGCGCCGCCATTTTGTTGCAGTCGGCCACCGCCATCGCCACCACTACCATCGTCATCGCCATCATTGGACGTTAAAACCTTCAAAATACTTTATATTTTTTTACCAAATAGAAAAAAAGTAAAGTCATGAATTCGTAAAACTCTCAACAAAACGAAGTAATTCTTTGCATTCCTTTTACCGCATTCTTTTATTCTTTTTTTTGATCAAAATAGCCCCTTAGGCATTTTAAAATGATTAATGCCTAATAGCCTTATTTTTTTAATAATTGTTGATATGTTATAAGAAAATTAATTCATCAAAGCATGAATCTTAATATAATTCTTGAGTTGTAAATTTTAAAAATAAATTAGAGATTATTCATCAACCAATTTTATTAAATTTATAGTAATTGAATGTTTAATTGAATTTTATCCTACAAACATTAAAGTAGTCTAATGCAAGTCTAAATGGGCCCAAATTAAACACTTAAAGTATAATTAGAATTTTCAAGTATTATTTGAAGGGAAAATAATCTCCAAATTCAACAATTTAGCTCTCTGAGGTACAATTCCATGATCAACCAAGCCAAAAACAAATTTTATTTCCATACTTTAGTTTTAGTGATTAGGACTAGAGTCACTTATTAAAAAATAACAACTTTACAGATTCTACATAAGCATGTGGAACATTATGATTTTAAAATGATTAGGTGGGTTAATTGGTAGTCTTTTTTGGTAGGATTATAAGTGTAGTAGAGTTAGGTCTATTTCAACTCCAAGTAAAATAAACAAGCTATAATATTTTTGTGTTTCTATTACACTAGGTCCGAGTAACTACTTAAGTGGTTCTCACCTTGGTCTAGGTTACAGGTTGATCATTTCCTTCTAGCTACATCATGAGTCCTTACCTTCTAAAGACCTTCTTAATCTTATGCTATTGAATTATAAGTCACAAATTGTTAATAAAATTGAATAACTCAAAATATAATCAATTCAAATATCAAACTATGAACCCCAACCTTAGGATAGGTTGAACCATTACTAAGCTTCTTAGTATCATGTGCTTCTTACTTTTCTTTTCTTTTTTTTTTTTTGCTTCCTAAAATAATTGTTCTAAAATTGAGTAATATCTTCTTAAATTCCAAAATAATTCCTATTTAAGTTTAAATTTTAAAAAATCATAAAATTATTTTCCTCTACTTTAACAAAAGTTTTTTAATGAGTTCTTGCCCTTAATATTTAATTAACTAGAGGCTTGCGTTTATAGAGAATTTGTACCCCACAGAAAAAAAAAATTTATGTAAAATATTTTTTTTAAATGTAGACTAGACTTTGAAAACTTTTCATGTTATTATATTTAAATCCAAAGTAGAATGATAATTATATTTAACAACAGATATCATTCTCTAAGTTGTGTTTATATACAAAAAATAAGGAAACTCTATTTAATTTAGCTTTTGAATCAATCATAAAATAATATTTTTATCTTTTAAGATTGTTTATTATTCTTTTTATGCTTTTTATCACTAAAATTAAGCTAAATTTTAAAATTTATCAAATTTCATAAATTTTTTCACTCATTTTTTTCACAAAATTTAGCATGAGGCTTTTGATTATTCTTCATTAATTACATCAACAAATAACATTATAATAAAGATCTATAATTCTAACATCTCAGGCAGTCAACATCATTAAGAAATCTAAATAAAAAAGATAAATTTCAATATTATAATATTCAATGTATAAATTTATATACAATAAAAAATGCTTTCTTGAAAGAAGATATAAAATGTTTAATTTGTCAGGAAAATTTAGATCATTACCTTTAAGAGTAACATGTACATTGTTAGCCTTAAAATAAAAAGGTTCAATTATAACAAAAAGTTATCAAATAAGCCCAAACTAAATCAAATAATCATATTTTGTTCATTTTATATTTCTTGAAGGTAAAGATTTACTTCTAAGTCCTTTTATTCATTAATTTTTTTATTATGAATAATATTACATATTCTCCATGATCCCTAAATGGCATGCCTACGAGATTTCCTCAATTAGGGGTTAGTTTTGGATAAAGTCCTTACTTAAAAGACTTTATAATGATAAGTGACAAATATGATATCCACTTACCATAAAAGCCTTATTCATGAGAATGCCTTAATACACGGTTAGTGGGGATACAATCATCACTAGAAAGATTTTATGATAGCAGTGATTGATAAGATCTTCACTAATCAAAAATCATAGAAGGTTAAAAGCCTCAAATGGGACAATTATATCAAAATCTTAGTAGGTGAAAATCTTAAATGATACATGTATATCAAAAATCTTAGAATATAAAAGTATTAAATGGTGCATGGACAATAATTAAAATTTTGAATAAACTAAAAGCCTTAAAATATACAAATAGATATATTAAAATCTCAAAAGAATAATAGCCCAATAAGATATATGTGTATCAAAAATATCATAAAACATATGCTTTAGAAAGTGTATAATTTTCATCCATAAATATTATGGAGGGGCAAAAACTTTTAGAAGGCATAATATTACAATCTTCATTCAAAATAATAGGTATTACTCTCCCATTGGGAGTAATACCATTTGATGGAAACTCAAAAATTCATCACATCATATTGAAGTTATTTGAATAAATCAAAATATAATTTTTTTTATGATAGCAAGTTATCATAAAATATCTTGGCAATAAAAATGAGCTCAATTAGATTTATGGTAGAAATAAGGACTAAATTATTTAACAATTAAGATTTATTCAAAGTCCCCCTTCACTTCCACCTCCTTTACCACCCTAAACCCTAAACCCTAAACCCAAACTTTCATCAGAATAGTCTTATTAGATGTTTTAAATCCTTATACCTATTTTTTAACATTGCAAAATTGATTTTGAGACATTTGGAGCACATCAAAGCTTTTTCAAATAACTCTAAACAAATTCAAAGCCAAATTTTAATCAATATTTTGCTCCAATTAGCTTATTAATTTTTTTAAAAAAAATTAAATTATGATTAAAAGATTTTTTTAATCATGTCATTAAGGGGAAGTCTACATTGATATCTAGGGGTTAATCACATTGTAGAATTTTTAAAATTATAACTTCATGCATATATAATATAGTTTGGATCTTATAAATTCAATGTCCGTAAATTTGCAACAACTGGCGATTTTCTTTTGAAATAGATATTATTTTCTTTTCCCCTCTCATGCGGCTCGGTTCGTTTCTTCTCGACGACTTGGCCGATTTTGATTTCCTTTGAAATGCAAGACTGCTGATTATGGATTCACTTGGCTCCCCTCGAACCCTACATCCTCTCTTTGGTGTCAAGGTATTGAACCCTCCGAATCTCAAATCCTCCTTGGCCTAAATCCTTCAAAGATGTGCTTGCGGTAAGGCAAAAATTTCGTGAGTCTCGATTTTCTCGTCCTTTCGGTGTACCCTTGATCATGTGTGTGATTCATGGTTGAAAAGCTTGCTAAGCCTTTTGAATTTTTGGTTGATAAATTTCGTCCTCCATGGAAAACATCCAAACCTTTTTCTAACTTGAAACTTCTAGTGTATTTTTTGTAGGATTGATTGATTCACAACATCTTGATTCAACTTTCTAATGATCCGATTACTCCTGTTTTGCTAGATGCTTATTTTATTTTTAATTTTTATATCGTTTGTTGAAATGGACACCATTTTTGATATTAAGGAGGAATCTACTATTGTTCCTTTTCTATCTATTCCTAACCTTGTGCATTTTTTTAATCTGGAATTTCTCATGTTGTCGGGTTGTTGTTGATCTCAGTTGGACAAGTGACCACTTCTGCTAGACCTTCATTTGAATACTTGTGGAATTGGATATAACTAAAAAATATCCTAAGAAAATATGGTTAGGATCATAAAAATATGGTTATTTACAAAAATGGGAGTTTGAAAACTTTCATGTATTTTGCTCTTATTGTAGAATTCATGGGCATGGATTTGCTGATTGTTTTGTGGCTCATGCACTTAAAGAAAAATCTTGTGTCATCCAAAGTAGTCCATTAAGGCTCCTTTGAGTGAACCAAAATGTTATGGCCTCAAATACACGTTGATAGTCATGAACTTGATTCTACAACCCGATTCTAAGGTGGCTGGCATCATTGTAGGTTGGCTCCTTCCAATAATGAATCGGTTCCTCATGTTGGAAACCATTTACAATGCAACAATAGTGACATTAATGGTACAAATAACAGCTCTGGTTCCCCCATGGTTGTCGATTCCCAAACTAATGCAAATATCCCTACCTCTGTGTCTCCATTAACTAAAAGTCAAGTGAATGCTCTTATAGGAATGGCTGATGTGCAGTACTTAGAGATAACTTCTACTCTTGATTTAGGTATTTGTGTTTTTCCCAATTCTAATCCCTCATGTGCTTCTTCTTCTAACCCTAACCTAAATCCAAAGCTGAATTTACTTCAGGAAAACAACATTGAATTGGAAGAAGGAGAAATGGCCTTCAACCCCCAGGCACCTCATTTCACCAAACACTTTACTGATCACTCTTTATCTGATGGCGAGGCTCTAGATTTGGCCAATAATTTTCTAACAGTTATAAAAAAGAAAAACAAATCCTAAATCTAAATTTCCTAGCTTTGCTAGAGTTACTAGATCTGGCTCCTCTCATCCAAAATAAATGGTTTCTTTCCTGATTTAGAATGCGAGAGGGATAGTTCCCTCTTTGTTTGCAATAGACTCAACAATTTAGTTCGGATCAATAATATTTATTTTTTGGGGATCTTGGAACCTTTCATCCTTTCTTCTAACACCCAATCTGTTACTAGAATGATTGGTTTTGATAGTTTCTTTGCTACCTTGAGTAATAAAATTTGGATTTTCTGGAGAAGTCCTTTTGTTTTAAATGTTATGTAGGATTTCCACCAGGTTGTTAATGTTAAAATCACCTTTGATAATTGGTGTTGTTTTGGATCCTTTGTTTATGCCTCTTGTAATAGGTATGGTAGAAGGATCACGTGAAGATAGTTAATTTCTCGTCTTGGTTAATGCTCCACGATTTGTGGGTGGGGATTTCAACACTATCTCTTCCTCTTGAGTGTGTTGGTGGAAATGCTAACCTATTCTCCATGGAGGACTTCAATAACATGATCTGGATTGTCACCAGATCTAGGTTTTATTATATCTCAATTCACGGAATAATCACGACTTTGGCAAAGATTAGATAGGATTACGTTTAATAACCTATGGATCAATTGTTTTCCTATTACTTATGTTGAACACCTCACTAGAACATTATCCAACCATTCCTCTTTGCTTATCTTTGTTAAGGTTAATGCGATATCCCTCTTCTCATATTCCATTCGGTTTCAAAATATGTGGCTTATGGATGATAGATTTGAGGTGGTTGCTACTAATTGGCATCCTCTCTACCCACGATGACTCTGTTGGGATGATGAGATTATGGCTTAAATTAAAAGACTTAAACAATATCTCAAATGGTGGAACAAACACTGCTTCAAAAAATTTTTCACAAACATCCAAGATTTAGAGCAAGAAGTCATAGTTTTAGAAGAAGCTTCTATTCATGATCCCTCCAAAATTATCTTATTAAACCAAGCCAAAAATAGGTTAACATGCTACCAAGACATGGAGGAGACCTATTAGGAAAATGGCTTCCTTAAAAGGATATCGATGGAGATAGAAATACCAAATATTTTCATGCTATGGTCAAAAGAAAAGGCTCTCAATCACATTAAAAATAAAATAAAACTAATGATGCGGTGTTCGATAATAAGGAGCTTGATTAGGTGTATCTTTCTTCACTAAACTTCTTAACAATAATGTGATCTATGATGAGTTATCCGAGTTATCCCAGATCATTGAAAAGATAACAATATGCTTACTTCTTTACCCTCTCAATAAAATAGCTTCCACTTTATAGAATATGAATCTGATTGATTGGTACGATGGATTTCTGACCTTATTTTTTAAAAGTGTTAACATATTATCAAAGAAGATTTGATTAAAATTTTTTGGATTTTATTTTAAAGGGAGTATCCTCCCATATACTTTTCTAGCACTTCTGTTGTCTAATCCTAAAATCGATAATCGAAACTTTGGAACCACTTTTATTAGCCTTTGTACCCCTTTCAATAAGCTCATCTCTAAATCGCCAAAACTAGGCAATTTACTTCCTATTATCTCTTCCAATCATACAAGTTTTGTCAAAGGTAGATCTATCGATAATGTTTAGCTAGAAATTGTTCATGATTTAAATACTAAGGTTGGTGTGGAACCTAGTTTTAAGCTTCAAGCTTTCTATAACATTGGTTGGACTTTCCTATATAAAATTATGTCTCTTTTTTGTATTTTTTTTTCATTTTATTACATTAATCAAGAATGGTATTGAGAACTCTTGGTTCTCATTACTTATTAATGGCAAGGTTCATGGTTTCTTCTCTTCCTCTCATGGGATAAGGCAAGGGATCCCCTTTCCACCCTTTTCATTATTAATGGAATATATCTCTAGAAGTCTTGATGGATGTTTAATAAAATGACAAACATGTTCTATAAAACTAGGGTGGCTTTCCATCTCCCACCTCAACTTTGGATGATTTCATTATATTATGGATCTACCCATGTTAAAAACTTTGTAAATTCCTTATTCTATTTGGGAGGAAAGTGGCGAAAATTAACCCAAAGTGGTTTTATTGTAAGTCGATTTCTCCTCCTAGGATCAATGCTATTAAGAGTTTTATGGGGTTTGTATAGCTTAGTCTACCTATTAAAGGGCACTCTTTTATATTGTGGTGCAAAAGATCTAACCTTTTTGATGAAGTGATTCAAAAAATTTATAAGAAAACTTCCTCTTGGGAATTTCATTTGCTCTCCTTCGGAGCTAGACTTATTCGATTAAAGCATTCTTTGCTCTTTGCCTTTTATTTGCTATCCACTATTGTACCTACCACTTATCATTAAAAGATTAAACTTATTAACAAATTCTTTTGAGGCTACCTCATCTTCCAAAAAAAAATACATTAAATTTACATTTTTTTGTTATGGGCCTTTGAATGAAGATGGTTTATGTTATAAAATTTTAGAAGATTTCATTAAATGCTTTTCATACAAAATGTGGTGAAATCTTAGATACAATCATAGTTGGTCAAAATTTATCCTTGCCAAATCTGTAAACACCCCTCATTTGTTCTTTCAAACACAGGGATTCCCGGTGGAGAAGACTTTGCAATATGTGGGCTATCATCTCACAGGGTGTGAATTCGAGTTCCTCCTTCTTTTAGCAAGATAATTGGATGGGTTTGGGCTATTGACTCCTTGCTCAATACTCACTCTCTTGAGGCTTAAGGTCATTTTTACACATAATACTTGGGATATAGCTCAATTAGTTTCCTATGTTCCCAATGTGATCGTTGACAAAATCCTTAATATTAATCCAACATCCGATAAACCTGACTAAATCATGTTTAAAAATTCCTCCTCTAGAGATTTTGCCTTCAAGGATGTATGGCATACATTCAGAGTTAAAAGTCAAGAATCTTTAGTTTTTTCTAAAATCTGGAGTAATTCGATCCCTTCCTCTTTCTCGGTTCTAACTTGGTGCATCCTTAAATACTACATTCCTGTTGATGCCACTCTCCTTAAAAGGCTTTTTATCTTCCATCCAAATGTGCTTCCACATTGAAACTATGGATCATGTCTTTGTGAATGGACCTATTGCTGCTAAGGTTTGGAACTGGTATGATAGTATGTTTAATACTCTTCTCTTTGATGGACCCCACTCTATCTTGCACCTTCTAAAAAACTTTCTCTCTCATGCACCGAAGGGCCATGTCAAAGGTGTGCTTGCTATTACTTTGATGTGGTATATCTGGTGGGAAATAAATGATGCTAAGCATAGTGGCATTCCTATGAACTTCCACCGTATTATTGCTAAAACTAAATGTAAAATTACTTACCTTTATAACCTCCTTACTCCCTAGCTTCAAAGGATTCAAGCATCGGCTCTTAATCTTGGGATTAACCACCCCTCTTTTGAGGTTGAGTTTACTCATAAAATTATACATTGGATAAAGCCCAATTATCATGTCATTAAGGTAAACACTGATGGATCAGTTTCTAATGGGTTTTCTGGTTATGGAGGGATTTTAAGGGACTATAGAGGAAAGGTGATTGCTGCTTTTGTTGTTCCTTTAAGACCTTATTTTGTGCTTTTGCTGAACTTTATGGTCTTCATTATCTATTATTCGCATCAAAAGGATTCAAAACAATGGTTTGAAATTGATGCTCTCCTTCTCTTGGATTTATTAAATTGAGCTCATGGCAATGCTAAAGTTTTCTATTTATTAACCACGAGGAGACTTCTTGCCACCCTTGACTACCATATTTCTTATATCTATCGGAAGACAACTGTGTTGATTTCTTTGCTAATTGGGGTGCAAAATCTTCTTACGTGAATTTATTCTCTTATGATAATATCCCTTCCCTACGGGGCTTGTGAATTTAGATAAAATGAGTTTGCCTTATGTTAGAAACACGTAAATTTATATTATTGCTTTTGTTTTAATTTCTTGGATGGGTACCTCCCATTTTAGGTTGGTGTAACATTATCTTGTCTTTAAGTAGAATGGCTCTTTAGATTCTAATGGGAATGATTTAATGTTCTTTTGGGTTATCGATATTGTTGTATCATCTTTTGTATTGTGTGCATTTATTAAGTCTTCCTTGGCAGCCTTTCTAGATGTATTCCAAGGCAGGTTCCTTCTATATTTCTAACTGTTGGAATGCTTCTCTTATTCTATATTTTGGCGATATGTTCTTCTGTTGGCCTTGTGCTCTTCTTTCAATACCAGGGATTGTTTCATTTTTCCTTTTTTGAACTGCTTGATGTTTAGGCAATCACTATTTCCTTTTTTGCTGGGTCCTTTATGGAGTTCGGTCTGTAACAACCTAGAGGTTGTGGTTGTTTTTTTGTTTGGTGTTGTGCGGTTGACTGCTGTTTGGGTTATAAAGACTTACTTTTAAGCATTATTGTGGTAGTGATAGATATGGTTTGAGGGCTTATTTGGCAAGTATGTTATCATATCTCCATGGCTCTACTGTATGGATATTCTCACTACTTCTGTTATGCTCGTTCTTATGGAACTCATAGTGGCGGTATTCATGCAAGCATTTGGTTGGATGTTATTTGCTATCATCGACCTTGTTAAATTTTAATCGTCATGATATGAAACTTGGTGCTTGGTGTGCGTGGGTATTAATAGTTGTTGGCACTATATGGGCTCTCCTTGATAAAGGAATGTTATCTTTCCTTTATCTTTTGAACCTTGTGGTTTTCTCCCATTATCTTTTTTTTTCAATCTTCCAATGGATAGAATGTCTCCCAGGTTTGTTGGCTTGATGGGTGGTTGTCTTCACCCCTTCTTTGGTTGGTAGTTGCATGTATCCCTCCTTTGGTCTTTGGATGCACATGTTTTGTGGTTGCCCCAAGTTGGTGTGAGGGTTGAGCCCTTCTACTACTCCCTCTCTCTTTTGTTATGTTTATTCCTTTTGATTTAACTCATTTCATTTTAACTTGGCTAACTTTTCATCTAGATGTTTGCATTGATTCTTCTTCTGCATGTCATTTCATTACTATAAACTTCTTTCTCAAAATCTCTTGTTGTTAGCTTTGGTTTATGTCTCTTTTGCTTTCTTTGGTAGTATCTTTTTTTTTTCTGAGTGGGTTGTACTTAGATAGGGGATTCACTCTTTAGGATGATTGTAGCTCTTCGAGCGGTAGATTCTGAGTTTATCCCCTCTTAAGGATCTTGTAACACCTTTTTTTTTAGCAATAAAATTCTATGGGGTAAAAAAAAAAATGTCATCCAAAAATTTAGTTGATGAGCATGGCATGTTCATAGTTAAATTATTTAGATGAAATCATAGAAATCAAAAGTGGTTTAATCTAAATAGTGAACCCAAATCAAGCTTTTGAGGTATAATTAGAAGCTTTATGCATTAATTAAGAATTAAATAATCTTTGATCTTGCAAGCTTATAGATGCATAAAGTAGCTCGATGAGAAGATTCCAATAAACTAAAGATCACTTAAATCTAAGGCTAATAAGGAACTTAAACTATTGAAAGAAAGAAATATCATTGAATGAAGTGTTTTAAGATTTTAGCTAAATTTATTGAAATAACCCTCCCAAAATTATATAAATAGGACACTATTCCAACATGAAAGGGGGCGACGAGTGAGAAAAGAGTTAACTCCACACTCTTGCCTAAAATGTTGAAGCTAATGACCACTAGTCATTGTTAACCACTATTAGTAGTTGTTTTAGCATATAAATTGTCATATGACTATTTTATATCCATTATTTCCAAGTTGCTTTTGCATAACAATTATAAACAGAAGGATAAATAAGTATTCTAAAACTTTACAATCACATAGTCTCTAGTTAAGGAGAAAGTGGAAATTACCATTTAAATACATAGTATATTATTTTCATTTAATCAGCTCTTTGGTTTTTCCTCCTTTTGATTTTATATGTAGAAATTTTATCATATTTTAGCACTTCTATCTATGTATGTTGGATATGAGTATGGAGCAAAACTTAATTTATACTTATTGTCATGATTTTTCTAACATGCAATAATAAGATAGCTATAAATGAAAATGGATATGATTAGTTATAAATAAAGGTAGTGCATGATTATTTACAAATATAATTATAAAGTTATCTAAAAAATAGTAAGTTAGAGGACATCATTAAATGTGCTCAGATTGATGACCACACTTTAATTATAACGATTCACCTCCAACGATTAGAAAAAGACTTAGATTTCAATATAAAAATTTTGAACGGATTGATTCTTTATATAAAGTCAAAGGTCATAAAAGGCAATCCGGCAATATTATGCAAATTGATGTTATATATTGACATAAATGAATGATGATGGTGTTTGATGATGCACGGATAAGACTTTGGATGTTCACAACAATGAATATCGAACTAAGTGACAACAATCATTGGAAAATACAATTGGCACAATCCATCTTGTCCGTATAAAAGATATGATGATAAAGAAAGTAAAATAAAAGTCAAGAGGCATAGAATCTCACCAATGATTGAATAGTGATTGTGAACATAGGATAGGCTCTATAACTTTCATATAATTCAAGATTTTTTATTAAATAGTATGCTCAAAATTAGTAATATGATTATTTTATAGGTTTCAGTTAGCTGATTTTTTTTTTGGTGAAATATATTACTCAATATCAAAGCATTTTAAATCATTATTTAAATTTAAAAGTGGTTTCCTTATCATGGGTTGACCAATAGGATTGTTTGGGTTAGGTTGTCCCAACCAATTAATTCAATATTGATAGTTGTTATTTGGCTACTACTTGCAACAAAGTTTTTAATACTTGAATAGATGGTACCTATTCAAAATTTCTAATGCTAATAGTACATTAGAGTTATAGAGTAAAAATATAACTCCCAATTTGTCAAAACTAATTTTATGATGTTGTAGGAAATAATTCTTTTATTAGTAAAAAGTGTTGATGATAAGAAATTATCATAGTATGAATTGTTTATCTTGACTATAGTAATCGAACACCATTAATGGCTTACAAAATGGTGACTTGTTAGATTCATAAGAACTTTGAGAATTTTTGATAATCATGTTATAGGATGCTAAAAAATAATGAAATTTTACTAATTTTAAGCAAAATATTTTTTCTTGAATGAAATGACATAATGCCATAAATGGCTCATAAATTTGTAGTCAATGGAAATAGCAATAGCTTCTAAAAATTCTAATTTGGATATTTTTCTCAATTAGCTGTGCATAATTCAACCACCTTATCATAATCTAAATGTTGATTTGAAGACCTTAGTGACTAGAATTTGGAGGCTTTTGCTAGCCTATAGGAAAACATTTAAGGCCATCTTCAACTGTAGACATGAGGCTACATAAGATGTGCTTTGATTGTAAAAGCACACCTATTTTCTAGTCCAATACAACCTTAGATTCATTTCAATTTGGGTGGTTCATGTTCTAAATGCTACTAATCATGTAATTTGGTTTCATTAAATTAATCTATCTTTACCAATTTGTATAGACTATAAATGTATTAAACTAAGTTTTAGTTTTTTTAAATTTATTTTAATCATTTTTGTGGATCTAAAGGAGTTTGTAGGACATCTAAACTAAATCAAATGAATTTTGTGAATCATATCAATGATATTTTATGAGAGAAAGTTAAAATCACTCAATTCTCTTCAATTGAATAAAATTAGCTTTTAAATTTGATCTCTCATATAAAATGAATTGGATGATGAAGATTTCTAATTTTACCTCAACACTCAAATTAACATCAACATTGAAGAGAACTAGTCGACCTTCTTTCTATTGTATTACCATTAAAATAGTTCTTGAAGTATAAGATCAATTACATATTTTCCCATCCTTATATCCAACCATTAAAGAGAAAATGGCCAATTATGGCTTTTCCTAGACTCTTTCACCATTAACTTGTGCTTAATTTGTCTACTATATTTAAAACATAACACCATATTATTATTAAGTCATTGGATTTTCTAAAAATATCTATCTTAATTGAGTGACGCTAATTTGACATATGAGCAAATCATGCTAAATTGATTTCTTAAGTTTTCATCAAGTCTTATCAAATCATGTTGTTGCAATTTTTCCTAAAATGTTACTAATTTTGGTTTTAAATATTCTTAAAAAAATTTAATCAATCAAAATTAAAATTTTTGTAAATAAATTTTATTTCCTTCTATGCTAGCCATTACATACTATATATTATATACTAAATATAATTCCATAGCAGGAAAATACATAGCCCTAAAATTTAATTTTCTTTCTAAATTTAGAGAGTAAAGTTAGGCCGAATCTATTGTCTCATTCCAAAAAATATATGAACAACATAAAGTCATCAGCCCTCACTATTAATATGTTAGCTCTTTGATTTCCTCGACTTGACAATCTTTGATAATTCAGATATTAAAATACAATTCAAACTTGAAACATCATGTTTGGTGAATCGATCAAATATCTAGAAGTTTTTTTTAAAATATTTAGTTTTTTTATAATTTTTAAATCAATCCTTAATTTTTTATGCTATAGTTAGTAAATTTACTATACTCTTTTGCAAAATCTCACAATATTTTTATGGTTACATTTTTAATCTAAGATGTAGTAATTGTTAAACACCATCTGTCTAATTTTGATTTTGATTTGTTAGAAAATTTATTCATATGTTGAAATTGATTTTTTTCAGATCTTAAATTTGGATAGAAAATGTTGCTAAAGTTTCAATTTGTGATCTACAATCTAAAATCAGTAGTTATTAAAGTTAATTTCCTTTGACTTCTTCATTGAATTTATTCTTAGAGGGCTTATGTTTGCTAAAGTTATTTTTATTTTGAATTTATGTGTGATTATATCTAGATGATAAGTCATCTATTAATGAGAGAATATTTAAAATGTGAAACATAAATTTGTTTTGACATGTTATTTTCAATGCTAAAATCATTGAAAGTAAGGCAAGCTCGTACTTAGTGATGATGAGAACAAGGATGCCAATGTGATAGCCAATGGTAGTGGAGGACAAAGGAGGTGGTAGTGGTGGTCATGTACTTTGAATTTTAATATATTTTTCAAATAAAAATAATTTTCCTTGAAAGAAATGACTTGGCGAGGTGATGGGATTGAGGTATTTGTGGCAAAAAAAACTCGGCTACTATTTATGCTGCACAACAAATATCATTGTGAGAACATCTCAAAGCTTACAGACTTAGATGATCTTTATAGTCTTAATTTTTTGAATTTTAATATTACCTCATCAATCTAAATCAAAAGTAAGAAGCCAAACATTAAAAGTTTAGATAAATTATTCTAAAAAGGAAACCCCAAATGAATAATTAATCGCAAATAAAAGAGGTTAGGCTCTACTAAAATGTGTAAACGAACCATAATTTGTCATGTAAAAAATAATAAAATTTATTAAATTCATCTGTTTTCTTATTATGACCAATTTATTGATTTTTTAATAAAATGTAAAATATATGTTTGAATTTTATTTTAAAATTTGAATGGCATTATTAAAAATCGAGGTTTAATAGTAAAGAATAAATAAATATGTAAAATTTAGATGTTGCATAAAAGTTTCATAAAAAGTACTAAGATAAATTAAACTCACCTTTCTTAGATTACATATCAATTACATAATTAGATGTTATACTATAGATTAATCTCAATTCATTAAATGCCTAACAAAAAGATTTTCATGAGCTTAATTAGTTCAGACTCAAACTTATGACCTCAGCTTAATTCTCATGAGCTTGAGCTCTTTAGCTTGGTGCGTAAGTTTTTAAAAAAATAAAATAAGGTATCTGATTTTTTTCTTATACTATTATGATATGTTTAATATCTCTAATTTATTTTCTTTAAATTATAATGAAGTATTTTCAATAATTGTGCTCTTCTTACAATTAGTTGGGCTGCCCATAGCCACACACAAGGCTTTGAAGGCGTGTCACTCTAAACTCTTTCGAATTTTGGATTCTTTCATGGCATCACAAAACAAAATCAAACTATTTTTTTTTTCTTTATGGCTCATAAATATAGAGGCGAGAAGTATTTATTTTCTACAATTACTAAAAAATTAAAACATTTTTGCTTTGAATATAATTGATAACTATTATAAAAAAAAAATAAACTTGATACAAATCCTAAATATAATTCACTTATAATTAAAACATTTTTATATCTTCATAATCGTTTTAAGGCTAGCCAATATTTCATCATACATTGCAAACATTTTTTTTTTCTACGTATCAAATTAAGTCTCATCATACTTGAATATAAATATTCTCCAAATAAATAACAAAGTTAAGATGACCATTTCTTTGACGTCTATAACCTTTCATTAATTATCTCGATAAAAATCGCTTTCATATTGATAAAATATGTTATTCTTCAATCAGCTTTTTAAATAAAATATTTATCATTAGTACTAATGACAATCACAAATGAGTTCACAGTAGGTCAACTAGAAAGAAATGAGTGAAAACATATAAAGAAAAGACTATATATCCTTTGTTTCTATTCAAATGAAAATAGATTTACATTCAAATGCTCCGTATAACATGAGGGATTTAGCACAGGACCTACTATACTAAGGGCGACACTTAATAAAGTAATTAAAACTTTCTTTTGAAACAACACCTACTAGTCCGAATGGAGTAGAAATCAGAATGCTGCAACAAAGCTTCATCATCAAATATAGTCACAAATGTTGTACATTTAAACTTGTTTTGATCAAGTTATAAATTAATAGTTATGAGATCAGTGATAAATAAAGACATCGCATTATTAAATATAGATCTATTTCGTCTTAAAAAAATTAGTTATTGAACGGAAGTTAGAAAAGATCATAAGCTAGATTAGAGCTTCTGATCACATCTTTAAAAATTAGAAATGTATCATATGAGCTATAGTTCTTTAATATCTGCTCATTTAATATAAGAAGATTTTGTTAGATGAGCTTTTTCTTAATCTAACGAAGAATACATAAACTTCGATCAAAATTATTTGTAACATTTTTCTTAAATGTGATTTAGAATCATCACTTTCATAAAAAATTATGATTGTTCTAAATAATTATTCCAATAATTTTGGAAGGGAGGAGCCCCTTGAACTTGTCCACTCTTCAACTTAAGAAAAAGCTGTATATATTTTTTTTTTTCTATTCAATGACTATTTTCATGAATAATCATAAAAAGAGAAGATAATAAGATCATAAAAGTTATCGAAATAATAGCAAGGGCATAATACTTTGCTAGCTCTAAAATTCATAAACAAAAGGTCAAATTAAGAAAGAGATAATAATTAATGCAAATATTGTTCTCTTTTATGTGCGTATATTTAATTCTCATTTCTCTTTTTCTGCTAAAAAATTTAAGATGATAGAAATTAAAATAATATAAATACATAAGTAAAAAAGTTTAAAAGGAAATAAACACATAAGAAGCATTATATTTATATTTAAAAATTTTATAAACAAAAAACTATGACGAATCGCTCAATCAAGAAATAGTTTCACTTGTACAAGTTCTTGATTATAATAATTTTAATTATTAGAAAATTTGAGATTTTAATATAAAAAATTCAACCGCGTAGGACTATCACCATGGAAGGGTAATGAACATCAATATTGGTCACCGAGAATGAGAATGAATGGCAGCTTGTAACTATCACTATCACCTTATGACCTTCGAACAAGCGATACTATTATTATTATTATTATTTTAAAATACTAATCGAAAAACCATAAAGTATCTGAATCAAATTTGTGCTATTAGAGATATTACGTTCTCAATTAATCAATGGGCCACAAATACTTTCTCAACGCAATTAATTAGAGATGAAGGAATTAGGCCTAGTTAAAAAAAAATCCTTAGTCTAATAATCAATAAGGATAAGATTGCATGAACAATAAGGTTGTCTTAAGTAGAATATACTGAAAAGGTCCTTCAGATATTCAACATGAATAAGAAAAAGTTAGTTTGCACACTCTTGGTTAGTCACTTCAAGCTATCTAAGGAACAACCGCCCAAGTCTGAAACCGAGCATGGAAAAATGGAGAGCCATATACTTTAGGGTCAAAGTTTTATGTATGTCCTAATATGTACAAGAATGGATATTGTACATATAGTTGAGTCGAACTAGGTACATGAGTAACCTAGACAATAATTAATGGGAGGTGGTTAAGTGGATTCTAAAATATAGAGGAATAATCAACAAGGCACTTTACTTTGGAAGTTAAGGGATTGAACTACAAGGAAATGTAGATTCAAATCTTGCAGGAGATACTGATGGTAGGAGAAGTATAACAGGTTACATCTATACTTTGGGAAACACAATAGTGAATTGGATTTCTATATTACAAATGATTGTTACACTATTCACCATGAAATTGAGTACATTCGCATCATGAAGGCTAACAAAGAGATGATTTGGCTATAGATCATTTTGGTAGAACTAAGCAAGAGACAAGAGAATGATAAACTTCATAGTGATAGTATGAGTGACATTCATCTAGCCAAGAATGCTATAATTTATGCCAGGATGAAGCACATTCAGCTAAGATATAACTTTATATGATCGCTTTTAGAAGATGAGTAATTATCTCTAGAAAAGATTCAAACTACTTAGAATTCTACAGATATGCTGACAAAGAACTTGACTATTGAGAAACTAATGCTACGCTTAGATTTGGTTGGCGTTCAGGATAGCTAAGGCAGGGGTAAGCTGCACAACAACTTTTTGACTATGATGAGTGTCAAAGTCCTAGAGGAGGACCAAAATTGTTCCCAATTAGTCTTTAAGTGTGAGATTCTAATATGCGGAGCTTGATTGTGTGGATCAATCTGAGATGAAAAGTAAACTCAACCCTTTCTTCACTGGTTGAGTTGAAAATATAGTGCCTCAGAGCTTTGACATAGAGGTCTTTGTTCAAAGACAGTGAATGTCGTATCTCGACACCAGAAAGACAATACTATGACACCAAGATATGCAGACAAAAATATCCAACCGTATCTCCTCTTGGGAATACCATTTTCTATCCTTTGGAGGGAGGTTAACCCTGATTAAGAGTACCCTAAACTCGATGCCTCTTTATCTTATTCAAACTATCGTTCCAACCAACTTTTGCATTAATAGAATTGAGAGGCTAATTAATAATTTTTTTTGGGGGTCTAATACCTCTTCCTCAAAAATACACGGTCCTCTTGGCACAAAATCTGGCATTTTGAGGAAGGTGGTCTTGATTGTAAATCTATCAAAGACACCATCATCGCATTCTCATATAAACTTTGGTGGAATTTTAGAAGCATAGCCTTTGGACTAACTTCATGTCAAACAAATCTTTATCTAAGCACCCATTGAACTCTTATAAAAAACGCTTCTCCCATTTGGAAAAGACTTTTATAATATCAAATGGAAGAGAATCTTTAATTTTTTGGGCATTAACTCGCAACTCCTTCTTACGGCAAGATAAGCGCTTGGAAATAATTCTTTCGATGAATTAATTTTCTCATGTTCTATTGATACCATCAAAGTCAAATCTTTACGGAATAATAATAGATGGAACTTTTCTATGCTCATCGATTATATCCCTTCTTCTTTTAGACAAACTCAATAATATACACATTACACCCAACAAAAAAGACCAGATTCTCTTTAAACTCTCTCACAATGGTGAATTCAGTTTTAAAAATGTTTGGCTTATGATCAAAGAAACTCGTGATTATTCCAAAGTGTATGCTCGACTTTGACATAACAATATCCCCACCTCATACTCCATTCTTACTTGGCGTATCTTAAAAACTTTGTCCCTATTGACTCCTTGATGTGGGGTAAAGGTTTTATCTTCTCAAAATGTCATTGTTGCTCCCATATTGAAAATGTTAATCACCAATTTGTGAATGGGCGATTGCCTTTAAACTTTGGCTTTGGTACGATAATCTATTCTCCATTGACAAATTCAACGGCTCTTACTATTTATCACTCCTCGAGATATATTTTGAAAACAATATCAAAGGTCATATTAAAAGCGTTCTTATCATTATTATCGGTTCATTTGGATGGCTAGAAATGATGCCAAGCATAACGATATAACTATGAATCATTTCAAGATAATTGCCAAAACTAAATTCAAAATTAGATTTATTTAAAGCCAAACTTATTAAATATAAACATTTTAAAGGGTGTAAATTTGTAGCCTCAAAATTGGGTTTATAATTGCGGATATAAACACTACTAATCAAGCCAAAATACTTTATTGGGCCAAACCTCATGATAATGTCATTAAAATTAACAGGTTGTATCTCTAATGCTTCATGTGGTGGCATCTTTAGAAATTTCAAGGGTGATGTCATCTTGGCCTTTGCTAATCCTCTTATTACTAACTCGGTTCCTTTTCTTTGAACGGTAGTTTATAATGCTCTTGACATTTCAGAAAGGTTGGCTTAATATCGGCAGTGGATGCCTTACTACTAATCGATCTCTGGTCAAAAAAATGGCAATCTTGAATTATACTATTTACTCAAGCGAACTAAAACTTTGCTCAATCAATTTTGTTACAAAATCACTCATATATGGAGGGAAGGAAATGCTTGTGCTGATTACCTTGCTAACTTAGGAACTAGATTGAATGAGCCCATTAATTTTGATAAACATTCTATTCCTAAACACTTACAAGGATTGGTTAACCTGGACAAGACGGGTTTGCATCTTAATATTATTTGTAAGGCATTGCATCTTGTCTTCATATTTGTCAGAATGATGAAGCACCCTATGTGCTACTTGCTTTTGTTGATCTACTGGAATCGGTTCCCCCTATCTCTAATGGGGATTTTAATTTCTACTGTTACAATTGGTTGCATTTCGAAAGGCTTTGCTACTTTTTTTCATTGCGAAAGGTTACTGGGTTGAGTTCGGCTCTGATTTCAATACTGTATTGGTTTTGCTATTTTCTAATCTCACGGATGGAAAATTATGTACTGGCTGTGAGTAATTTTTCCCATGTTTTCTGGTGGTTCTTTGTTCCTTTCAGCTGACTATGGTGCACATAATGTCCTGCTATCTGGATCGATTTGATGATTATCGAATGATTACGATTTGCTATTGGGCTTCCTCTAAATGCATTCTTGGGTGTTTATTTTGGTTGGTTGTTACAATTGGCTTCATCTCATTAGGCCTTACTGCCTTTTTTCACTCCGAAAGGTTGCTGGGTTGCGTTTGGCTTTAATTTCATTAATGTGTTGGTTTTTCTGTTTTCTCATCTCACGGTTGAAAAAATCATCGTGAATAATAACTCTTCCCCTTACTTGTGGTTGATGTTCCCTACTGACTATGGAATACTATCTTGTTCTCTTCATTTTTTTGATCTTATCGAATGGCACCCCGAATCTATTGGTGCTACTCTAAATGCATTTTCTGGGTGTTTATTTTGGATGGTTGCATTTCATTCCCTATGTTGAGATATGATGCCTTCCTTTACTATTGCTCTCCCAAGGACAATTATAAGGGGATGGCTTCTTGGGACGTTTTCTGCACTGATATAATCTTTTACATATCATGTGATTGGGATGGTGTTAATTATAAGATCATTGACTTTTTTTTAGGCTTTTACTTGTCTCCTCTGTAACTTTCTTATGGAGGGATTATATGCGATCTATTTTTTTCACGAATTTGGCTAGTCATGTGATTGACTAAGTTGGCTCAATCTCTTAGGTCTATGTATTCTCATGTCAAGATGGCTATATTGATGATAATTTTCTTGAATGAGACTCCTCATCCTTCTCTGATTACTTATATAATTTTGATATGAATTTGATTAGGTTTTGGTTATAAAGCTCACATGAATATCAACAAGCTGGATGTTTCCTTCTCTCAGGTTTGTTGGCTATGATGGCTGTGATGATCTCACTTCCTATTGGTTGGTAGTAGCTCATGTGATGTAACCCTTCTTGAAGTTTGGATGCTCATCATCCCCATCGAGGATGTGATTGAGCTGAGCCTTCTCTATCACATTTCCTTACTATCACTCTCATACTATGTTGTTTTCCTCTACTTGTTGTCTGTATTACCTTATCTGTTATATCTTTTTGCTGCTCTCTCCCTCTTTTGCAGGTCTGCTCCAGATTATCATGTACTCCCATTTCCTCCAGAGCATTGGCTTTATTCCTTTTTTACCTTATTAGGTCAATCATCATGTACCCTTTA